>OX276375.1:43895315-44495315 GCA_946251855.1 Alsophila aescularia | reverse complement strand
CTAGATTAGTTGAGTTAACGAACTGTCGTAGGTACTCAGAGAGATCAATTAACGTTTAACTAT
Source organism: Alsophila aescularia (assembly GCA_946251855.1). Lineage (NCBI taxonomy): Eukaryota > Metazoa > Arthropoda > Insecta > Lepidoptera > Geometridae > Alsophila > Alsophila aescularia. The sequence goes on along the minus strand of OX276375.1, from coordinate 44,495,252 downwards.
CATTAAACCGTTTATTTTTATTCGAGGGTTTAATGACATGTTAAATGGTAACAGAAATCTGAGTATACTGACTTGATGTAAAATGGGAATAATATGTTATTTTTTTGTAGATAAAAACGAATGATAGTAGCAGCCACCATAGATCCAACTTTTATCTCCACAAATATTCCTCGCTCAACCTTAGCCCATACAACTACATGGAGACAACATATTGGAGCCAACCTTGGTCCAATCGTGCAAAACAACCTGCACAGTAATTAATGGCACTCATAAATATTGTCTCAAAAAATACAAATAAACCATTGTTTTTTGGGTCCCGGGCACGAAGGACCCGGACAGAGTAGACGTGTTAATTTGAAGAAGAGAAGGAAATCCCGCTAACATGACTGTTTGGCTTTTTAATAAAGCAATTCGAGTGTTTTTGTAAAATAAAGAGTCTATTAAAAAAAACAAACTCATATTTTTTTCAAATAGAATTGATGATAATGAAAAGTTAATAACTTTTGTTACCAAGAAAATTGACATGAATTCAGCTCTGAATTACTAAGCTCTTGTTTGTTTGTTGTATGAGGTAGTGCTGGCCTCTGCTGTAACAATTTGACAGGCCACCCGAGGGCCTCTGACATGGTTTAACGACTGTTACCTACTAGTCAATAACAGCCGGGACCGATAGCATAACGTTTCCTCCGAAGCTTGGAGCATTGGAAAACCGCACAAAACTTATAAAAGTCATTGAAAGCCTAAGGACCAAACCCCGTATCGTTGGATTCTAAGTTTCACTACTGAACCGTTAGGCTTCAATAATGAGATACACATACATAATAATAATCTAACATTTTGGGTCACAGCTAAATCATTTATGACACAAAGTCTATAAAAACTTGACTAAGTTACTGAAAATGCTGTCTACAGCACAATGCCCATCGCTAGACATTCCCGACATAAGTATAATTCTACCAATGAAAAACAGATTATAATTCGCATATTCGCTACGCAAATCACAATATCACATAACTCACAGATAAAAAAGTATCCAAGTTAGCCCACACAAAGGGCTCTCGTAGTTCGCCAATAATAGCTAATAGTTTTCTCAAGTTCCACACAGAAATGATTTAGTGCGCTCAAAAGTCAGGCAGTAAATCAAAGAGCTATCTCGCACGGAATCGTCCAATATTCCTACAATAATGATCGCGAAGGACACGTGCTCTCTCGTGACTCTCATTATTTGAGGTTATTCCGTTCCTGATTCAAAATAAATAAATTTTATTGCACCATCTGTCATAACAGAGATAAAACCAGTAATGGAGTCCGAGAGATAGCGTAGTGTGTGTTACATGCGCTGTGGCGCGGGTGTCGACTCATGCGCAGGTCTTGCGCGGGTGATTTTCCTGTGACATTTACTGTCGCTGTGACTTAAGTTACTGTTAATGCTGCGAGCCATGTACGGGTTCCTCATTACCGCGTGAACATCGAACTTATTGCTCATCAAATTTAAGATATTGTCGAGTTACCTTCGTTAATGATCCTCATATATTGCGGTGTTGCGTTTATTGATTTTGAATCATTTTATTAATTCGCAGAATTTAATTAATTAAGTACATATAGGCTGTGCTATACTATTAGCTATTTTGTGATGTTGGTTACACGCATACTCCAATAACAACCTAGACAAACCCTAACCTAGACTTAACTTTCTTGAGTGGCATTTAGGTGAACGACTACATACGAATACATAGGGAGTATTTATTCATTTAAGCCCTAGACGACACATTTATGCGTATTATTGTTCTCACAAAGTATCAGACTTTCTGCTCCCCGTGCATATAATTCGATTGACCGTTTTGACGTGCAAAAAGAACGCAGTGAAATGGTGCGTCATCTGAAATTGGGCTTAAATAGGTATCTATCTATCTATCTATCTTCTATCTATCTATATCTATACTTATAATAATGCAGTTAGTACCAAAAAACTATACAAAGAAGATAATTTTAAAAATATGGTCTAGGTTACTTAAAGTAGGCTACTGAACAATAATAGAGATATATTATAAATCGTGTCTGTCTGTTTGTCTATTTGTTTGTTCACGCATCACTTAAAAACTACTGGACGTAACTGTTGAATAGCTTAGGGGTTGACTTAAAACAGGTGTACTTGGTATCTCAATCCGATGAGTAGAAGCCGAGGAATCGATAAAAATCTTTTTGACGGCTGTAGGATTTTTTATCCAATTTTGGTATAATAATAGGTCTTGGAGTACTTTTAACCTAGATAAATGACCACGCGTGCGAATCCATGGGCACAGCTAGTATCATAATATGAATTTAATGTCGAATGTCTTCACCTTTCGATTCTAACAGTCAGTGTTTTGACTAATTTGAACAAAAAAAACGGTTATTGTGACTTAATTAGTAGAGGGCATAGCTAGAAAATAATATTTCTCAAACAGTTTTTAGCGTTAAAGAAACCACGAAAAAATTAGGATTTTTTTCTGTCTACATGAGTTATAAAGATCTTAATAAGAAGATACCACGCTCGAAGAAACAAGCACTTCAAAAAGTTCAATAACGCGCCCAAAAAATACACAACACGGGTTCTCCACTCGAAACTCCATCCAGCCAAATTAAATTTATACATGAAATGTAATAACAGTGGGCATCAAAAGGCCTCGACTGTCCGTCCGAAGCTTTCCTTTTAATTAGGCCCTAAGTACTCGTTAAAAAACAGGATCTTCCCGACAGACAAAGCGAGCTCTACTAACAAACACTGCGAATGTAAAAACGTCGGGTAAATAAGTGGAAAAATACAGGTAAGTCCAAGAGGGGTTTTGTACCGTCCGCCGGCCACTTAGGTCATCCTGCGAAATAAAACCCCAAGTTTTTTATTTCGCTTTTAAATGCGAGCCCCGTACGTTCAGCCGGACCCGCCTCATCCCCTTCTACGATTATGTGAAAGGAAACAAACGAAAGAAAATGTTTCCAAGCGCCCGTTCGCTTTTATTGGACGGTCGCGTTCGTAGTTTCAATTGCAAATAGTTCGTGTAATTCAGTTAGCTCGCTCGCAGCGGAACGAATAATTTGAACACTATAAAACATCCCGCCGTGTTAAAGTTTACCTGCGCTAAAAAAGTAGCCTATTTACGAAATCAGCGGAACGCGTAACGACGTACTGTACCGTTTCGTAGAAAACGTTTTTGCGCCGAGCGACCCATTGTTTGCGTATTATGTTGCGTGAAGCTCTTTGCGATCGCTTTTGTGAGCGAAAAATATACTCGTATATTATAAAAAAATATAAACGAAATTCCGTTGAGTGATATGGCAATCAGGTTGATTATTCCGAGTGTTCTGATGCATTGGTAATCCTGCACGTCGGAGCGAAGTCATTCTACATTGAGATGAATCTTGGGTTGTTTGTGGGTGCTGTGATTGGAGTTTGGGTGTGTGCTATACGTTTTCAATTCGGGTTTGTGAGGGTGGATGGTCCGCGGGTAGAGGGTCGTTTGAAGCGGTGATGGGTAATGCGGTGAGGGCTTATGGCGAAATAATCTTAGTGGAGCCGTTAATGAGAAAACATTACGCGATTGGTTGACGATTAATTAATTTCTTTTGAGTTGCAGCCAGACGTGGATTGCGAGCATTTCTATTGGTAATGGCTATGATAGTTATCAGCTGTAGATTAATTTAACCTGGATTGGTGTATCAGGTTATGTAATATGAGACACATACGAGTATATTATTATTGTTTCATTATAACCGGTGTGAAATTAGCGGCCAAAACTTAGAGACCGACTTGTTTAAGAAGTTTATTTCGACTAATCTCTCTTGAATAAATCATCATCATCATCAGCAGCTTGTGTTCGTCCATTGTTGGACATAGGCCTCTCCCAAGGCACGCCATTTGGCCCGATCTTCGGCTCTACGCATCCACTTTCTGCCAGCAACCTTGCGCAGATCGTCGCTCCATCTAGCCGGTGGGCGTCCTACACTATGTTTTCGAATTCGCGGTCTCCACTCGAAAACACGTTTACCCCAACAGTTATCGTTTCTGCGGATAATATGGCCAGCCTACTGCCACTTCAGCTTGCTAATTCTCAGAGCTATGTCGGTAACGTTGGTTATTTGGTTATCACCTCGTTTCGAATTCGATCCTTTAGAGAAACTCCAAGCATAAATCTCTCCATTGCCCGCTGAGCGACTTCAATTTTGTGGACCAGCCGTACCGTAAGTGTCCACGTCTCAGCTCCGTAAGTCATTACCAGTAGGACGCACTGATTGAATACCTTTGTCTTTAGGCACTGAGGGATAGGCAACGAGAAGATCTGGCGGAGCTTACTGAATGCTGCCCAGCCCATCTGAATTCTCTATTGGCTTTTTTCTCAAATTTGTACCGGCCCGGTTGTAAGATTTGCCCTAAGCAAAAGTAGTGTTGAACAATCTGGAGAGCAATGCCGTTAACTGTAATCGGTAACGGAGGAATGAGCTCGTTCAGCATGATCTTGGTTTTATCCCAGTTCATTTCCGAGCCCGATTTTCTTGGTAGCTTCAGCTAGGCTATACAGCATCCACTGCAAATCCTGCAACGATTCTGTATATGGTGCCATATCCTCCACGAAACCCGGCCTGCTCCGGTGGCTGAAACTCGTCTAGTCTCCGCGCTAAACGATTCGAGACAACTCTTGAAAACAGCTTGTAGACATGGCTCAGAAGTGAAATGGGCATGTAATTCTTCAGAAGAGTTTTATCACATTTTTTGAAGAACAACACGACCAAACTTCTGGGCCAGCGCGCTCGGAGGCCCGCGTCCGAGCGTCCAAGTTTGGAATAAATAATATTTGAGAATGTTTTTTTTTTAATAATTCATCTCGGTCACAAAGTCCGATTTTATGATAGACCGAGATGGGAACAGCTTGCTACTGCTCAATACACACCAAGTGAAAATAAACAGGATCACACATAATAATACATTCAACATAATTCTCAAATAATAAATTCTTTCAAAATACTTACTTTAAAATAATTCGCATCATCATAAAGTAAAATTAGTAAGAAGCGGACATCGGCCCGCTAATGAACGCAGAATAAATCGATTACCATCTACTCGTACCCGGATGAACACAAGGATTGTCTTTGTTAACCCCGGCCGTTCTACGCAGCCTGCGAAGAATTAGTCATGTATAAATATTGGAAAATGGTTCCTGACTTATAATTATACGTGATTTTATTGCGTTTCAAATTGTAAATATCATTTTTTACTGTAGATAGCACCAAAGTGGGAAAGGAACAAAAGGCTACGAATCAAATTTCGAATGAAACCTAGTGTCGCCTGTTTCATATTCGAACGATATATAAATATATATATTTATCTATAATATATATATATATATATATATATATATATTTATATAGCTATATATATATATATATATATTTATATAGCTATATGTATATATATATATAGTCGTCTAGTCTCCGCGCTAAACGATTCGAGACAACTCTTGAAAACAGCTTGTAGACATGGCTCAGAAGTGAAATGGGCATGTAATTGAAGCTACCAAGAAAATCGGGCTCGGAAAAGACAATATATATGTATATATATATATATATATTACGCACAAATATATTATTCTCCTATCCGTCACGTTTATTACTATTTACAACATTTTTATTAAATCACTTTATTGTTTGTCTGTCTGTCTGTCCTTCTGGGTGGAATCATGCAACTCAAATTTTGAGCCCGATTACCTATCAGGCTGAAACTTTCAGGGTACCTCACAACTCAATGACAATGTATTCTAAAAAACGTGGTCTTTAGATTAGTTTGAATATATACGAGTACATTGAGTTATAGTGGCGCCGCGCCCGTCGCGCTAACATAGTCTCTATACTATAAACATAAAAAAACGGGTCGTTCCCATTTGTCCCATGGAACATGACGTCATCGGACAAAATGAGTCTATTTTTTACTGATTTGTTCTATAGAACTATAAACTATTATTTCTGCACTTCTCAGTGACGTCATGGGACCAAATAAGAATCTAGTTTATCCCAAATTGTTCCACGTGAAAAAATCTTGCATTTTATGAAAAATCTTTCATTCACATTTGGAGTGGTTTCATTTGGAGATTTGGAGTGAGTCATTTGCTATTTTGAGTATATAAAAAAAACGGCAAAAATGCTAAGTTTGAAAGAGTTTAGGAAGTGGAAAAAGGAGTGACTCTGTGACATTAAAACCTTTCTGGAGTGACATCACAAACCAGAAAGGTTTTAAATGTTTATTCTATAGAACAGTTTAGGAAAAAAATGGTTCAATGAGCGGTTTTCCAAGTGTAATTATAGCATTATTTATCTCTCGCTAGATGGCGTTGGCGTCAGTTTTGGTAACATTACTGAAGTTTGGTATGACCAAGGAAATTCTCTAAGAACATAGAACTCCCTTGAGTATGACCAAAGGTTTTGAATTACGCTTACTGGCGGGCAAGTTGTGCCTTAGTTTTGTAATAAATTCATTACTTGTAGTATTTATTGGTAGTATTTTCTACGTTCTTGATATTCTTTATGATAAACTAGTTTTCCCACCCGTGACTTCGTACGCGCAAACTACTATTTACCGCGAAAAATGTATCCTATTTTCTTCTAGTATATTAAAAACCAATGCAAAAGTAGGTAAAGCACCAATGCTCTTGATGTTTTTTGACAGACATGTTATTTCGTTTCCATGGCAACCACAGACCATTCTGTGATGGCAACCGTTCCTTACAGTGAGTAATCAACATTTTCTAGATTCCCGTGTAAACTTACAATTTTTCGGGATCAAAAGTATCCTATGTTTTATTCCAGGGTATAAGCTATCTCCTTTCTAAATTTCATCAAAATCCGTATAGCCGTTATAGCGTGAAAGCTCCCCAAACAAACAAACAAACAAACAAACAGACAACGTTTCACTTTTATATATTGGTATGGATTACAGCTAATGATACAAAGAAAATGGACCGTTTGATTTACATTTAATTTATTAAATTAATGTATGAAATTAATGAAGCTGCTTTAATTAAGAAGGGGTAAATAAAATCTGAATATGTCAAAACTGCCAATCTATACTTATAATAAAACTGTAACGAGCCCAATTCTGTACATTGAAGATATTTAGACATTTTCTTTTGGACCCTCCAAAGAAAATGTTTAAATTAAACTTTAAATTTTAAATTAAACTTTAAATTTGATACTGAAGCCAAAACTGTATTTTTTTTTCATTTTTGTCTGTCTGTCTGTCTGTCTGTATCTTGGCTAGGCATCACGCCGAAACTACTGAATGAATTTAAATGAAACTTGGTATGATTTGAGTTCATACTACTAGGTAGGACATAGGATACTTTTAATCTCGAAAAATTAAAGGGTTCCCGTAGGATAGGCGCTGAAAATTATTTAAAAGAACGCGCATCACTCTTGAAACTACAGGACGGATTTTGTTGCAACTTGGCACAGTCATAGTTTTATAATGGATAAAAAATGAGAACAATTTTTATCCCGAAAAAAAAAAGTTCCTGCGGGATAATGTCTCAAATTCTGTAAATTGAAGATATTTTGTAATTTGTTTTTGAAGGCTGTTTTATATTCAATACTAAAGCCGAAACTGTATTTTTGAAATTTTTGTCTGTCTGTCTGTCCGTCTGTCTGTCTTTACCTTGGCAGCGCATTACGCCGAAAATACTTACTGAATTCAAATGAAATTTGGTATAATTTGAGTTCATACTTCGAGGTAGGACACTGGATACTTTTCATCCCGAAAAATTAAAGAGTTCCTGCAGGATAGGCGTTGAAAGTTATTTAAAAGAACACGTATCACGCTGAAACTACTGGACGGATTTTGTTGCAACTTGGCACAGTCATAGTTTATATAACGGGTAAAAATTGACAATAATTTTTATCCCGAAAAAATAAAGGGTTCCTGCGGGATATGGGTCCAAATTCTGTACATTAAAGATATTGTGATTTTTTTATTTGGAGGTTACTCTGTTGATAATGAAACCTAAACTGTTTTTTTTTCATTTCTGTCTGTATGTCTGTCAGTCTGTATCTTGGCCGCGCATCATGCCGCTGGAACTACAGGATAAATTCAAATGAAACTTGGTATGATTTGAGTTCATACTACGAGGCAGGACATAGTATACTTTACATTCCGAAAAATTAATGGGTTCTCGCAGGATAGGGGTTGAAAATTATTTAAAAGAACACGTACCACGCTGAAATTAATGGACGGGTTTTGATGCAACCTGGCACCGTCTTAAGTTATATGATGAGTTCAAATTGAGGATACGTTTCGTCCTGAAAAATCAAAGGGCTTTGGGTCCAAAGTTATGTTAATATTTAAGTAATAAATAATATTTTTTGGATGGTTGTCTATATTAGATACTGAAGCTTAAGCCAAAACTGTTTTACTTTTTATTTTTGTGTGTCTGTTTGTCTGTATCTTGACTGCGCATCGCACATAAACTATTGAATGAATGCAAATGAAACTTGGTATGTTTAAAAAGGGTATTGAACACGTTTTTTCTTTTTATCGTCTTGCTCTGTCTGTTTGTCTGTATGTTTGTTTGTTCACGCATCACGTAAAAACTATTGGACCGATTGCAATGCGGATTTCATTGTTAGATAGCTTAGGGTTTGATTTAAAAACTGGTGTAATTGGTATCTCAATCTGGTGAGTTAGAAGCCCAGAAATAGATAAAAGTATTTTTGACGGCTAAAGAAATTTTGATCAAATGTTGGTATATTGGTCCTTGAATAGCACATTATGGTACTTTGAACTTAAAAAAAGACCACGCGTGCGAAGCCGCGGGTACAGCTAGTGTCATAATAAAAGAAAACAAATAACAAATTTCACTACAAAAACTTGTCATTCGTTTGATTCGCTCGTGGTTTGTGTATTTTTACGGTAAAACGCTATTTTTACCTGCTGTCGATTACTAGGTTCAGTTGAGTAAATACCAAAAGTTACGCGAGCGCCATCTCTTGACGATGAAAAAACTAAACTGACAATGCCTAATGGAAAACTGCTCATTGTTTTAAGGAACAAATAAGTAAGAAATAGGCTCATTTTGTCCGGTGACGTCAAGTTCCATGGAACAAATGGGAATCACCCAAAAAACTTCGCTTTGGTAGATAGTGTTTATACGAGTATGAATATTAGATCACTAGCGACTCGCCCCGGCTTCGCATGGGTAGCGCTCACACCGCGGCATTTTTCTTACTTTTAGCATTTTTATACCCTTCGTAACTTCTAAATGAAAGGTCCGATTCAAATAATTTGAAGAGTTTACATGTTTCAATTATTTAGCTGGGTAAGGTTAAGACTAATATCATAATACGAATATCCTCATCTTTCGATTCTACCAGTGTTTTGATTGACATATTTGAATAAAAAATGATTATTGTCACAGCTATAATAGATAGATATATCGTCGCAATAATGCTTAACCACGTCATGCGCCAATTTGCAAAGTTGAGGGAAATGACGAAAAACGTTTCTCATCCTTAAATCTCACAATAAATTAAAAAAAAAACTTTCAAGCTTCAACATTAAAGTTATCCGGAACTGACAAAAAATATATATTTGAAGTCTACTGAATAATAATAGTTTTATAAATGAAATAAATTTCTGTTGACATAAAAATGCTAAAACATGCGTTCGAATATGGTTGTTGACTTAAAATCAACATTATGACAGCAACAATTTGCTCTGCTCGTTTTATGCTTTATTATGCTAAGCGACATATTAGACATAGATCTTTATTGTGACAAAAAACAATAAACAAACAAGTTAATCAAATGTGACTCAGTCTCACAGAACCAATGTTGGCACTCACAGTGTTCTCGCCAGAATATTCCGGGACCACAACACACTTTTTAAGGCTGAGCAGATTGATATACTCAATTGTTCACTGCTCAGCTTTAAAAATTTAATGTATAAGTTTAAGAGGTTATAGGGATCACAATTTTGTGTGATCCTTGTGTACGTTATTTTTGTTTCAAATTTATTGTTCAATTGTATTTTTATTTTATTTTACTTGTTACTTCTCTAAAATACTTATCAGTTTATATCCTGGCCCTTTTGTACCTACCTTGTATTGTGATGAGCGGATATGCGTGGACACGTCGCTTGGTGGCGTTTTTGCATTTTGCATTTTAATTTTTTGCAGGATGTGTTTTCCTTTTAGTGGACTTTCACTATGTTTTTGTTCATGTTTATATATAATTTACTGTGCTAAGTCTGTTGGAAAACTTAATAAATAAATAATAATAATAATAAATAAGACTTAAAATAGGCATTACCTACGTAATACCTATTTTTAGTCTTATACTTTTTTGCCACAAGTCGGCCCCAACTCAGCAAAGTGCTGGTTGCAAAACAACCAGCGCTGGTCTTCCGTTGGGATTGGATTATTTACAATGCAAGTTCATAATAATTGGATATTACTCGCAAAAATATTGAGTATGTTATTCGTTTTGCAATGTTTTAAAGAAATCCGTTGTATGTACAATATATTCTTGTATATTTATGTGTAATTGCTTTCTCTAAAACGGTATAAATGAATACATTTCTCAGAAAAATAATAATCAAAACTCTTTTTCCGGTATACAAGGTAAATTAAAAAAATACCTCCTTTTCACAAGCACAAGCAAGGGTGTCCCTCCCTAATAAACTTTTTTTATAGGTGCTACGAGTATAAATACGATTATAATTTTTGGCCAAACATTTACTAACTATGAGTCAGTTTTTTTATGAGTAGATATATACTTTGCTTTCAATATATCATATACCAATCCATATTATTATGTATACTAATTTATCATCTAGCTGTGCCTGCGGTGTTGGCCGGTGGTCATTTATCTGGGTTAAAAGTAACATAAGTGTTATTCCAGGACCAAAGTACGACCAAATTACAATAACAAATGCATTTCATCGAAATTCGTCCAACAGTTTATCCATTGCTCGGCTTCTACCATCGGATTTAGAAAAAAAGTACACCAGATTTTAAGGAAAAACTAAGTTATCCAACTGTGAAAACGCATATTAATCAGTTCAGTAGTTTTTACAAGATGCGCGAACATACAGACCGACTAAATGTTATATTTTTGTTCAGTAGGCTATTTAAGTACCATATTTTTCATTATCTTAATTTACAGACTTTTTGTTATTTATTGTTTAAATAATTTTTCGTAGCATGTTTTTAGGTACAGACTTAGTAGATTGATAAAATTATCTACTATTTCTAATCCACACCAATATATTAACGTCAAACGTTGTCTGTTTTTTTGCTTGTTTGTTTGGGGAGCTTTCACGCCCAAAACGGCTGATGCGATTTTGATGACATTTTGTAAATTTGTACTGTACAATATACAGACCAACACAGGATACTTTTTATCCCGGAAAATGGTAAGTTTCTACGGAAAAAATAGAAAATTACGATTACTCGCTTTAAGGAACGGTTGCCATGGAAACGAAATCATAACAATTCTGTCAAAAACCATCAAAAGCGTTGGTGCTATACTTTTGCATTGGTTTTTAATATTCAAGTAGAACATAGGATGTGTTTTTTCACGAAAAACTGTAGAACGCGCGCACGATGTCACGGGCGAAAGCTATTAATATAATAAAGTGACATGTACTGAACCAGTGTCATAATAAAACAACAATAAAAACAATCATACAACATAAAAATATTCCCTCATAAAGTTTATTAAGAACCAACATTACATCCAACTTCCTCGAAACGAATCGTTAACCCAATTTGGTATTGTATTAAAAAGTTCAGGAATTATATAACTTTCAGAAGTTCGCCCAGTTTTAAAATAAGACTTCTAAAACGGCATTTTCATATAAAAACAATATAATTGTACCTATAATGTCGGAGAAGCGGAACGTCGAGCGTAAACATACGATGATTGCAAGCTTGTCTAAACTTGCAATCATCGTATGTTTACGCTCGAAGAGAGCTGCGCGAAGAGAACTGCGATTGGAACTTCGGCGAGAATCATCGAGCAGCAGTGCGATTTAGCTAACAAATCGCAACATGATCGCGATCGTTAGCTTTCGGTGTGTCCATACTTAGAAAAAATAAAAAACTGGAGAAATGTGGCGGGATAAAGATTTGGGGAAGTGCGAAAAGGTAGGGGAAAGTGAGGGGAGGGTAGTGGAAAGTGAACGAATGGCGGAGGGTGTCAGGGAAAGGTGCAGAAAGTGGGGCAGGTGGTGCGAAGTGGGGAAGACTGAAAGGAAGGGTAGGGGCAGAGCGGGAGTAAGAGGGAAGGGTGAGAGGAAAGTGAAATTGACGTCCTTCCTCCACCCTTCTCCCACTTCCCTTCACCTTTCCCCCTTTCTTTCTACCGTTCTCTTATTTCCCTGCGATCTTTCTCCGCCCTTTTTCACTTTCTACTACCCTGTTTTACTTTCTCCCCACCCTTATCACTTTCCCCTACTCCCCCTCACCTTTCCTTTCAGTCTTACCCTACTTCGCACCACCTGCCCCACGTTCCCTCAACTTCCCTCACTTACCCAAACCTTCCTCTACACCTCCCAACATTTCCTCAATTTTTTATTTTTTCTTAACATAGCCACTCCGAAAAGTTACCATCGCGCAGCAATCACGTTGCGATTTCTTAGCTGAATACGGAAGCAGAGCGGTATTCAGCTAAGAAATTCGGTGCTTCGCACGTCACGGCTTCGGGAACACCGTTAATGGGGAATAGCAATTTATTGTGATTTTAAATTAGTAGACTGTTCCTGTTTGTACCTGTTCAAATTAAAAGTGTGATTCAAGCCAGTGTTTTCATAACCGCCGTCAATGCCTAGGTTTTATTGAACCTACACACAAAGCACCCACAACTATGGAGACCAACATCAATAATCCTGAAGCAGCATCTAACCTTCCTGACGCTGCACATTACCTTTGTGACCTTCCCCCTTCATATAGATAAATAGATAATACAAAGGTATCTTTACTGTGAAGATATCTTTACAGTGTAGTAAAGTAGTAAAGATATCTTTACTGTGCCTATAATAAGAGCATTATTAAATCAAAGGCGGCCATGCATACCTATAAAACCTCGGTGTAGATGGCCACCTTTGATTTTATGCGACACAAGCTGCACCCCGCGGTTTCACCCGCGTGAGTTATGATGATGATGATGACAAGTATCCTATGTGTTATTCCAGGGTATAAGCTATCTCTATTCCAAATTTCATCAAAACCCGTTAGCTATTTGAGCGTGCAGAATGATGATGATGATAAAAAGTATCATATGTGTTATTCCAGGGTAGGCTACCATCATTCCAAATTTCATCAAAAACCGCCTAGCCGTTATTGCGTTGAAGCTTCCCAAACAAACAAACAGACAACGTTTCACTTTTATATGTGGTGTAGATATATAATACTTCGAAACACCTGAATTCATTGAACTCACATTTCAACATTACATAGCACCGTGAGTCATTTCTTAGAAAACAGACTTGTTATTTTAGAAAGTTTCAATAATCTGCCCACACGTCGTATCATTCAACTATCAACACAAAACATATACACAATTAAATCGCCAAAACAACAAATAAAGTTAGTCACATCGAAGCCGACTTGCCAACAAATAGAAACCTACAAAATACAAGAATTATAATTAACCTCTCCTAGAAAACCGACAAAGGTGAACAATTATTGTTCAATAAAGCCTAGGCCATGGTGGTGCTACCATTTGTTTGCGACATTAGTATGCCGATTTGTATATATCAATGTCATAACATTTCTAAACGAACAAATTGCCGGCTTCTGTGTTCCTTATTTAAACTAGTGGCGCGATGGTGGCCTAAAGGTTCTATAGTGCAATTTAGAATCAAACAATACCGGGTTCAAACCCTATGATCCGCACCAATGACTTTTCTGAGTTATGTGCAGTTTTCCATCGCTCCGTGCTTCGGAAGGCACGTTAAGCTGTCGGTCCCGGCTGTAATTGATGAATAGCAGTCGTTAAGCCATGTCAGAGGCCCTCGGGCGGCTTGTCAAACTCTGACAACAGAGGCCAGCACTACCTCATACGACAATCAAAACAACTAGTGGCTCTGTGAGTTGTAGACTTCGCGAGCACAATCTTTTTTGCAAACAATCTAGCGGTCCACAGTAGCGCCACCTAATGACCTTGTTGTAAAACTAACATTAATAACCAGGGTGCTCCATCAATCCCTAGTATTAGTAGTAGTATTAACTCGTACCTAGTAGGTAAAGGGCTGATTCCACTGGTAGAAACCAGGGATGTTAAAGCGCTCCGTAACTGTAACCGAAACTATCGGATATCCGAAATAAAAATCTATCCGTAACTGTAACCGTAACCGAATCCAATATAAAAGTTTCGGATAATTTCGGATAGGAGCCTCGTCTAAAAGTCTAAATGAGACTCGTTATGACAGGTTTTTCTGCCCGGCCAAGCCGATACACTAGCCGCGCGTGTCATTGTTGCGCGGCATGTTCGTTTATCTTAAAAATGTAATATCAGTAACCAAAACTATCCGAAACTAACGGATAATCTGCAATAATTCCATATCCGTAACCATATCTAAAACCGCTACAATATTATTTCTGTATCCGTATCCGTATCCAAATACTAAATTTCATATCCATAACATCCCTGGTAAAAACCTAAAAGTGAGCAATACTTAGGTACTGCATTTAGAGGAGTTATTCTGCTCATCACGCTGAAGATTCCCATCAAAAAATTTATGTGATTAATTTAAAGTTACTACCTATCAAATAAAAAAAACCTTCGAAATCAGATCTAATAAGGCGTAGATATTTAGTAGCCTCATTTTTACCCTATTTTGGGGGAAGTACTCCCCCAATCTAAAAATCCCGACGAGTAAAAAAAAACTCTAAATTTGTTTAACATGTATACTAAGTTTCGTCTAGATTGATTGAGAAAACCTGTAGAGGAGAACATAGATCCGGACAGACATCTGCACATACGAAAACATTTTTGCCCAAACTAAAACGGAGACGCTTTGCGCTCGGTCAATTGCTAGCTACGCCCTGTGGTTTCACACGCATCTCTCGGGAATTGTGCAATTTTCCGGGATAAAAAGTAGTCCATGTGTTAATCCAGAGTATACATTATACATGGACGGGTCCCTAAACCGATCGATGGGGTCAGTCATAAGGATCAAATCTCTCTCAAATCGATCGGTGCCATAAAAATACAGGTATACTCATTTTCTCCAAATCCATTGAGCTGTTTCAGCGTGAAAGAGTAACAAACATAGTCGAACATACACACACATATACATACATACAAACAAACCCCTTTATAATATTAGTGTGACTAGCTGTGCCCGTGGCTTAGTCCGCGTGCTCATTTTTTTGGGATATAAGGATCCTATTTGTTATTCCCAAAACCAAAAGTACCAATATACCAAAGGAGAATGCGCGTTCACGTACACCCTTCAGTATAAGTTATTTTGCAACCAAGTTTGGATTTGATTATTTGATTATTATTAATAATTGGTTGTTATGAATTACTGGTTGTATGTTGTAATAGAAAATACTCAAATGAAATAACCATTCAAATCCATAACGTAACTAAATTTAAATCAAACTAAACGCAATTCATACGAGCCAAAATTTGCCATTATGTGAAGATATATATATATAATCGATTATCTAATCAATGCTAACCTGGTATCGATTAGAAAAATAAGATATAATGAACATTATATATATATACATATATATTTTATTTTATATATTATAATTATGGTATTTATAAGTAATATTTTATCGTATTTATATTCTAAAAATATAAATTTATTCATTTCAGTAAATGTATACTTGCATAATATGCACACTATCGTTCATTAATGTTCATGTTCTCACTTTCTAATCAAAGGTTGCCTGGAAGATATCGCTGCTTAGTGATAAGGCCATAGATTGTACTATTTTAAGGTACTGTTGATGTGCCATAATTTAAGTTTCTTTAGTTCAATAAAGAGTTATCTATCTATCTATATATCTAACCCAGGTACATGTAGCTAAAGACCAGCTTATTCACTTTGAATGTATGGGTTGATAACTTGTTTATATCAAATCATCACCTATAAGTAGGCCCATCAAAGTTATCTGACCCGATGGCAGCGGCAGCGCTACCATCGATTTTACTATCAACTTTGATAGATATTTCAAAAACGCGTTGTAGTAAGTACCACTTTTGCTCACCGTGTAAAGTGTGTGGACTTCTTGAACCCCAACTTATAAAATCTGATTATTTAATTCCTACTTCTCAATAATATCATCAACTCAATAATACTAAACTACTTCTCAATAATTCTCAATACTAGGCTGCGTGGTACTGCTACAATGTAGACTGCATTGTTTTCAACTAACTTCCAATCGTGGTTCAAAACACTGCACTGACCAGGCCCTGGAAACAAATACGCTCTACGAGTAAATCTGGACTTAACTTAAAGTTGCCTTTTTTGTTTGACTTAAAGTTTGGTGAATGCAGAATATCATCTACCTGTAACTCGGATCAAGTCCATTTGATCACTATTACGCGCGCTCCAATCTAGGATAAAAAAAATAAAAATATATTTTACGCCCCGACTCCATCCGCGCGGACTTATTATATATTATATTATATTATAAATTTGCTTTTTTTCGCGGAGTTTATCCCGCGAAAAAAAGCAAATTTATATAGCACCCCATTATAGCTAAGAAGCATCTCGATCACATCAGTTTTCAAACATAAAAACCGCATCAAAATCGGTCCATTCGTTTGGTAGCTACGATCCTCACCCTTCCCTACTTCCCCCATTATAGCTAAGAACCATCTCGTTTTCCCCAGCTTTCAAACATAAAAAACCGCAGCTTAATCTGTCCATTCATTTGGAAGCTGCGATTCTCACCCCCCTTTTCTCACCTCCCTCACCCTTCTTCTCAACTCCCTCACCCTTCTTCTCAACTCCCCCCTCCTCTTCTCACCTCCCCCCCGTCTCTCCTATATAGCTAAGAACCATGTCGATCACCACCAACTTTCAAACAGAAAAAACCGCATCAAAATCGGTCCATTCGTTTGGGAGCTACTATGCCACAGCCAGACACACACACACACACACACGCACACACGCACACACACACACACACACCCACACACACGCACGCGCGCGCGCACACACACACACACACACACACACACACACACACACACACACACAAAGAGTGACACAGTGATAGAAATCCTATACTTATAGCACCCGTCTATTTGTTTGGGGGTTAAAAACCAATGCAAAAGTATTAAGCTTGGCCACGATATAGAGATAAATCCGTACAATGACCCCTCACTTCTTCTCTCTATCGCTCGCGCATTAATGTGTATTGCCGTAGCGGTCGCACATTGTGCGCGAGCGCGACAGCGCTATCTGTCTATCTGTTTATCTGTAGATAGATAGATAGATAACTCTTTATTGTACACCACATAGAACAAAAAATACAATAATAACTAAAACATTTCTACAAAATAAATGGGACAATGGGCGGCCTTATCGCTATAAAGCGATATATCTGTATATAGCGGCTGTGCTTTAGAACCAAAGCTCTCCTTTTTTTTGACAGACTTATTATCATTTCGTTTCCACGGCAGCATGTCATTCCGTTCCTTACAGCCAGTAATTTACATTTTCCAGTTTTTCCGTGGCAACTTCCCATTTTATGTTATAAAAAGTATCCTATGTTGGTGTCTATTTACTTATTTACAAAGTTTCATCACACTTTTCTCAATTTCCCGTGAATTTCTATCAGACCAGCCTTTGGCGTGTCCAGGTCACTCATAGTACACATATTCCGTAAGGACAATATGTATTGTGTGGCTTTCGAAAGTCGAGTTCCGTTCGACTAATATTCAAACACCATCGAGTTCAGCCAGTAGTATTACCTTTTATTACTAAACTTGGGTGATTCAGGTTATTGTACGGACAATGTCACTTTTAACTAGCAAAGGGCACAAAGTTCCCTTGTTTGCGAAAACTCAAGTTCTAAACTTTTTTAGAACGAGTCTTCTTAATGTTTCAGTTCAAGACTGTTTCCAACTTCTAAAAGTTAAAGTTTGTTTAATTGAACTGTAGTCAAGTAGTGTTTCAAACTAAAAGCAAAAGGACTCCTATTTAATTTTATTGCCTGGGTAATAATAATGATTGTAA
This sequence comes from Alsophila aescularia, assembly GCA_946251855.1. Lineage (NCBI taxonomy): Eukaryota > Metazoa > Arthropoda > Insecta > Lepidoptera > Geometridae > Alsophila > Alsophila aescularia. The sequence goes on along the minus strand of OX276375.1, from coordinate 44,477,029 downwards.
AATATATTTATGTAAGTAGTTGTTTCCTTATTTATATTACTTTAATACCTTTTTATTTATTATTCAATTATTAATTCCGTGGTAATGTACTCGTATGGTCACAAACGACCTCTGAAATGTAAGTCGGAGGCATAGGGAGTTCTAGCTTGCCAGGTTCTAGCTCGCCAGGTTCTAGCTCGCCAGGTTCTAGTTGATCCCGTCAAAGTAGAAATGAAATGCTTTATGCCCACGACAGCATCTTATATATTTCAAAATCAAGAATCTAAAGCTTGTTTGCATCTTCTAAGTTTTCTTCGCAGTCCCTTTGTTTTTTTATAATAATATTTTTTTATTTTCAATATGTTTTTGTTCCTTATGAAATACAATATGGCAGCTATAAGCAGCCATATTAGTTTTCTTGATACTTCATATATCATATTTTACTTTCGTAACTAAGACGAATCCATTGATACCTAATTTACCAAAAACCATTAAGCCGTTTAGGCTGTAGGACTCGCCAAAGGAACATACATACAGCCCAAACACATATCCTCTGCCAATGTCTCAGGGTGACGAGCGTAGCGTAAGATTTGGCACTGCAACTGTTATCGCTTACCACCAGGCGAGCGTCCTGCTCGATTCGTCACTCAAAGGAATAAAAATAACGAATAAGTGGATCAAAATAAAGTAATCATTTTTGCATATTTTTTGTTAATAAACCTTTTATATGTACAATGAGATAGCAATTTTGAATTTAGAGAATAGCAATTTACCACACATCTAAAAATTAAAAACGTTTAGTGTTCGTGAATCTTATAATAAAACAAAAAAAAACTTATAATAAAGCAAAAGAACGAATAAGTCTGTACAGTGAAGATAATTTAAAAAAGAGGTCTAGAAAAGAGGTACTTAAAATAAGCTACTGAAAAAGAATAGAACATTTTTCAAAATCGTGTCTGTCTGTTTGTTTGTCTGTTTGTTTGTTCGCGCATCACGTAAAAACTCCTGAACCGATTGCGATACAGTTTTGACTGTTGGATAGCTTAGGGTTTGACATAAAAACTGGGGTACTTGGTATTTCAATTCGATGAGTAGAAGCCGAGCAATCGATAATAATATTTTTGACGACTGCAGGAATTTTGATCAAATGTTGATATATTGGTATTTTAGGTCATGGAATAGCACATAGAGTACTTTTAACCTAGAGAAATGACCGCACTTGCGAAGCCGCGGGCATCAGATAGGTTCAATAATAAATGGTTAAAAACTACAGTACTTTTACAACTCCCTCCAAAAATTGTAATAAATTATTTATTGCAATTTATAAATTACTAAATTCAGTAGCAGATAAAGTACAGAACATAGGAATTTAATAATGAATATATTTTTTTGTAGATTTTTTTACATGAATAATGCTGTAAACATTATGCATGTTAATTAAACATCACAAAAATAATAACCAACAAGCTAAATACCCAACAATACCGTCTATCGAGAGTTCAACCCTACAAAATCGTACTATATTGAATGAACCGAGCGCTAATAAAAATTACGTAATAATGGTACGTATCTCGCAAAGAACTAAGTGGTAATTAGGTTAAACAGGGCTCTTTCCCTGCAAATGCGGAAATGGGGAATAAGAGACTTTATGCTGACTGTAATTAGGTAGTTATTAGTGTACCAGAGGTGGCCAGTCGGTGCACGAGAGGTCCCATTGTCACGTTATCGTCTCTCCCCAGTCGGCAGGCTGGAATGTCGTCAACTTTAATTCCCTTTTACTTGGCGAATTTTTAATTCAATCTAGATTTAATAAGTACGGTAGTAGGTACTTATTGGAGCTTATAAATAAAGGAGCTTATAAATGACTACGGTGTCAGATCAATGGTAGCCAAATATCAATACAAATATTTCAAGCCTTTTATAAAGAAGGCTTCTAAAAACTACCTCAAAGCAGCTCTTGAAGTCTTAATTGAGCAATAGTTTAAAAGGAAATGATTTTATAATTAGAAGAGCCGACGATCGGGCTCAGTGGCGTTCAGCGTTCACTAGGAAAAGTCTACGTCAAGCAGTGGACGAATATAGGCTAATAGAAAAACAAATCCAAGAAGAAAAAGATCTTAGGTAGATAAAAGTTCCAAATATAATGAAATTCTGAATCTTGACAGATGCGATGATCGTCATTCAATCAACGTATGCCACCGCAATGGAGGCTAGATAATGCAGGCGACACGTGCGCCGGCACACTCCATCGATTCGCAATACGTACCCAATCAGGATTATACAAATCCCCTGCGGCCCTAGGCCGAGCCTGAACGATGACAACAGGAACAGTTCATTGGTGCGACGTGTCGCAACGAGAAAGTTTACAATTTAGTTGGACTAAAGTCTTTTTGCACATGATACAAAATCACACGATCGGAATAATGCTGGATGCAAAACTCATACCTACATCCTTACATAGTTTTGAACTCCTTGTCCGTAACTAGGATTTCCTGTATAGGAAATCAGAAAGTACTTAGGCTCTACACCATTCAGAAAGAGTGGTGTAATGAGATGAGTCAGTGATGATCCAATCAAAATTATAGGAACCTCTCATAGTTTTGAACTTAGTTAAAAGAGCAACATGTCATCAGTAAATAATTTCTTCATTGATGTTTTTTTCCACAACGCAAACATGCGACGCTATAATTGTAACTATTGTATTCTGTGGCCATGTCGCACCACTGCGCCCCAACCTTAAGAATGGGAAAATAATTACGAGCCAAGTTAATCAAGTACCGTCGAGAAATTGAGGAAAAACTCTACTAATATTTAGGTAGGTATTTGGTACAACATCATTGAGCTTTGGGCAATTTGGGAATTAGTTGAAATAGGTACTCACTAGACATTTGTGGAAAGGACAGCTCTGGAGGGCTGTCTATTTTTAAAGCTGGAAAAGCTGATGGTTAACGACGAAGTATCAGCGTAAGGGCAGGCTGAAATGGTTGTGATAAGTCAAATAGCGGGCGGCGATGAGCAGCGTGCCTTATGAAAGAAACGTTCCATTGCTGAATTGCTATCGCATTTAAGTCATGATCAGAAAAACTTTAACAAAGTAAGTTTTCTATCACTAATACAATCTAAAGATATTTTACACAACATTCTGTCATGTAGCACGATGCATCACGTTCAGTGAGCAATACTTTTGACTTTCGAAATAATTGAACCATAAATTCCCGCCGAACATTTCCACCTGAAAATTATCATATTTTTGACAGAAACAAATTATGGCAGTTTTATTTGTACATTTTATTCATGTTATTTTCTACGATTCTATGGTAATATTTGATAGTATGATAATGTAATAGTGGCCTGATAAATATGAAAAACAAAACCACGTAATTTAAAGTTTTTATTTAATTTATAGGTACTTGACTGCCAGTGTCATCGATGAGATGCAAAAAGCATTAAGCCAATTTTAAATTCATTGTAATTTCAAAGTTTCAGATCTTCTTTTTCTATACAAGAGGGAACTACTTGAATAAAAACCACATTAAATGGGTTGAATACATGACATCTTATTCAATAGACGAACAAAACGGAGCACACGTGCGTCCAAAAGTCCACAAGGCCCTCCAAGTTCCAAATCCAAGGCAAACGATCTTCCTTCGTTTCAGAGGTTCACTTAGCGAATGAATAAACTGGCCTGTCCTCGCGGATCCATTCAGCGAACACCCTATATTTTTAATGTTAGGTATTTCTATTCAAATCGAGGATACTTTGAAAGAGGCCCGAACATTGCTAGGGTTGGATTTAGATCAATCGAATGTTATCGATAACAGAAATATTTGTAAAAACTCTTGATCAAATTTTCTTACAGGTAAATAAATAATTAGAGCACCAACGTTCCACTACCACAAGCGAACAATCGCGAAAACTCAATTGATAAACAATTTGTAATTAAACAGAAAATAATTATTTCACCGGCAGTTTTGTTGTGAATCGCTTGAACGTCTCGCGGAGTTGTCGCGATACATGCGGAACTGATGGCACCAAAAACTACCAACTACTTTCTTTGCTTTATCTCTTGGATTTCTGAAATTACATTGAAATCAATAAAGTTAGTTTAAGTAAATCCATTTAATTATGTAGTCGATTTTACAGTTCTAAGAATTATTTCAAATGTTAAAGTGTTTGTCGACACGAACAGTATTTTTGTATCGATGCTACAACTGTTATCGATGAACACGATAACAATCTTTACGAAGATAACGGGACATCCCTAATCTAAGCCCGACCAATTACTCTGAAAGACTCGTATAACATGAAGGCATTTCAATTTAGCTTATTGGCTCATGTGCGTTTGGATTTTGTCATTTTTTCCTCTATCAAATGACGTTTAATTCCATTTATTGGACAACGACTTTCAAGCGACATCAAAATTCTGTTCACGTGACCTATTTTCAATGCTGATTTATAAATTGAAGTCAATAAATAAGTTCTGTATTTTGATTGTATATATTTTATCTGTCCAAGATATAAGTAAAATAGCATATTAGTCGAAGTCCTTGTACACTACATTGCATTCCTTGCATTTTCGCGATCTAAATTCATAAAAACTTTCCAAGTATTTGTAAAAATGATATTCCTACAATAATTGGCGGCGCATCGCTTCATAAGAGCGCGTGCACACGGGTCATGCTATCGCTGTTCTGGTTCATTAGGCTAGCGGGCGCGGGCGGGCGCTATCGCCGCGAACTTCTCATTTTTCACGCTAACCGCGACCTCTGCTGGCCGATGTTTAGCAGTTTTAATGTTCGAATGTCAGGAAATACTTCTTTATATTATAAATATTTTACTAGTGCTTAATTTTATGTCATGAATATATAACTAGTGGCTCTGTGAGCTGCTGATCTTGCGATCACATACATTTTTGCAAACAATCTAGTGGTGCACAGTAGCGCCATCTAGTTACCTTATTGTAAAACTAACATTAATTACCAAGGTGCTCCATCAACCTCTAGCTATTAGGTAAAGGGCTGACTCCACTGGAAGAAACCTAAAAGTTAGTAATTTACTGCATTTCGAGGAGCTATTCTGCTCATCACGCCAAAGATCCCCATCAGATCTTCACCATTTTTTTATGAGACCAATTTAAAGATACTAGCTTTAAAAAAAACATCGAATTCTGATCTAATAAGGCGGAGATATTCAGTAGCCATTTTTCCCTTTTTTTGAGGGAAGTAATAATACCCAATCAAAAATACACGAAGATTAAAAAAAAACAAAAAATTTGTTTAACCTGTATACCAAGTTTCGTCTAGATCGGTTGAGAAATGCGACTTGTTGAGAGAACAGAGATCCGGACATACGAAAGGATTTTTGCCCAAGCTGAAACGAAGACGCTTCGCTCGCGCTTCGCGCTCGCTTGGTCAATAAAGTGACCGTCCGTAGTATACCCACGTTAAATTATTTTTATGAGTAATAAATAGCGGTGGTAGCCTAATGGTTTAATAGTGCAACTTACAATCTAACGATACTGGGTTTGGTCCTGGACTTCCGCGCCAATGACTTTTCCATCACTCCGTGCTTCGGAAGGCGCGTTAAGTTGTCGTTCCCGGCTGTTAATGATTAGAGCAGTCGTTAAGCTAAATCAGAGGTTCTCGGACGGCCTGTCAAACTCTGACACCAGAGTCCAGAAATACGACGTACAAACAAGTGGTACACTATAGGTTATCATTATTATGTGTTCGCAAGTATGTTTACCACCGACAAACTCTAATTATTTCTCCAAATAAGTCTGCAAACTTTTTACGGCTTAACAGGAACATGTCGCGAAAATAATCATGTTCACACAAAAGAACCCCACATATTGCACCTTACCTGCACAGTAGGCCTTCCGATTTAATTTACAGCACCCCCTCGATTGGGGACGATATTCAAATAAGGTTTCATCTATTAACGGACCCCGCGACAAGTTCCATTATCTATCACCTTCATCGGGGCCCTCCAGTGTGTCATCGGCTTTAGACACGTACAATGGTTGCATAGGAAGACTTACAAATGTTTTTTAACGCATATAGATTGTTTGACCAGCATCTCGCCTGATCTTGTTTCGGCATTAGGCAACGATGTGGCCGAAGGTGGAGCTGGTTGCATGTAAATGAAAGCCAATGCTTTATACGAATTGGCAGAATGTCAATGATATTACTACGACTTGGCTTTTGTGGAATAAACCTCGTAGAGTTCCTTGGTGCTTTATATTTATAACGGGTGTATTTCCGACGCACCTGTAGAGTCAGAAGGGTATTTCCTTTTCAACTATGAGTCTGCACATGAATATGAAATTTAAATTTCAAACTCAAAGTATATTATCTTTACAGGCTTTACTCTAAATTAAATAAATAATAGTTTAAAAAAAACTAAAAACACGCTTTTTTTTAAATAAATCTTTTTTTTTCTTATTTACACTATTAAAATATATTTTCTATGTTTTAGTTTGGTTTTCTATATAAAGCGTGTTTGTTAGTTTTTTTAAACTATTATTTATTATCTACTTTTTTTTTTCGAATTATTGCATTGTCATCGGTCTTTGACAGGTGTGCAAAATTTGAATGAAATCTGACCGTTTAAAGTGGGTCAAAATGGCGTCCAAAGGAGTCGGTTTCAAACATACAAACATACAAGTGAAGCTAATATAAAGCGAATAAAAAGGACCGAAGAGAAATTATGTAGCTGACTGCTGCTAAAGAAAGGCCAAAGTAAACTGCATATTTTTCTTCGGATCTTTGTAAATATTAATGTAAATTATTACTTTTACTAATTCTTTGAGCTAAGTCGGTGACTTTCGCTCTCTGCCCGATCACTTCGTTTCGGAATTAGCAAACTGAAAAGACAATGGGCCGGTCACTTAAGTCGAAGAACTGATAATCTATGGGGTAGATGAGTTCTCGAGAGGAGACCAGGTTCAGGCAAACGGAGTGTAGTCCTCCTGTGGCCAGGTGGAGTGGTGAGGTCACCGTCACCTGAAATGCGTCTGGAAGAAAAGGGATGACGTGAGCTGAAGACCGAGCTCAGTGACGTTTATTAGGCAAATATAGGCTGATGATGATGATGATGATGTGCAGTGGTGGACTAATGCAGACTGTTGATGATAATTAACTTTTTGTTTTATTATTTCGTAAAATCAGTGCCCTTATTCATCGGGCCAATAAGAAAAGAACAACCCAAAAGCAGGATTCAAACTCATGACTTTAGAATATTTTTAACGGTACTACCAAGTCACAAAATATAACTTCTTTGTTAGTTTTTATATCCAAAATATTTTTTTAAAATAAATAAGGATTCTTTCATTAACTACCTACTTCTAACAAGACACCCTACCCCACAAAACGAGCCGGTGGTAGTTCCAACCCCTTGAGGCGTCCCGCTGCGCTCCTCGACTATGACCATGTCAATCAGAGCTGATGAATATGTCACGGCAGGGTTACGACAGGACGATGAGCTTTAATAATAATTGGGTTGAAAATGGTATTGAATTTGAAACCTCTGCTGTTCTTATGAGTCATAGTCATAACAATAAATTTCTAATATTATTGAATGTCAGAACTGTTTACGTTTTTATTCCTACAATGATAAAACTACTGTCTATCGTATTGTTTCTGTTAAAAAGTATTCATACTTTTTCCTCTATATGTTTCTATTCAAATATTTAATAAATATATTTTACATCGATGATATTAATTTTTTAGATGTGCGTTCCGAGCACCGCGCACCGGCCGAAGTGATTTGATGGACCGCCCACTTTGTGTGCGTGACGCTCTCCGCACACTCGATACGGGGCTAGCAACTGGCGATAATACAAGTCAAATAGTAATAGTTCATGCATAGTTATAATTGGTAATAGTTCATCCTCAATCGAATGAAGTCCCCAAATTGAATCCATATTGTTAGTGCGTATTTATATGACGAGTTTGATTTTGCCATCAAAATATTACTACAGCCTTCGTATTCTCTAAGTGATATGGATCCATGGTCATTTTAAAACACTTTTTAATACAAGATACTCAAGAAAGTGGTAAAATGTACCTACTTACTTCATTATTTATCGTTACATATATGATTTTAAAATGATATCCAATTTGTACGACAAAATCATATTACAAATTTTAATTATATGCTTTCAACATAATCTCAATATCGCCGGCAGCTAAGCGTAGCAAGTGTGCGCCGGGCATTGAAATGATATTGCAGAATATAGACCTGAAATATTATCGCAATAATATCACGGACACGGATCATTGGACGCTGCACTTTAGACTATTTCATCTGTTCTGTCTGCAGTCGACTTTACAATGGAATATTGCAAGGGAAATATGGAAAAGTTCTCTGTTTTCTGATTGCTGGAACTTTTAAGCTAGAAGTATTTCAAGCAGCTTGAACGCACGTAGGTGGCGTGTTTTGAACAGATGCAAACTTAAACTTTATAGAAACGAAACGCGCACTTGAAACGGTTCTTACGAATTTGTTACGAGTACGTACATCTTTCTTAAGATTTTGTCTACAAATCATTTAGTAATTTCGATATTTTCATATATGTCACATTTCTTATAACATTACATTTAAGAAGACATCTCATTTATCAAAAAGCATCAAGCCGTTTAAGCTATAGGACGCGCCGAATGAATGATCATAATTACATAAATAATTTTACCCAACATTACGGTGCCCGCTAGCTATGGAGTACCAATAAGTTTAAAAAACTCAATTTTTGTGCCTGAATCAGCTGTACCCGTAAATTAAGTGGGTTTTTCATATTTTGCTTCATCTACGTTCCCTATTTACTTCAATAATTTCTGTCCATCCAAAGGTGGCCTGGAAGTGATGGTTTTTAGCGATTGTACTAATTTTTAAGTGTTTTTTGTTTATAATCCTTGGTGTTAGTAAAGAGTTAAGCTATATGTATCTGTATGACATATTTAAATTAACCGCAGTGTTTGAAATGTTTCACCACCAATTAAAACTTGATTCCACCCAAAATATTTTCCGTAGTAGTTACCCAACTTTACGAATGATGCGACATCCCAAACTTGATTCAAACAAACTTAAGCAGTGAATCAAACTGACAAAACAAGGGTGAAAATGAAACAATAGCACATCATCCTGAGTTCACCCCTCGACTGCAAACCACAGAGGAATATCATAAACGTCGGCTTAAACACTCGTCTCTGCGGATATTGAGTAAATAAAAACATAATAAAATAATAAATTCGACGCAACATATGGCGCAAGACACAGCTCGGAGAGGGTGGATTGCGGATTGCGGATTGCGGACCAGTAGTTGCGGGAAGGCGAGTGCTGTTAATTGAAACACAAGTAATGGTAAATTGCGGCACATATTCCTTCTTTCTGGAAGGTGGTCCGAGGGCATACATTGGGACAATGTATCGAAAAAACGAATTGTTTCGGGGTACACAAGAGCAACTGAGGATGATTCGTGTGGAGACACTTGTGCCGTCGTCTAATTCGTATTTAATGACCATATTAATAACCGTACTATGTATGTTTAAGATAGGAGAGCAATGGAAAAGCAATCCAGATGCCGCAGGTTCAAGTCCTGCTTCGTCATCATCCTTTTCAATTCGTAAGTTTAATATTTTGTTTAGCATTTTGTCGAAAATTCTACGACCATCTGATGAAAATATCAATATAGGTACTAAACTCTTGCCGCATTACCACATAGTTAATAGCGTTATCGAAATATTATATTCGTTTAAATCCTGGCACGTTCAGGCAACTTTTCACTACAAACTATTGAACGGCCAACAAATCGATCGCAAAGCCACGGGAGCTGGTGTAATGCAGCACCCCCGCGATGCATCGAGTGGAGTATCGAGATCGAGGACTCGAGTAATAATCGAACCCTCGCGAGCGGTGTCCCGCACTCAATCTCGGGGATTTGTAACTAGAGACCGCATTTACCTCTCAGAAACAACATTCATCCTAAAACCAACCTTACGTTTTAGAAAACAAGGTTTGGCTAGCCATTTTCGGATGGCAAGTAAAACTTTGTTGGAGAATTCCCTGTATTGGGGTGACAATCCAAAGAATCGTGGACGGTTATTGAATTTCTTTGCATTTTTGATTTGTCTCTTCATTTCGTTTGTTGCTCAATCAAAACTTAAATAATTGATTGACGAAGTTTTATGTGATTACGGTGTTGTGATTCTTTGTTTAGTTGTTCAAATATTTGTCAAGGGTTATTGGGTACCTAATTTTTTCCTACTTTATAAGCAAGCATGTTTTATCATGAGTGATAGCCATTATAAATTTTAAGTAAGTATTTTAAGTGATCCTATACTGCAAAAAAGTGTTAGTGCTACATATCATTTTTCAACTAGTTTTATGAGCTAAAGTTTATTTTTATTCAGCTAAGTGATGATTCGAGCAGGGCCCTTATTCTCTATTGCCACATTTCTTTAGGGCACGGTCATATTTGACAAACGCGACAAGGTGTGTTACGCGCACGTTATAGTCTCATCATAATAATCATTTCAGCCTTTCGAAGTCCATTGCTGAATAGCAGTGGACTTTATAGTCTATGTCTTATTAAAATCTATGGAACAGGCTAGGGATGTGACTAAATGGTACTAAAATCGATTTTTACGATAATCGATCTATTGGGATCCCTTCAAATTGATTATGCAAAAATCGATTAATTGTCCAGAAAAAATATAATATAGGTAATAAAAAAAAGCTTTTAAATGATAACGCTAAAAAAAGGACAAATAAATAATCAATATAAATTTAAAAAAAAAACGGTCCAAGAAACTCTACGTTTAAAAAATAATTAGGTATTGTTATTTTTGCACATCCCTAGAACAGTAAAAAAAAACAAAACGAACGGACGTATGCCTATTAAAACACCACGTGAAATGAAATAAAATAAAAACAACGGGGATAGAAAACTTTTCTTGTGGCATACAGAATTCCGATTTTCAATTCCTGGCGCGTTTAGGAAACGCGTTTACGTTATAAGCACGTTATGACGTCACACGTTTTCTGCAAGGAATTTTGTGTGGCAATAGAGAATAATGGCCCAGGTCGTTCCTCATCTGTTGGTAAACGCCACTCCGCCTGCCCAAACTGTTCCAGAAAGTTATGGTAATGAAATTAATCTGAAGTCAGATTGCAGAATCTTCACAATCATTTTAATCACACAGTAATTTTAGCACATTACTGCTTGCCGGTTCAGGCAAACTTCACCAGCTGCATTCTTGCAGAAGAAACCTAGGTACAATAAAAGTTTCAGTGGTTTTCTACCAATAATGGGTTTGTGTCTGAGATTGGTTTGAAGTCTTTAACTCCTGTTCTATTTACTAAATATCATTGCACATGAAAGCTTTTTCTCTGCCAAACTATTATTTCCTTTCTTTCCACGCCCATTCTATCAACTAGCCATTCGAATTCACTTACAAAAATTGCCTCGAGCCTAAAATAATGATGTGCAAATCGCGATTAGAACGCATGAAGCCACTCTCATTCGGGTATGGGGCGGCCATTCGATCGCACATCCTATGGCTGGGGGATGTCAAATGCATTGGAGCATTATCCCTTTTTGTCTCTGCAAATTTAGTTTAGATAAATAAAAGTTGGCTTTTTGAGTGTTCTAGGCTAGGTTCTAGGGTTCCAAAAGTTGGAATGAAAAAAATACGGAACCCTTATTGGATCATTCGTGTGTCTGTTTGTCTATCTGTGCGTGTGTCACAGCCAGTTTGATCCGAATCTACTGACCGATTAGGTTGAAAAGAGATGTTCAGAAGTGGTACTTTATTTCGACAAAATTCCAGCAGCTATGATATAAACCTCATTTGAAAGCTTATTTACTGGGCTACATAAGTACAAGTAATTTATATTTTATTGAGCCTCCATTTCTTAAACAAAAGAGAAAATATTTTCCTAGATTTAGAGTTAAACAAAACTTTTAATATTTTCCATTCTAATGAGTTAGTGGGTTTTTCCTGCACTGGGAATAAAATAAAACAGATTATTTATATTTTATATGTTTTACTATTTAAATTAATATATTATACCATGTTAATGTAAATAATACTAATATAACAAAACGTAACGCAATGTCATCAAAAAAGAACCCGTGTGAAGACTGTAGACAAAAAAAAACTAAAGGTCCTGTCATCTGTCATCCATCAGCTGTCAGTGCCAGATCTACATACATCTTATTACTGTCGTTGACATACATTATGCCGTGTTAAATGTCACTGTCGTTAGTAGTGTCAAATCAGTTGCCAGAGGTAAAGTTCCTAGTGGGGTTTTTTGAAAAAATTCAAAATTTTGTGATGTAGAGTTAGATTTTATTCTCAATCTTGTGTATCTTCGAGTGTTAATGTGTAATATTGGTGGAATATTAACCATTAGGTGTTCGTTAACGTGCACGAGTGCGGGCAAAAGAATCAAACGCAGAAATAAATGGCATTTTGTGATTTTTCCAAATCTCCCTCGGAAGTTTCAGTAAATGTCCACCATTTTACTGATTCGTGACTTTGACAATAATTGACTGTGACGTGACATTACTTTAAACTATACACTTGACATTGGCGAAATTGCTAGTAGGCCAGTGCCTCCGCAGAAGCCATCCAATAAAAAAAGAAGAAGAAGAAGTTCCTAGTGTGGCAAGTTTTTTTCTTTCTACCAAACGATAAACAATACTCAAATAATAAAAAATGGGGTTTTTTTTTGTTTTCATTTGCTAATCATTATCAGAATAACATTTCCTTTCTTCACAAATATCTAATATCTTGTTTAGAATTTCAAATTATTTTAGTACCACCTATCATACATTTTCTGAACATCTCTTTTGCTACACATATGAATTTCAGTGACTTATAACGTAAATAAATGAATTTTAAAAATGGGGGTCACATTTGTGGCACAAATAAGAAAAAATAAATAAAAAATAATTGAAGTCTTGGGTTTGACATACAAAATGAAAGGGCATGTTGTAGAAGAACGAAGAGTATAATTGGCCACTATGTCTAGCGTTTGTGAACTACGAGAAAGCTTTTGATTCAGTCGAGACTTGGGCAGTGTTACTGTCTTTACAGCGGTGCCAGATTGACTACCGGTACATCGAAGAGTTGAAGTGTTTGTACAGCAAGGCCACCATGACTGTCCGTCTTCAAGATCAGGGCACGAATTCTATCGATTTGCAAAAAGAGGTGAGACAGAGAGACGTTATTTCTCCGAAACTGTTCACCTCTGCACTGGAAGATATATTCAAGCTTCTGTACTGGAACGGATATGGTATTAACATCAATGGCGAATGCATCACTCACCTTCGATTTGCTGATGATATAGTCATCATGGCAGAAACCCTGGAAGACCTAAGCACAGTGCTCAGTGACTTCAATATTGTTTCTCAACAGGTGGGTCTTAAAATGAACATGAATAAGACGAACATCATGTTGTACCCATTCCGGTCTATGTTGGGAACGATATTATGGAAGCTGTTGATCACTATGTCTACTTGGGTCAGACGATCGAACTGGGTAGATCCAACTTAGAGGACAACCGACGAATCCAACTTGGAAGGGCAGCGTTTGGGAAATTATGCCATATCTTCTCGTCACAGATACCGCAGTGCCTGAAGAAGAAAGTTTATAATCAGTGCGTGTTGCCAGTACATACGGCACTGAGACGTTGTCGCTAAATATTAGTCTCATACATAAGCTTAAAGTCACGCAGCGTGCAATGGAGCTATACTTTGAGATTCACTAAGTGATAAGATTTTGCTCTCAGAATTTGCAGGTTGAAGTGGCAATGGGCAGGCCATATAGTTCGCAGAGCCGAATAAAGCCGAAATAACCGCTGGGGAATAAAGGTTTTCGAATGGTGACCACGAACAAGCAAGCGAAGTGTAGGGAGGCCCCCCACAAGATGGACGGACGACATTGTAACCATTGCAGGGAGTCGGTGGATGGAGGCGGCTCAAGACCGTTTGTCGTGGCGCTCTTTGGGGAGGCCTATGTTCAGCAGTGGACTAAAGGCTGAAATGATGATGATGATGATGATTAAAGAAAATAGATGTAAATTGACCATCCCCCCTTTATCTCCGAAACTATTGAGCCTTAAACTTTTTGAAATATAAGGAAATAGTCCTTTATTTATAAATTACAAAAATCCTTTAAGTAATCTATGGTCTTAAAATAACATGGTAAATCTCTCAATATTGTGAGATTATTGTATTCATCGTACGGAACCCTCTCCACGCTAGTTCAACTCGCACATGTCCGTTTCATTTTTATTTTTACCCGAGTACGGCGAAGCAAGGAAAGGGTAATGAGTTTAACAGTCTATGTATTTATGTATGTATACACATACATAAATATATATGTACGTGGGTATGTGAATGTTCCAACAAAGTGTCCGATTTTAACAAGCGAGGTATCAATCAATTCGTCTTAGTGTCATAGGCAATTTTTTACCCAGCCGTAGTCGGGTTTTAGTTTCTGAACTTATACGTCTCGTTACGACTCAATCGACATTAGTAACATAAATCGCCCTGAATATACAACGTGTAACTTAATAGCCTTATAACTACGCAGCAGGTTTGTTTCGATCAATCACTTAATTTCGTTTACGAGTGCAATGGTTGAATACATCGTATTTAAAATTCCCATACAAAAGTAAAATTATATTAATCTTAGAATATGGCAACAACCCTAAATGTTTTTTACTATATATCATGTCTCACCCAAAAGTAGGTAAGTACATACTGCTCTATCTGCGGGTTCAGATTGAGATTGCCTCTCCTCGCTTGCGCGCTGGTAGACAGATCCCGTTGAGTGAACCGTCTTGGTGCAAGCCACATAATTGTTGCACACACATAATACGAGTAAGAAGTGTTAGTGATAGCTGAAGAAAAGACCGAAGGTTTAGGAAACGACAACTTGTCTTCATTCAGATTTTTCACTCTGACGTTCGACTGACCACTGCGCAGTAGGCTCCGCTGCGTTAGGTCTGTCAACCAGAATTGACAAACAGACATGTACAAATCCATGGACAAGGTTGGTATTGAATCTTTCCGAGCTGACAACTAGGTATTACTATTATTTATTCTGTGCTTCTAGGGTACGTGTTTCTAGAGGAGTCATTAAAGGAAATACATAAATGAAAAACTTCGAAATCTCAAAAGTCGTAAAACTAAAGCGGTTTGTCATGACAGAATACTCCACCCGGCACTTATAAGATAATTTTGTTACGTTCTGTATAAATCCATACCAATATATAAAAGTGAAACGTTCTCAGTTTGTTTGTTTGCTTAGGGAGCTTTCACGCAATAACGGCTGGACGGATTTTGATGAAATTTGGAATGGAGATAGCTTATACCCTGGAATAAAACATAAGATACATAACATTTTCCAGTTTTTCCAAGTTTCCTTGGGAAAACTGGAAAATGTTGATTACTCGCTTTAAGAAATGGTTGCCATGGAAACGAAATAACAAGTCTGTTAAAAAACTTCAAGAACATTGGTGCTATACCCACTTTTGCATTGGTTTTTAATATCCTACAAGAACATAGGATGCTTTTTTTCGCGATAAACAGTAGTCAGCGCGGGCGAAGTCGCGGGTGGGAAAGCTAGTACATCATATTATCTAAAAAATATAATTTGCGGTAACACTATCGGTGGTCTTAACGCTTACAGCAATTTCTTACAGACAACCTTTGGATGAACTAAAAAAGATGGAAATTTAGTAGGTACTTAATTAGGTTTATAATAATAATTGTTGCTTATAATCAGCTTTCTAGTTCCAACACTAGGATACACTGTATTGAGGGTACTCTCTTCCACTATGTAAATATAATAAAACAATTGACCCGAGTAGGTATGTGGCACATAACGACAAAGAACATGCTCATATAAACTAGGACTGGACAGCTGCGTAATGATACTCGTAACCTAATATAAATAATACGAGAATAAATATAAAATTATTTTCAATTCGGAGATAGGTTTTAATTGTATTCTGCACTTCAGCTACATTTCAATAAAACAATGGTATTTAAGCTCCACATCAAAAGCTCCTACCAATAGATTCTGTATTCGTTAAATATTTAAGAACTGTGTTGAAGAGATCTTCAAGCCTAGCCAAGCGCTAATTAGGCAGATAGTTCAAAGGCTTCTCTACTGATGTGGTATCAACTCATTCAGTTTAGTATCAACTGATAACCTGTTGTTAAAATCAGCTTATTCCAATCTACAGCTTACTCGGCCGTCACGCTAAGTCTTCATTTCAATTACTCTGGCAAGCGTCCGATATTAATTCCGGCATATCGCGATTTCTCGATACAAGTAGCGGATTATGCGGCGATTTGCTGCCAGCAGCGTTCGGCTGCAATCGCATCAATGCTGCCCGCGCGGCAAACACTAATTATTGAAGGCCAGATAGGACATGTGAGAAGAACTAGTCTGGAGCATACGAATTTGATAATTCTGCCTTTGTATTATTTATGAGGTATTGGGTATACCATCTATTGTCGTTGGCTTTGTTATTTCGCAAGGTCAGAATTCTTAAATAAGGTTTGATCGAATTCATCTCCATAAGCTCATAATAGAGGCTGTACAAAAGCCATTGTACAAAAAATCGACTTCAAATGAATTAACTGATAACTAAAAAAGTACTGATCCAATTTCATAAGACCACCCATAGTTCAGTCTCTTCTGTAGCCTCTCCTCCTACCTAATCTTTGCTACTGTTTTGGCACACGGGCAGTCGGCAGCGGTCTCGCGGTAATGGAGTGTCGGCCCGCACGTGCCGCGTGCCGCGCGTCTGCCGGAGTGCAGCGCGCGACGTCGCGCGGCGTGCGTCCCGGAGCACGCGCCACGCGCCTCCACTCCCACCGATTACGCGCTATCGCCATGAGAAACAAATGTTATGTCAATGTAAGATTTTAAGCTGTCGTTTGATAGATTCTTTATTCCTCAAGAACTTTTCCAATAAACGTATTCTTTAATTCTCGCTCTTGTCAGCCGTCTTTCAGAGATTTGATTATCAAAGGCGAGCTCTATTCTACCTAAAGTGTAAAAATGCGAAATATTTCCATACTTCAAGGGGACTGTCAGGTTATTCCGATTGAGAATGCTATTTAAACATCCATTTCAGCTCTGAATCGAATTCCATATCGCGTGAAAAAGTCGGTATGAAAACGTGTCACGCCAATAAACTTGAAGAGCTCGCAGCCGCCGTCTAACCGCAAAATGCCTGTATATCGAACAGCAGCAGCGGGGCTATACGCGAGCGAAAAGTAATATTTAGGTGTCAACTGCAGGCGATAATCGCGGGGTAAAAAATAGGTGCGCGGGCTCCAGGCGCGGCGGGCTGAGCGCGAACTATTTCCACCCTTGCCGGCGATATCTCGTCGTTTATCGGCGATAGTATCTGAGTGAGACATCGCTGGTGACGTTTGAAATATGATCAGCGCGGTCCCCGGGGCGCGGGACGCCACGTGCGCCGCATATTCAAATCAGAATCGCACGCGGAGGACCCCCGTGTTGGCTAAATACACCCGCCGGCGCGCCACCGCGCCCGGCCCACCCACTTACCAAGGGTCGGCCCTATGTAATCGAATTTGAAAATTATTCTAAAACACTGAATAATGTATTTCGGAGGGACCACGCGCCGGAGGCAGCGCGCGCGCTCTCGCTGATTTTTAAAATAAATTAAAGTTAATCAAGTGGGTTCGCACACCTAAACGGATTAACTTGGCGCTGATTTGACTCCGTGTTTGCTCAGCACATGAGGGGTGGCGGCTTAAAGGCTATTTGAGACAGTATCAGGCATCGCTTAGCTATCCACTACATAAAAGATTTAGTAATTGATTTGGATTTTTAAATGAAATCTGCGAAAGCTCACATGATGACATGGTGAAGCTAAAAATATTATGTAGGGAGAAACATTCAAGATTCATATCAATCTTGATTTATAAACTTTAAGTGAGAAGTACTTTGTTAAAATTTATGATGTCTATTTATAAAGCTCTTTTTTATTTTAAGTTCAAATGATTGTAGCACCCCTTTCTCAAACACACACTCAAAGGAAATCGCGCCAGTCTTCAAAATCAATCCACCCTTCCCTAAAACACTCTAATAAAATTTATGATTCGTAAAAATTGCCCAAATTCACATTTCCAAATTAATTATTGGATAAAACAATATTAGTTCACTCGCTACATTAAGTTTTATTACGCCATGAATACATTTTCCTCGGTGTGATTCGGCACGCAGGGCTGAGGCCCCACCATTAGCGCACGATATGAAATTAAAATTAAAATATATAAAAAACTACGAGAAGCACTCTCAACAGACCGCTAAGGGGCAGCCCTGAGGATTTAAATACAGTGAAAGGTGTAGAGTCGTTGTTTTACATTTTGGTCTTTATTTTTCGTCATTCTCAACTATTTCCACATATACGAGTAAATATGCGATTTAAAAGTGAGGTACGAGAAAATTGGTAATTAAAAAGCACTACTACTTTCGGTAAATTTAAAAAAGTATAATATTCGAATACTTACATAAATAGCAATTACTGCCCTGCCAAGATTATACTAGAAATATTACAATAAGCATCCTACCAACAGGAAATTGATCTATAATAAATTGATCTATATAATCAGCCGAGTGGATGCGCTGTTACTTATCTTTTAAAGTTGCAATGGCAACTCCACACCATCCATTGTAAACTATCATGTAGCGGTGTACAGTAGGGGTGCTACTCGATGATTTGGTTTTTCGATTCGTTACGCAGTCAAACTACCCTCGATGGCGGACCCTCGAATATGTTCCCTCGCCTTGAATATTATTTATACGTTTGTTAAGTGGAGCTCTACTGCACAGAAGAATCAATGAAATCAGTAGTGAAACTAGTAGTATTTTGAATTATCAGACTTAAGTTAGTGTATCTAATTTCTTGGTACATTAATTACCAAGCAGCAGTACAGCTGTTTATTTTCATATTATTATAAACGATTTTTCTTTCTTTATTTTTTTCTTTATATATTAACATTTGCAACGCTAAAGAAAGTTACCAGTTTTGCGTCCTATAATCCGCGGAGTGGAATTTTATCTCTTCTCTATGTCCGTGTGTGTAACCCACCAATTGTAGAGGGGTTGTATACTGTGATGTATAGTGGCTCTGTGGTGAAGGATTATGGCCTCCGGTGCTTAGTACTTCAACAAACAGCGGTTATGATTCCTAATATCGATCGTGAATTTAATTACTCTTGTGCATTACGAGCACTAAGATACGAGTCTCATGCTGTAACCATCCTAAAAAGGCTTACAATTAGATTTTGTGTTCAGCAAACAAACTATGATGCAATAACAATGTAGATGGTGACGTAGCTTATAAACGAGGCAAAATTATGTCTAAAATAAAATTGCTTGACCCACCTTCCAATTTTTAAATAGAAAATGTCTAAGAAATGATTTAGTTTGAAAAAATGCAGCATTCCGAAACCATGTTGCGCGAACTTACAATCTTTTTAGCTAGATGTTTGTGAAACCTCCACTGGAAACATGTCAAGGAAAACAGGCGCGCTCCGAGCGGGTCTGGTTAGGTATGCAATGCAAACATATTTTCTCTTGGGACTAGAACGGCGAGCAAACAGTGGCCAACGTGAGCGAAGGTTGGGCTCTGTTTACCGACGACGCTGCGTCGCCTGCCCTCATATATTAAACATAGCCAGGTCTACCTTAGCCCGCCTCTATTATTCCACCTACCTAGACTGAGCCTCCACACCATCTTTTGCAAATTTAACGTCCCATAATGTCACAGTTGCCCCGCAATGCGAGTAATGAATACATTTTTCAGCAAATTTACATCGGCATAAAAATAAGGTCGCGGCAGTTAACACGTTTATCGGGCGCTCATTAAAGCGAAGGGCGATCTTGCTTCGGAGTCGTTAAGCGCGCAATAGTTCGCGAGATCCTCGTAAAAAATATCTCGCAACCGACTTTACGAGCGCCCTTTGTGAATGCATCATTAAATTTCCATCTAAATTTAAATTACGAACGGTGCGATTCGGCGCGCTCTCTCCCACGTGTTTCTGTTTTCCTAGTCGGTGGAAATGTTATAATTGCTGCACAGAGAAGAACGTAGCAGAGTCGGGAATTTGAAAAAAGATGACGTCAGTCGGAATTATCTTCAGCGCAGCGCAATTGAAACGGCTTTGCGACGGGCTTAGTGAAAAAGTTGGCGTTCGTTTTAATAATTCCCGGCTCCGGCGCCTCGTCAGAATGCCGTTGTCACTTCGCGGATTAAGCTCCGACACGGTTGAGTTGGGATTTGAGAGTTATTTTAATTTGCATTTTTCCTACAATTCGGAGGAAAGTGCAGTGCTTACGAGCTTTTTTCTCTAAAAAGATCGTGACGTGTTTACACATCAAAAGTTTACGAGCTTTGGATGGTCCGACGGGGTCGGAGGTCGTTTGTATGCGGCGCCAGGCTTCTCCGGGAAAGGCATAAAGTCAGCAGGTGAGGAGCGGGTATCGCGCGGTCACGCTATTTAGATAAGGCCATTTTCGTGACCCCTCTCCCCCTCTACGATAAAGGCGTTCGGCACTTTAGGCACCGCTGTTTCCTCGTACATCACCACCCGGTCTGTGCTTCAATAAATCAGAAGGTGAAAATGTAACAAATAGATAAAAAACAAGGAAAATCCTGACTACAAATAGGCTCATTCGATTAAGCGGAATGATTTGCGAATCACTTAAAAATCCAAATGGCACCGTTTTCCGTTCCCTCTCGACTTCTGGCGTTGGAATGGCGAATAAACCGAGTTTGGAATAAATTGTGCGACTGGATAAAGCAATATTTGTTCATCTACCCCCGCATTACGGCGGCAGCGGCCATTAGCGAGATGCAAATAGCGTCTTGTCATTTTTACTTCTTTATTTTCTTCTTGTCGGAGGCCAGTTACTTGCCCCTCCTACGGATGTCGCGAGCAGGGCGGGAATAACAAGTATTTAGTAAACAATCATGAAATAGTTCATAAGAGCATCTAGTGTTTATTATTACGCCATGAGTGGCCAATTGTGATACTAGTATACGTGGTGTTTTAAGCGAAAATGGGTAATTATAAAACAATTGTAAAATAATTGTAAAATAAAATAAGATTTGTAAATAAACAAAAAATAGTCAGAAAACTTATTGTTTTATTTAATTTACACGTATATATTAATTGTACTAGACATAAATATAAAATGAAAAAAAAGGTCTCAATAAAAATAAAAAATAAAAAAAATCACGGTCCGTAGCATGTGACATCTTTGCTTTCTAACACAGAACAGAACTAAATAAAAAAAAAAAGAAGCTTTTCTCGTCTCAAATGACCATTATTCAGATAGTGAAATGTATCTCAATAGATAAACAATTTGTACTTAAGTTTTCACTAATTTATATTGTTATTTAAGCATCTTTGAATATAGTGTTTTTTTTTTGGTCACGACCGTGGTTCAAAATATAATCTCGATTTCTGTACGAATCTTTAGCCGTTCAATGTTTAAATTCACTGAGAAAACACAGTTTTAGGCAGCCATCTTGTCTCAGCCCATTTTTCGAACGCTATTTCAAGGAGCTGTGGAGCTTTATTTAAAACAGTAATTTTTTAATAAAATCGGAAAGCACAACGTGTCACAACTGTGAATATTCTGTATGTAAAACTCTGACTTCAATTCCTGATAACATGAGTTGCGTATTGTTGTACAGTTTCTTCATAAATTATATTAACCGCATGGTGTTTATTTTTAGTTATAAAATGGCGGTAACAACGTCAAAATGTCACGCCCATAGTTATCACACTCGTAGCTGTCTACGGTTGTGACATTTTTAATACTTTTGGGTTTGGTTTGTGTAAGTGATGGTCACATCCGTAGTCGAAATGTCACATCCATATGATGATAACTTGAAATTAGTTTTTTTTAGTTATGTCCACGTACTTGATAGTGATGAACAAGGCATATAACTATAAAAAAAGGTTAAGGATTTCATTTTATATTTGGATTGTGACAATTTTTGATAATGACCCAAATAGCAAAATATGATAGCACATTTTTTTCGGAAAAAACTTGAACATAATAAGCTATGCCTGCGCTGCGGCTTCACATACAATTTACCGCTTTTCTCGGGAAAGTAGGTATATCCAGGATGAAAAGTAGGTACCTATACGATGTTAAATAGGCATATTAAAACCTAATTTTTGACTTTCTACTAGTTAGTTCAACCATCACGCCGTAATTGAGAATCATAGTACCAAACAACTAAGTACCTACTACCTACTTGAAAGCCAAAATTTTCACAAATAGTGTTATCACATGGGTACAAACGAAGGTATCTTTTCAGTTGTAGTAGGCACATATCGTTGGCACAAATACCGCAGAAGATGGTACATACATTATTCAGAAGACATATAAGTCCTCCCCCAGCCATACCATATCATAGACACGAACACGCGAGACATCACACGTCCCAAATCTGACAAGAATTTATGTGACGTCACCACCATTAGTGCTGCTAATGCCCCCATTACCGGAGCAGGGGGCGCAGATGCCGCTTGTTTTAGGTAATTTATGGCTCCAAGACAAGGCCGCACTGGGAAAGGTGAGAGAAGGCACGCTGACCTAAGTGACACTAGAAGCGACCGAAGCAGGCTATATTCAAGTTAGTCAATTGAAGTTTCTAAACTTCCGCGAATTAAATTCATGTATATAAAATGTGTCAATGTAACTTGATCGAAACGATGAGGTTATTCAAAATGATATTTGATAGTAATTTGTGCGCGAATTGACCTGTTTTAGTCTTATAAACTTGAGTCTACTTTCCAGCGAAAGGTTGCCTGGAAAAGAATAATTTGTTAAGGCCGCCCATTATACCTTTCATTTCATATGTTTATGCTAAATCCTTTATATTACCTACCTACTTCTTGGTGCAATAAAGAGTTTTTATATTGTATTGTATATGGTGTCACTATCATAAGAGACAGCTTAACGTGCCCTCCAAAGCACGGCTATTATTGATAAATAGTAGTCGTTAAGCCATGTCAGAGGCCCTCGGGTGACCTGACAAACTCTGACACCAGAGGGTAGCACTATCTCATACGATACAAACAAACATCATTAGAGATACCATTACTGGCGCGGGGGGAGGAGAAGAAACTTGTTAAAGAATTCATGGCTCCAAGGCAATCCACACCAATATTTAAAAGCGAAACGTTATCTGTTTGTTTGATTGTTTGTTCGTGGAGCTCTCACGTTAAAACGGCTGATCCTATTTCGATTAAACTTTGTAAATAGGTACTGTAATAGGTACTGTACAATATAGAGACCAACATAGGATATTTTTTATCCCGGAAAATGATATGTCGCCACGGGAAAACAGGAAAATGTCAGTTACTCGCTGTAAGGAACTGAATGACATGTTACCGTGGATACAAAGTCTGTCGAAAAGAATCAAGAGCGTTGCTATACTTTTGCATTGGTTTTATTAAAAACCAGTTTTTTTTTTGCGATAAACTGTAGTCCGCGCGGACGTAGTCACGGGCGAAAGCTAGTGCTGTATAAAGTTGAGAGAAACCACATTGATTTACATGCCTCTAGAAATGACCGACGCAATCTTTAGTCAAGTAAGTACCGCAGGGGTGTAGGTACCGCTTGTTTAAGGCCGGGTTGCAGTAAATTCTTGTCACTCTCATCCGCTGTCAAGTAGAGCGGGTTAGATGATAAATCTCGAGAGTAAAATTTAAGGTTTTTATTTATATATAGGACAACTAAAGCTTAGAACAGAAAAAGTGTCTTACCATTTTTATGGCTCCAAGACATGGCCACTACGGGAATGGTGAGGGCAAGCACAATGACTTATGTTTCACTAGAAATGCGGAAAACTATAGTCAAGTTAGTCTATGTGACGTCACTGACAGTTGAGCCGCTACTGTCTCCATTACCGCATAGGAAGCAGATACTGCTAGTTTAATAAAATGTATGGCTCCAAGACGTGGCCACTACGGGAAATATAAACAAAATTGTGCCCATTAATGACTTACTCGTACCAAATGAGTGCTTATAGTTTTGGAGTCACTTCTAGCATTGTTATATCAGTGTCTGCAAGAATTAACAGTTCCGAATATTCCACCGTTGGGGGTGAAATATGGTCACGCGGTTCAGGCTCTGGAGAGTGGCGTGAGCTGACACTACACCTATGTGAGCTGATAATATGGTCACGCGGTTCAGGCTCTGGAGTGTGGCGTGAGCTGACACTACACCTATGTGAGCTGATAAATCGGAATTTACACATATCCCTACAGTAACGAGAAAAGATTGAAAAAACAAACGCATTCTAATTATGATAATAACCGGCTAGTACTTACGTTTTAGTGCCGAAATGAAGACCGCTCGCGTTCTTCACGATCTCGCAGTGCAAACTCCTGAGGAAGAGCCGTCGGATACGCTCAAAACCCAGGTCGACATTTTGGCATGACAGTAATCAAAATTCAATATGGCGACAACCAGACTCAATATAGTGAATAATAATAATAATAATAATAATAAGTCGACGAAGTATGTTTGGGGTATCATTGAATAGTTATTTGAAAATTATCTTTAGATTTCTGTCATCACTTTTCATTTCGAATGACCATTTAGGATCTGTAACGATTTAAACTTACCTAGTTATAGCAACCGTTCTCACTTAAACTTTGCCTCATTTTAGTTTTGTTCGCAATTTGTTTTTTTTACCCGACTACAGCAAAGTAAGGGAAGGGTAATGAGTTTAACAGTTTATGTATGTATGTATATATATCTATGTATGTGGGTATGTGGATGTTCAACCACAGCGTCGCCCCTATTGGTTCGATTTTAACAAGCGAGGTGTCAATCCATTCTTCTTCAGGTATAGAGTGTCATAGGTTATATTTTTTTACCCGACTATGGCAAGGCAAAGTAAGGATTATGTGTTAAAACTAAAAACTTGGTCCAATTTTGACAAAAGTGGTATCAATCGATTCGTCTTCCAGTATAGATTGTCATAGGCAACTTTTTTACCCGTTTACGGCAAGGCAAAGGAAGGGTTATGTGTTCAAACTAAAATCTTGGTTCGATTTTGACAAGCGAGGTATCAATTGATTTGTCTTCATCGCAAGAGTGTCATAGGCTATTTCTTACCCGAACGTAGTCGGGTTTTAGTTTTTTAGCTTATTTCTTGTTAGCACTTCTGAGTATGTCTTGTATCGTTGTGTAATGACACATAAGATATGACAGCTAGGTAGCTGTTAAATAACATACGTTTTTCCAGAGGCGTACTCAGCGTTTTATTTTTCAATTACAATTGTTAACGTTATAATCAGAGATATCGCGCACAATCGCAGTGGGCTCGCCTAATCCAGATTTATACGTACAGGGCCGGATTAAGGTGGCGTGAATTACACGTTTATAGGCCATAAAGACTGATCCGGTGGCGTGTTGTACCTGTCGCTTAGGTGTAGTTATGATGTGTAGTCGCTCGTCCGGGGTATACAGGGTGTATTGAACTCGTGTTGCGGAATTTACTTGATGTGATATGGTATCTCACCATTGTTTAATTATTGATAGATATATATATATACACATATGTAGTAATTACTTTTCTGTTATGTTTAGGTAAAGTGATAGAGCAAGAAAATTTAAAATACTGTCTATCAACATGCAATGTTAATCCTACTCTTAGACACATTAACCATCTAGTTTCAATTATATTCTTCAATGTCACACTATTTTAGATTTTAAGCTTATTTTGTACGAATATTGGTGGGCCTTAGCGACATCGTTAAATAGTCATAGTTCACAAGGGTTCAACTTACGAAACACTTTACGGATTCGGTCAACTACTTGCGACCGACCACCGACCGGAAGCATCCATAATGTTACCAAATAAATAGGTACACACATACACAGTGATACGGGTGGCAGTAGCCGCTGCCGTAAGCGTAGAGCTACTATATATATATATGTAGTATGCCAACAGCACAAGAAGAGAGAGAAGTATGTATGTATATAAATATATATATATATATATATAGATATAGGCATTTGTACGAGAATGACTATAAATATTTTTTAGGTTTTGTTTTATTTTCTTTTAATCGATTTTCAAAAGGTGGAGGTTCTAAGTTTTACGTTATGTTTTGTAAGCATGTACTCACATCTCTGGGGGTTTTAAACATATTAGGCTTTTATTTTAATAGGTCTCTAGTGTAATACCAATCATTTTTATCTTAAATTGGTTCAGTCGTTTTTTAGTAAATATACTTGAAATGTAATTAAGTATTTTAAAAATGGTGGGATCTTTCTTAACCCAAAAGTTGTAAGTACTTCATTATCTCATTAAACCTTGCATCCATTTCTAGTAGCCTTGAAATTAGTCTCACTTTTGAAGTCTCGACGAAACGGATCCATTTGAAGTCATTTTCTTTACACAAAGAATAATTTGATATTGTTATGAGATTTAGATTATCTAGCAATGGGTTCATGACCACTCAAACAGAAAAAGATAGAAACTCGGCGGTTCTTCCAGGACACCCTGTACAGTGGCGACGGTAGTTAGTACCGCGCACGTCTTGTTGCGTGCGAGTTATGCGCCGCCCACGCCTTCCTGGGCGCCTGGACTGGACTCAGCTCGGCGCGCACACACCGTTTTATTCAGTATAGAGTTGCGAGACTGATATCTTTTCTAATGGATCAAATATTTACAATGCAGTTGAAGATTTTCATTTTCGCTCCATTGGAAATGCTTTTTTACCCTCACCTCTTTATGTATCACACTAATACTTAAGCAAAATTTTGTATGTGTGTTACCTTCACGCTCGTACGGCAGAACGAATATTGATGAAATTTGGAATGGAGATAGCTTATACTCGTACCATGGTATATCACATTGACTGCTTTCTTCAACATCATCATCAACAATTTTTATCATTTTTTACGCGGGTGAAATCGCATTGCGCTTCTAGTATGTTTATATAGGATTGGACCGATTATAAAAATGTTGGTGTCATTCGACTCACTATAAGAGTATCATAATTATATTAAATCTCAATAGGACTCTAGGTGTTCATAGAGTGAGGAAGTTTTTAGTTCACGACACTCAGTAGTTGGGGTATTATTTCTCTTGCTGAAATCGAACCAGTGTTTACCATGATCTCAACTGATGGGAAGTAAAGATACTTTCAACGCCTCTAAATATAAAGTTAGAATTTAGTGGTGTTGGCTGATTTTTGCAATGAAATGTCCGTAAAATCACTGCACAGCAGTGTATTGCCACTATTAGTTCATAGAAGGAGTTTTTATCACAAATTAACAATTATAACAAAATACGAGACGCGAGTTTGCCGATAGACAATGTGCGACCCTTGCGATGCTTTTGCGCCTCTGCTGGGGCGCAGGCAAACTCATTTCCTGAGTAGCCATGGCAACCTGGTTCAAATAATCTTATACAAGAGTGACTCGCTAAACAATACATTATAAAAGATTTATCATTAATGCAAGAGCTAGATTATAGGTAAGTATACCTACACTAGCCTTCAAAATGTAGTACACTTTTAAAATTAATAGATTTACAGCGTGCGCACGTGCAGTATGCGCGCAATGAGGCGTGTTGGCGATATATCGCCACCCGATCACCGACTAGCTAATTTGCTTGGCTCCTACTCATCAGATTGAGATACCAAGTACACCAGTTTTTAAGTCAAAACCTAAGCTATCCAACAGTGAAAATCGCATCGCAATCGGTCCAATAGTTTTAACGTGATGTGCGAACAGACAGACATTAAAAGTGTGGTACTAAGTTTTGAAGGCCAGTGTATGTATAAATCTAAGAATAGAACAATTTGTTATGCAGCTAATAAAAATTCAACTAAGTTACAAATTTATAAGTTACATGAGTGAGTTCGCCACAGGAATAATGTGCTGGTGCATGAAATAATTGTTTAGCAGCTGGTATTGACTTGTTGGTTCTTCACAAGCCTTTATTAGTTAAATTTGTGAGTAAAATGTCGTGCTTTAGCATCACACAGCTTCGCCGGACTTTTGGCTTAAAAGATTTGCTCGTTACCAATAAACATTCATTAAATTCTAGAAGTAAAATGATATTTAAACAAATAAACTGTGCGCGTAGCTTTATCTTCGTTGCTCCTGTGAATAAATTCTAGCGTACACCGTCCAGTTATATGAGTGTTGATTATCAAACTTGGTTTTCGAATTATGGCAATGTATTTTCAAGCCCCTTTTGACCTTTTTGAGTCTCTTTTGATTCCTAGTTTCAACTTTAAACTCTATCAATTAAATAACATTTTGGATGCTGTACTTTTTACGCAACAATCATATTATTACAGTCAGGCAAATTCCCGTCACCGTCATCGCCACTGCAACCGCTTTATTTAACTACTGGTTGAGATTATTTTGGCCTTATGTGAGAATGGTATCATTTTTGAATCTGTTTAAAAGAAGTTAATTAAAAAACATTAAAAAATATGATTTTATGCAGTAGTCATGTCATGTATGTGTGTGTCATGTAGCTATAACAATTAAATGCGTGTACTTACAACATTTCGTGGCTGTGCTATTACCGTTGAGGAGTTCCCTAGTCAGGACCGAACCCTGAGTGCAGCAACCACGTCATCGTAATACTTAAATTTGGCTATCATAATAAAATGCGTACACAAAATTTCGTGTCTGTGCTGTTGACCGTTGAAGAGTTCCTTTATCTGGAGCTAATCCTGGAATTCGATTCAGGTCATACTTACTATAAAAATGCATTATCGTCGGAACTGCACCAACATGTAAAACTTCAACTCTGTAGGATAAGAGGAAGTGGTTCTCATTCAGCTTGCAAGATTTGTCCTGAACCAATTATTTGTTGACATTTGCACAAACATTTTACATTTAAGCTACAGAAACCGACGTATGCTTCTTATATCTTATAATTGTTCTAGGTAAACTTTCTTACTGTAAGTATTTATTTTATATGTTGTATCGACCACAAATAATAGTGGGTTAAGAGGGAGGGAGATGAAGTATTTATTTTAGCCAAAATAATTAAGCTTCTTGAAAATAAAATTCTAGATACACTGGCCTTCAAAACTTAGTACCAAGCTTATGAAAATAGTTTTTACTAAATTAGTTTTATTAAATTAGATCCGAGTAGGATCTAATCTAATCGGATTGAGATACCAAGTACCTAAGCTATCAAACAATGAAAATCGGATCGCTATGGGTCCGGCAGTTATATTCAAAAGACACACTTTTAAAATTATACCAAATACAACAGTTTTTAAGTCAAAACCTAAGCTTTTCAACAGTGTAAATCGCTTCGCAATCGGTCCAGTAGTTATAACGTGATGCGCAAACAGACAAAGTGCAAAGTGTGGTACTAAAATTAAGGCCAATGTAATATATCAATTTAAAACAATGTGGCAGTAAAATCTCACGTTTAAGTGTGTTTTTTCATCATACATCATTTTCAGGTAATTTTATTTAGGGAGCCTCGCCTTAACCAACATAAAATTAAATGATAGAATAAATCAATAAGCATACGGATTCCGTGAGAACTATCCCCCGTTTCGCGACCCCTAAAACAAAGTTACCCCCGCTCGGTGGTGCAGTAAAAATTCCTCTTAATTGAATAAATCAATTCCATCGCCATTAAATCGAGTTACCGAGCATATTGGGAGCGAATTTATTTAGCTAACTAATAGCCCTTCGGATTTGTTGTGCAAGATTTACCCCTGTGAGTCCTCTCTGTGGTGTTCACTCTGCATTTTGTAGCTTGAGTGTACGGTACAATGGGACGGTAAACTAATGGAAATTTGTGTTTTTTTATAAGATATCGTCCGCGGCTTCATCCGCGTGGACTATGGTTTATATTATAGTGATAAAAAGTATTCTGGGTCCTTTACCATAGTTCAAACAATCTCCATGTCTTGTCAAGAGAACATCACGGCGTTTACGTTAAACAGTTTTTAATCGACAGTGCTTGAAGAGTTGAGCGGTGGTGGCCAAGCGGTAGCAAGAGCTTCACAATCCAAAGGCATTCAGATCAAAAAAACTCGGCCCTTTCCTACTTATCTAGTAAGATCTTGGTAGGATTATTTCATGGGGTTCGGGCATCCCCTCAGTCTCAGCACAAGTTCTCCAACGTCATAGTTGTGCTTTCACTTCCATGGGTTAACCATTCCGACATCTCGTTTATTTTTACTTGTCGAACCTACTCACAAATCATGAAAAAAGTTTAGAGAAGGAGAAAGTTAAAACTACAGATGCACGTCTTCACTCATAACAGTCAAAGTGAATCTTGCGAATATTCGTGGGATTCACTCCAATCTCCAAACGGTCCACCATCACTTGGAGACCCACTTGTTCTTCAGTTTATCCATGACCATGGCGCTTCTATTTCTATATAGTTATAATATTTTAAATGATAGTGACCATGTTAGCTTCAAACAGTACAAATATCACTGTTCATTAAAAGTTTTATTTAGCAATTCTAATTTCTTTCTGGTCAAGTTTAGATAATATTTTAAAAATAACGAGGAACCCTTACAGTAGTCGCATATGATTTGTAACATCTGATTCAAGCTCTGTTTTATCGTCACTGTTCAAGCTATTTTTTATCATGCTGTTCAAGCTTTGTTTTATCATCGCTCGGGTCAAGCTCTGTTTTATCATTTATGCTAGCATTTATGTTTCATTGTGTATTACAGTGTAACAGTGAAACAGTTGACCAATGAGCGCGTGCGGCACATTTTTTCACTTTTCACAAGTTCCTCCCATGGATTATCTCCTATTTAGTTAGTGCATACATTTCAGGAAAGCGAGAGGAAAGATGTTACACATCAAAAAGTTGCAAGAAAGTTAAGGAATACAATCAGAACACCTACATAAACAACTCCAGTAACTCAACTCTTCCGCCGCATGCCCCACACTCGAAACAAAGGCACTCGCGCTCAACCGCTTTAAATCACTGCAACTCCGACTTAGTTACTTGGAACTCGAATAAATATTTAATCCCGGCGAAGAAACCGTCAGAGGCACGTCTGGAACTTACATCGGGCAACTTGGGAAAGTTGCGAGGCGACAACTAACGTAAATTAATACCTGACATAAATTTGCCATAACACTGCTGGAAACTTTGGATGCCTTAGGCTGGAGCGAGTTCAGACACAGGCCTATATACAAGTTCACAACTGTCTAACTTTTACGAACTCTTCGTAATGAAGTTGTATGATTTGTAGGTTCATATTATTATCTTTTAATTTATTCTTTCGTCCCATATGTCACATTGACACTTTCATCACACTTGTATTGTTTTCATTTAGCTGTAATATTAATCGTATTATGTCAATTTACATTCCATTATATAAAAGTGAAACGTTGTCTGTTTGTTTGATTGTTTGGGGAGCTTTCACGCGATAACAGCTGGATGGATTTTGATGAAACTTGGAATGGAGATAGTTTATACCCTGGAATAAAACATAGGATACTTTTTATCCCGGAAAATTGTAAGTTTCCAGGGGACAACTGGACAAACTGGGAAAATGTTGATTACTTGCTGTAAGAAACGGTTGCCATGGAAACGAAATAACGAGTATGTCAAAAACATCAAGAGTGGTGCTATACCTACTCTTGCATTGGTTCCTAGAAGAACATAGGATGATAGGATGCTTTATTTTTCGCGATAAACATTAGTCCGCGCGGATGAAGTCGCGGGCGGAAAAACTAGTTTAACATAAAAAGACATAAGTTCAAAAACTTAGACTCGACTACAGTCGTGTAAAAAATAGCCTATGACACTCTTGCGATGAAGACGAATCAATTGATACCTCACATTTCAAAATCGGACCAAGTTTTTAGTTTGAACATATAACACATTCTTAGCTTCGCCGAAATCTGGTGAAAAAATAGCCTATGATACTCTATACCCGAAGACGAATCGATTGATACCTCGCGGACCAATACGGGTGACGATATGGTGGAACATCCACATACATACAAACATACATAGACTTTAAACTTCCCTTGCGATTTGCCATAGTTGGGTAGAAACAAAGTAGACACTATAATGGAAGCTACTGATGGTTAATTATTCACACGAATTCTTTTAAAATACAGCTAGAATCAAGTCTAAGTACTTAGTCAAAACATAAACAGGTTGAGGGTGTTACACTTTATGTACATAAATACAGTTTAGTAAAATTTACTAACTTGTAAACCTATGCCTTTTGATTTCGAAAAACAGAGCTCTGTTAGAAACAGTACAAACGAGGTACAAATCTCTGAGCCGGATGTGACTGAGTCTAATGGCGACGTAAAGCAGCGGGGACTCTTCTCGAAGCTGGAGGGTCCCTGAGGAAGATCTTATCAATTTGCAGGACATGGTGCAAGAGAATATCTTAAACTTAGCATTGTTTTAAATTAGAAGCCAACTATAACAGGAAGCATTAGTAAGGTATAATTACAGTTTAAAAATAACCTCGTTTGAACTACGTACAACGAATTAATAAAATTAACAAGATTAGTCCGTAATAACTTCAGTTGTTTGATAAAAATGTTCTTGCAGATCGCACTGTGTCTATTTTCTAAGCAAGTTATATAAAACGTACAATTAATTTAAATTATTACAAATGGCAACTTTTTTTCTTTGTTTAGGCTTTGTAGTCTGTGCATTCGCCGGCGTCAATCGTATTTTATTTATAACTAGTTTTCACCCGCTACTATGTGTGCGCGGACTATAGTTTATCGCGAAAAAAGCATTATATTTTCATCTAGAATATTAAAAACCAATGCAAAAGTGTAGCACCAACGCTCTTGATGCTTTTTGACAGATTTGATATTATAGCCCAGACACTCCACAATCATAAAAAGGGTTTCTTTCATACAACATACATTGTTGCAACCGTTACGAGATTGATTAGTTCAAAGCCAAGTGATTGGAGCCTCGGAGGCAGTGGGCTGGCGACGTGACTCGCCTGCGGATGGTGTAGAATGGAACTGCCGGAACCCTTTTTACCCAAGTACGGCGAAGCAAGGGAAGGGTAATGAATTTAATAGTGTATGTATGTGGATGTTCCACCATAGCATCGCCTCTAATAGTCCAATTTTGACAAGCGATGTATCAACCAGTTCCTCTTAATCGTAAGTGTCAGGCTATTTTTTACCCGTAGTTGGGTTTAAGTTTTTGAACTTGTGTCTGGTTAGAAGCCTTGCACGAACTGATGCTCTTCAGACCCTCGGTATGATTTTACATGTAATATTAAAAAGATGGGCTGAATTATTACAAAAAAAACGTAACCTAGGGACTAATTACAACAAGCAACGACGAAGATTCGTAAAAAACTTCGCGTGTGCCATCTGCCAATTGGTATCAAACTTAAGTTTGGTGGTTTGGTTTGGTTTTCTTGCAAACTACACTGGTCTTTAAAACTTAGTATCATACTTTTAATGTCTGTCTGCTCGCGCATCATTTGAAAACTGCTGGACCGATTGCAACGGGATTTTCACTGTTGGATAGCTTAGGTTTTGACTTAAAAACTGGTGTATTCGGTGTCTCAATCCGATGAGTAGGAGCCAAGCAATTTAATAAAAAACTAAATCTATTAATTTTAAAAGTGTGGTAAGTTTTGAGTAAAAATACTAGACCTATTGCGGTGCGATTATTCCTTTTCTATACTTATAATAAAATAGTTGGTTAGTACCAAAAAACCTGTACAACAAAGTTTATTCAAAAAAAATGGTCTAGTGTACTCAAATAGACTTCTGAACAAGAATATATCATTTTTTTAAACTGTTTCTGTCTTTTTGTCTGTGTTTGTTCGCGCATCACGTTAAAACTACTGCACCGATTGAGATGCTGTTTTCATTGATAGATAGTTTAAGTTTTGACTTATAAACTGGTGTACTTGGTATCTCAATCCGATGAGAAGGAGCCAATCAATTTAATAAAAGCTCTATTAGTACCACAGTGCTATATTTTGAAGGCCAGTGTATACCGCTGTTGAGGGTAAATTCTGTGTTCTCAAGACTATAACAGAATACAACATAACATCATCATGTTTCATTTTATTTCAAAATAACTACCCAGAAAACAGCAATTAAACGCAACAGAGAGAAAATTAAATGGCTGCTTGAAAATATGAGCACTCCAACATCTGAAAGATGACCATCCATCGGGAGCATGGAGTCAATTTATCACTCGGGAAAAATGAAAAGTCCGTGGTCCATTAAAAATAGTCGCACATAGTCCCATGACCCATAAAACGAGAGAGCTACGTGAAAAGAAAACACAACTGGGAAAACTGTGGAAAGAACGCATCGGGCGCGCAGTGAAGGTTCCGTGGAGTTTTCGTTACAAAATATTTATCAGTTTCACCTTTTCAAAAACTATATTGATATACTAGCTGTACCCGCGGCTTCGCACGCGTGTTCTTTTCTTTAGGTTCAAAGTACCATATTGTGCTATTCCAGGACCAATATACCAACATTTGAACAAAATTTCTTCAGCCGTCAGAAATACTTTATCAATTGCTCGGCTTCTAACTCACCGGATTGAGATACCAATTACACCAGATTTAAATCAAACCATAAGCTATCTAACAATTAAAACCGCATTGCAGTCGATCCTGTAGTTTTTACGTGATGCGTGAACAAACAAACATACAGACAAACAGAAAGAAAGACACGATTAACAAAAAAAAATATTGTTGAATACTCTTTTTAAGAACCCAAGAGCATTTTTTTCATTTGAATTCATTTAGTAGTTTGGGTGCGATGCGCGGTCAAGATACAGACAAACAGACAGACAAAATTGAAAAGTAAAACAGTTTGGCTTCAGTATCGAATATACAGAACCAACCAAAAAATAATTTTTATTACTTAAATATTAAGATAACTTTGGACCCATATCCCGCAGAAACCCTTTACTTTTTCGGGATAAAACGTGTCCTCAATTTTAACCCATCATATAACTTGGTACGTGTTCTTTTAAATAAGTATCAACCCCTAAATAATAACCCATAAATTATTCGATATGTAAAGTATCCTATGTCCTACCTCGTAGAACGAACTCAAATCATACCAAGTTTCTTTTGAATTCATCTAGTAGTTCCGGCGACACAAACTGACAGACATACAGACAAAAATGAAAAAAAAAACATACAGTTTAAGCTTCATAATCGAATATAGAGAAACTTCCAAAAAAAACACTGTATCTTTAATGTACAGAATTTAGACCCATATCCCACAGGAACCCTTTATTTTTCGGGACAAAATGTATCCATAATTTTCACCTATCCTATAAACTACGTCTGTGCCAAGTTGCATTAAAATCCGTCCAGTAGTTTCAGAGTGGTAAGTGTTTTTTGAAATAACTTTCAACCCCAATCCTGCGGGAACCCTTTCATTTTTCGGGATGAAAAATAGCCTATGTCCTACCTCGTAGTATGAACTCAAATCATACCAAGTTTCATTTAAATTCATTCAGTAGTTTCGGCGTGATGCCTAGCTAAGATACAGACAGACAAACAGACAGACAGACAGACAAAAATGAAAAAAATACAGTTTTAGCTTCAGTATAGAATAAAGAGTAAGGTCCAAAAAAAATATCTAAATATCTTTAATGTACAGAATTGGACCCGTTACAGTTTTATTATAAGTATAGAAGATTATTTTTATCCCACTACGGCGAAGCAAAAAGGAGGGTTATGATTTTGACCACTATGTTTCTCACTGGCAAATGGTGGCACTGGCACTGCACCACAGCAGGACCCTTTATACAAAATCTCAATCACTTCACTTGTTTTCATACATTTATTTATACTCCCGGCTGCCGTGCCACTCCTAGCCTTTTTTAGAGTTCCATTGTCAAAGAGGAGGAATCCTAAAAAAATCATCCTATGTTCTTCTAGGATATAAAACCAATGCAAAAGTAGGTATAGCACCAACACTCTGGATGAAATTTGACAGACTTGTTATTTTTTTTCCGTGGAAACTTACCATTTTCCGGGATAAAAAGTATCGAATGTATTCCAGGGTATAAGCTATCTCCATTCCAAATTTCATCAAAATCCGTCCAGCCGTTATCGCGTTAAAACTCCCCAAACCAACAAACAGACAGACAACGTTTCACTTTTATAGATTGGTATGGATATTTTAAAAAACTCGGACTAGAATACATCAATTATAATGAAATTTAAAAACCACTCTATACAGAAGTTGTGATGGTGATTGGATGGATTTAAGGCATTATGTCCTATTAGACGCGCATGAATGTACATTAATTATAATTGACTGTTCACTGTAGTAAGTTATTTCATAAAATAAAATCCGTTGCACAACATCTGTGCTGTATTCAAAATTTTACTACACATATAAAAAACCAAACGGTACCCCAAAAATTCGCCACCTCGTCAACCGAGCGGAGGTAGAGCAGGCCAAAAAGAAAACCAATTTGCCCGCATGAAAAGGTTCGATCCAATCCGGCCGTATCCACTCATTTGATATTTTCGCCCGCCGATAGGAAACAAATTACAAACTGTCGCCGCCGCTCACCGGATTATTATTAGCTATTTATTTTTCTGTCAATCGTCTTATCGGAGGCTTATGGAAATGGTTGGATTGGAGTTGAAGGCTTCTAATAATTTGTTGCTACCTATTGTGTTTCAATGCGAATTCATTATTTTCATTTCCATGAATGTATTTGGCTGTGACGTTGAACGAGAGTACCAATGTAAAATAAAATATAGTACTTGATATCCTTCCGGCCCAAAGTTTACGAGTTTCATTAACAATTAAAATGAAGCGAAAGCGCCGGACTTGAAGGATTTAAAATAGAACACGTTATTTGTTATCGAAAATAAGTGGTTGACATAGAGACAAAATTGGAAACTATTAAATCCTCGTAGGTTTCATAGCGAAATTTCTAGGCAATGAGACTTAAAACCAATATCTTAATCTTAACCTTGCGCGTCACAACAAAGCAAAAGATTATGCAGCCAAAGTTCTGGGTGGCACTGTAACTGTTATAGGCAGGCATGACACCTACCATCCTGCGAGCAACCTGCTCGTCTCGTCTCTCAATCCAATATTAAATACAATCTGACAAACTCTGATACCAGATGCCAGCAAGCCGTCTTATACAATCTTACTTTGTTAAGTTTTTTTTTTAATAAATCTCAATGCCTGCATATCGTTCTAGGTACCTAGGTGCAATCGAATAATGTTACTATTCAAATATATATATATCATTATCAGTCAATATTTACGTAAATAATCAAATTAAATAACAAAGCCTCCCTTTCGCTATCATGGCTACTGTGTTATCTTCACTATCGTTAAGATAACAATGTTATCGCCCACGTAAATAATGAAAAATTAAATGATTACTCTATCAATCATGCAGGATTTTTATTGTGCGTGACTGTGGAGTCATTATTCACTACAGTAGTAATCATAACCATAGTCATACATAAGCAAAAGCTTTTAGCTCTTTCAGGAATCTACTTATGTTCATTTGACCGTCAATTTTCATCTGTTGGATTGAGTGAATTACAAATTGTAGAATATTGAATCGTTGATTAAGTACAATATAAAAAATATGGATGCGCAATAATCCAGCATCTCATTATTTGTGAGAAGTATCATAAAGGTACTGCCACCGTGACGATGAGTTTTCGCAATTTCATTCACGTGACACTTTACCTGTCGACTCCACTTAATGACACCACCCCGGAGCTATTTTATTGGTGACTGATAAATCACGTTGGGTAGATTGATGTTACAGCCCGTAAAAGGGAAAGTATGAAAATGGCGTCACGTCATTGACAAAATGATGAAGATTCGCCATTTCATTCAATTGCCACTCTTTACTTCCTGATGACACCTCGAGCATATTTTATCGTCGATCCATAAATCGTACCGGAACACGGACCATGATTTGTCACGAGCGTGACAATAACGTGACGTCAATCGTACTGTCACGTGCGTATTTAAATATGGTACTGTGGTGTAGTCCAGTGGAAGTGCGCTTTGTGTGGAATATGAATTGGCGTACCTAGAATATTGTTTCATTTGTAGGTATGATATTCGTACGGAACGTGGAGCGATATATAGTATTGTAGACTAACCCCCCATTCCTATAAAACTGAAACGAGTAGTTTTTCCAACGTCTCGTTACTTTTTGACGTTTTTTGTATGGAGTTTATGTCAAAAACCTACGGACAGTAAGGGAAAACGGTTCGTTTCAAGATATAGAAACCGGCCATAAGTAATTTCGTTCAAGAAGTGAAGGTATATTTTTTATATAATAAAAAATATATTATGTAACTAAGGTAGTACAAGCATTTATAACCATCCATGTCTTGTTGCTCAGGTGTGAAAAGATTTTATTTGGTATTAATTTCAATTAATTCTTTTTTTTTGTCGGACATGTCGAGCTTCCTGTCCTCGACACAATAATTCCGTTGACATTTGATACGGTTAGGTATACCTATACACTGAGCTATGGAGAGAGATATGCTTGGAGTTTCTCTAAAAAACAAAATTCATAATGAAGACTAGCTGTACTCGCGGCTTTGCGTGGCCATTTCTCTAGGTTAAAAGAACTCTATTACTATTCCAAGACCTAAAATACCAATATAAACTCGTACCAACATTTAAAAAAAAACCTTCAGCCGTCATAAAGTTTTTATCGATTGTTCGGCTTCTACTCATCGGATTGAGATAATACACCAGTTTTTAAGTCAAACCCTAAACTATCCAACAGTGAAAACTGCATCGCAATCGGTTGAGCAGTTTTTACGCGATGCGTCTGTTTGTCTGTTCAAGACTAACAGACAAACAGACAGACACGAATTTAAAAAATGTTTTATTCTCTTTCAGTAGCTTCTTTTTGTAACATCTTCCTTTTACATATTTTTTGGTACTTACTGCTTTACTATAGTATAGATACCCTTCACTTTTGGGCAGAATAATAAAAATGTATTTTATTACATTATTTTAATCATGCAAAAAAGTACCGTGGAATACCTAATACTGACTGACTGACTGACTGACATACAACGCCCAGCCCAGACTGATGGACCTAGATATTTGAAATTTGGAGGAATATTCCTTGAGTATCTTAGAGGCGAACGGAAGTAATTATAAACCGTAAAACATAAATACCAACTCCAAATAAAATACCCTGGGTACCGGTAAATTAAAGGGTCCCCCTTTATTTTCCCCCTTTAATTTACCGGTATGAAAAGTATCCAAAAACCTACCTCGTAGTATTCAGTAGTTTCGGCGTGATGCGCGTCCAAAATATAGACAGACAGACAGATAGACAGACAGACGACAGACAAAAATAAAAAAAATACTGATTTGGCTTCAGTACGAATAATTGAACAGCCTCCAAAAAAATAATTTACTAAATATCTTCAATGTACAGAATTTGGACCCATATCCCGCAGGAACCCTTAATTTTTTTGGTATATCCTCAATTTTCACTCACCATATAAACTATGACAGTGCCAAGTTGCATCAAAATCCATCCAGTAATTTTAGCGTGATAAGTATTCGTTGAAATAACTTTCAACGAATACTTTTAGCGTTTAATTTATTTTATTAATTTTTAAGTTTTGGCTTCACTAGAACACTACCTCGGTACACAGAACAGCATCCAAATATTTTTTACAATATATCTTTAATGTACAGAATTGGACCTGTTACAATTTTATTATACGTATATTATATAGATATGCAACGGAGAACAAAGGTAACTTGACATAGCATACGATAAGAAAGCTAAAGTGGCAGTGGGCTAGTCACATTTGCCGAAGAACCGATAACCGTCGAGTTCTCGAGTGGAGAACATGTTTAGCCAAATGTAGTGTATGTAGGACGCCCTTTAACCAGGTGGAGTGCGACCTTCAAAAAGTGTCTAGAAGAAATGGAAAATGGATGAGGAGGATGAAAATGAAAGAAGACCGAGCTCAGTGGCGTGTATTAGGAGAAACCTACATGCAGCGGTGGACTAATAAAGGCTGATGATGATGATGATGATGGTTAGATATCGTACGATTCAATTCATTTTTAACCCCCGAACAAAGAGACGGGTGTTATAAGTTTAGGGTGTGTATCACTGTGTGTGTGTGAGTGTGTGTGTGTGTGTGCGGGTTTCTCGATGTTTCAAATCGAGAGTAACATAGTATCCGATAACGTTTATTTGTATTGGAAATAACCTACGTTTTTGCTGGGAGGAGAGGGAAGGGGAGTGCGAGGGAGGGGGTAGGGGTAGGGGATGAGTGGGGTGGGAGGAAAGAAGAGACGTAAGGGGAGGGGAATGGTAGGAAAAGGAAAGTGGAAGTGGAGAGGAGGGGAAGGAGAGGAGAAAGAGGAGGATAATGGTAAGAGATGGGGGAAGAAGAGGTTTTTGTTAAGGGGAGACGAGTG
Organism: Alsophila aescularia; assembly: GCA_946251855.1. Taxonomy (NCBI): domain Eukaryota; kingdom Metazoa; phylum Arthropoda; class Insecta; order Lepidoptera; family Geometridae; genus Alsophila; species Alsophila aescularia. Next base: position 44,436,548 of record OX276375.1, on the reverse strand, counting down.
GGGGGAGGGAAGGGTGAAGATGAAGGGATCCCCCTTCTCTTCGGCCTTGTACTTCTCCGCCCTGTTCTCCTGCCTCTCACCTTCTCCACTCTTCCTCCTCCCCACTCCTCCAATTACCTCCCCTTCCCCTTCCCTCCTCCCCTCTTTCCTCCTTCTCCCTCTATCCCCCCTCCACTCCCCATCCTCTCTCCCCAGCACCATCCACCTTGTTATTTACAATCCAAACAAACGCAGTCGTCGATAAGTTGCTGATCGATTCGGTTTCGACTACGGTACGATACCGTAATAGAAATCCAATCCAATCTTCCGGATAATTGTTTTGAATAACTCTAAAAGAAACGTACGATACGAGTACGATACCCAATCGTATCGATTCGGTTCGTTATCGAAAAGTTCTGAACCGCGGAGCTGATACAGACCCACTACATGGTCACCGAAAAGGTTATTTGTTTGGGGGAGAAACTATACTAAAATTGTATGCTTCAGAGATTTAATAACTGTATTTGTATTTTAATAAAACTTTGTAAAACGAGCATCATGTGGACCACAAAAGATGAGAAAATGATTTCTAGAAATTTCATTAAAACTCCGCTTCGTCAAGGCCGAGGCCGATTTGTCAGGGTTGATACTTTACAAAAACAATAAATTTAAACTGAAACAACTGAAACTACGGAAACTGTTTCTGTCATGGTACCTATTGCTTCGTAAAAGTATATTAGGATAATATCCGAAAGTCTTATCTACTCGTATGTTTTTACACGACTACCAAAAAGAAGAAGTTTAATGTTTTTACTAGGATTCATGGTATGTTTGTATGTATTTTTGAATCTCAGTTTGTATGTAAGTATGTAAGTATGTATGTTTGTATGTATGTTTTTATGTATGTATGTATGTATGTATGTATGTATGTTTGTATGTATGTGAGTTTCTTTATTCCACCATAACTTTTAAATGCCTGAACAGATTTAGACATATGGGGGGGGGGGGAGGGTATCGTTGCAACACAGACTTTTTTTTTTCAGTATTTTTTAGTAAGTACCATCGTTTTTCTGTTTTCATCTAAAAGAACATCATCTCACATGTAGGAAGAAACAATAAATTCAAAATATTTTAATTCTCAATAAATTCAATTTATTTTAATTCTCATCTACAATCAGTAGCGCTTTTAACAGATCTGTTGAGGGTGTTTTGGTGTGTGCGAGTGTGTCCCCCAGTGAAGACATCTCATTTTATTTGGCACTGTTCCCTATTCAGGGGAAAGAACTCTTTTTCTCTTGAGTCTCGCCGTATAACAAGGGTTGGTCAGTTGGACAGCCAAGATATTTGCGTGCCTTCTTAGTCGGTCTTGATAAGTAGTGGTGAAATTTCTGATCTCTTTCTTGATTGTACTCATTTCAAGGTTATCATGTATTTCTGAGTTAGTTATGTACCAGGGCACATTGCTTATTGATCGCAGAATTATGTTTTGCATTCTTTGTAGCATAGATATGTTAGAGTTACTAGCGGTGCCCACAGTTGGATACAATACATTCAGACTGGTTTAAGGATGCTTTTGTAAATAAGAAGTTTTTTCCTGCCCAGTAACCAGTATGAACTTTTGTAGTGAAGGTTGAGTTTCTCCCTTTTGTTTTGATATGGTCCTTCTAGGTTAAACGGCGGTCCAGATGGAGTCCCAGGTATCTCACATTGTCTTGGTGTGGTAGAGTCACATTTTCTAGCTGGACGATGAATAATTTGTTGCCGATATCACTGTTAATGACTCCAGTTTTGCACTGAAGGTGCTATCCTGCCACTCCTTAAGAGTTATTTTAAGGTTTGCCGAAGCTTCTTCGCATAAAGACCTGTTCTCTTTCAGTCTACTTTGTTGCCATACTCTACGCAGTTTTCTCTTATTTAAGACCTATTTTTTGATTTGAAGAGGAATGTTACTGCAGTTGGCATATTTAGTTATTGGAGTGGTGGACAGCCAGCATGCTTCCTGGATTAATAGTGTTATATATCTAGCAGGATCTACTATATCATCTATTGATTTAAGAGCTACTTTTAATTCAATGTTAGTATCAATATGCTCACGAAAAGATTCCCAGTCCGTATGTTTGTTGAACAATGTTTCCCGTTCATCATATTCTATCAGTAGGTTACTAGTGGTGAGAAGTACCGGTGTGTGGTCAGAGGAGCCATTAAAATATGACTCCACTTTGGTATATCTTGAAATACCCTTAGTGATGAAGAAGTCTAGGAGGTCAGGTGTTTTGTTTGGATCAGTAGGCCAGTATGTGGTTTCTCCAGTTGTTATTGCAGTCAGTCTGTTGCTGTCCAGACTCAGTTTTAGCTTTCTACCTCTTGTTGTGGTAAGTCTAGAACCCCTGTGAGTATGTTTAGAATTCCAGTCACCTCCAGCGATAAACCGATTACCAAGAGTTTTGAAGTAGTCCAAAAATTGATCCTCAGTTAGCTTGTGCTTCGGTGGGCAATATGTTACCGAGAAGTTGACTGGACCAGTTTCTTCCATCACACATACGATGTAGCTACGATGTCGATGTACGATGTATCATAATGGTAGCTTGAATATGGTCTGTTTTGTATTCTGGGAGTTGATGGTGATTTAATTTTTTTCTGATAACTATTGCTGTTCCTGCGTGACCAGTTCCGTACGGATGATTTGTAAAGTAGGTATTGTAGTCTTGGATTATAACGCTAGTAGAGGCAGTACAATGCGCTTCAGATACCAGAACTATGTAAAGTTTGTGTTCCTTTATTAGGATTTGTAGCTCATTTGTGACGAGGTCCAAACCTCTTTCATAATAATACTCTTTTGATATCTAAATTCTTAATAGATTGATGGTAAATATATTTTATATTTTTACTGTTTTTGTTGTCAGGACTTGGTAGTAGGGTCACAAAGAATGTAGATTTCGGCTTTCTTTCTGGTCCATATCTAGCATTGATTATTTTCCCAGTGATTTTATTTCCTGTAGCTTCAATTTCCTTTTTTATGATATCCAGAGGTTTTGAAGAATGAAGATTACGGATAACTATTTATTATTATGAAATTTTTGTCATCTTTCTTGTTAAATGTATTTTCTACCAGGCCATTCTCTCTAACTATTTAAATATATTTTTTGTATGTTTCAATTTCAGAACTGCTTATTCTTGGTTGTTTCTTGTTTACTAATTTATATTTGAATTTGTTTCCTTCTACTGCACTTTGTAGAAGCGTCGTGAGTTTGTGGACATCATCGATTCCATAGAGGATTATTGGTGGCAGTTTGCTTGGTTTTTTAATATCTGGTTCCCGATTGCTCTCAATTCCATCTATCGGTAATACAGAAAATCTGTTGTGAGTTTGTACGTTTTCAAATGGAGTGCTTTTAGGCCCATCAGCTTTCTTCCGCTTGGCACCTTTTTGAACTCCCTGCCACCCTTCTTTATACGTCTTGGCTTCTTTAGCCTCAGTAGGTGGAGTACGTTGACTATCTGATGGGATAGTTCTTGATCTCGTTATGAACAAGCTAGGATGGAATGCTTGTTGTATATATGTCTTGGTGAAGCTGCTGCTGTCGCTGTTACTGCTGCAGACAAGGTCCACTTGTGGCAAAACTTTGCCCCCCCCCCCCTACCCTGGGGTAATATCTCTTTTTGTTTTGCTTCCATGGTTCTGATGTATATTTTTTAATCGGGGTGGTTTTCCCCTACCCAGACATTCGGTCACTTTTGCCCTTCCTTGCTGTCTTGCAATGTCTATGGCGGCATCCTAATAATGGCGGGGACGTAATGTGAATAGGACTTGCCAGTGCGCGCATATATAGTCTAGCTCCACCTAGACGTGCGCAATCGGCTTTTCCCGGCTTTTTATAGGAGAGTGTTCCTTGGCAAGAACACCCAACCAACACTGACTCCCCCCCCCCCTTCTATCGGTTAAATGAACAATTTTTAACTATATTTGTTTGTAGCATGTCGCTGCTGCTCCTCCACCGCCTGATCAATTTGAACTTTTAGTACCTTTCCCCGACTATGGCGAAGCAAAACTGAGGGTAAGATTTTAACCGGTATATATGTATGTATGTATGTATGTGGATGGGTATGTATGTATGTATGTATGTTCAGCTGTACCCTCATAACTTCTTAACTACTCATCGTAATTTGACAAATGAGGTATCTTTGGAAGCGTCTTTATCATTCTCTGGTAATAGAATACGTGACGTCACATTAAATGGAATATGGCACCCTCTAGAGAACATAAAGATGTGATTTTATTTTTTTATTTTTTGATTGCTTGATTGGTATCAAATGAAAGAGCTTAATTAGAACATTTTGAAAATATACGAGTACTAGTTTTCCCGCCCACGACTTTCTACGCGCAGACTACTGTTTATCGCGAAAAAAACATGCATATTTCTTCTAGGATATTAAAAACCTATGCAAAAGTAGGTATAGCACCAATGCACTTGATGTTTTTTGACAGACTTGTTATTTCGTTTCCATGGCAACCATATACCATTCTGTGATGGCAACCGTTCCTTACAGTGAGTAATCAACATTTTCCAGTTTTCCCGCGGAAACTTTAAATTTTCCGGGATAAAAAATATCCTCTGTTTTATTCTAGGGTATAAGCTGTCTCCATTCTAATTTTCATCAAAATCCGTCCAGCTGTTATCGCGTGAAAGCCCCCAAATAAACAAACAAACAAACAAACAGACTACATTTCACTTTTATATATTGGTATGGATTATAACCCCAAAATAATTTAAATAAAAAATAAGGTCGAAAACTATTTACCTATTATATAATATATTATATAATAGTATTGATATACTGAGTATTTATTTACCTACCTGGTTAAATAAATACTGATTATATCGCACTTCTACAGCCCTAAAGTTATAAATTTCTAAAATGTTTGAATATTCTTGTTTGTGACTTTTAGTCCACTAATACCACAGTACATATATAGACCTACTGTGCTAATACCGTAGTCGAGTTTTAGTTTTTGAACTTATATTTTTATTAAATATTTCCAGCTAGTATTATCATCAGATTTGACTTTAGAGATTATGATAATAACATTATTGGAAACAAGCTATACGTACTGAGTCTTAATATTTTATTTTCAGCTAGCTGCCGTCCCTAAGCATCAAGAAACGCCCTGAGCGGACGGCAGGGCGGGCGGGCGCAGCGGCGGATTTGTCGCGGTCCGGAAACGGCAGAGAATTCGTTTCGGCGTAATAGGTTTCCTGCGCGCGCGTCCGGTCTCGTCCGACGCCCAGACGGCGCGCGTCCGGCACGCAACGGAAGTACGCCACCGACGGTATTGGATCTTATGAAACTCCAGGTTCGAATCTCATCAGAAATGAGCAAGTTTTCAATATTAACCTAAAAATATGTTTAAAAAATATATGCTTATGTATATAAATACAATGTTTGTTTATAATCAATGTTTTATTAAACAATTAATTAGTTCTATGTATGATCTATGTTTTAAAATTAATAGAATAACTTAGGAATAACCACATAATTGCTGAGTTTCTCATTTTTGTATGGATTAGTGTAACGAAATTAATAACTATTATCAGATACAAACATTTTGTCATCGTAAAAATGTATGTAATGTGTAAATCCTAAGGTTCTAAGATTGTAATGAAATGACAAAAACTAAATCAACCTCTTCTCGCACCGTTCAACAAAACTCTTCCCAACCCTCTCAAAACATTATTAACAACTCACAAAATCCATTTCCAAAATCTTAATTTCCCCGAACTCCTCAGACGAGGGTTTCATTAAAACTTACGTATCGTATCATTAAGCCTCAGTCACAGTACTGACATACGAATCATAAATTTCATAAATTCGAGTGAAAAAGCAGACGCGTTAACTTATTATGTCATGAATAATTTCAACTTTACCTGAACACATGTTGCTTGTCTCTTATTGGGGTAAAACTTAACAGGAGGGGTGGGGGATGCCGAAAGCCTATACCTTTGGGGTATGTGTATGTTTTTATCTATGTCAAACGAGGTACCTATTGCCTGTCTCTGGTTTGGTAATATAATCAAGCCGCCCTAGGGCCTTTGACTGTTATCAATTTGTAAGCTACCGGAACCAACGACGGCTTAAAAGCGGTGGCAAATCTGCGAACAACTTATTTAAAAGTCATTCTTATAGGGCCAAGGATCCTACCCAGTACACCAAGCACATACCAGTCGGCTATCGTTTTACTTACTGTCTTTTGGTTGGATATAGTGATGTTGTAAACTTGATAGGTAGCATTCAATAAAGGTACGAATACACAAGAGCGCAAACGAATACTTTTAGAGCAATAAACTATAGTCCGCGTGGATGAAGCAGGGGGCAAAAGCTAGTTTGATATTTATAATAGGATCTCTAAGTAAATATGTAGAAGAGAAAAATGTACTATTTTAGCTCTGTTACTATTTGCAGGACAACAACATCCAGCAAAATTACAAAACCATAAGTTTTATGAGTTTTAAACAATGATTTGTTCAAGCTACAAAAGGCTATCGTATTAACCTAAGAATAACAAACATGGCGTTTAATAACCGAGGCTGTAAGGTTTCCCCATCGTATAATACTCTACTATAATAACTACAAATACTCAGTTTGGAACTTTTGTATAAAGACGTAAGGTTATTTGGAGACGGTCGGAGCGTCAACCTCTGGTCTATAAGGTATCAGGACTAAAATGGGTAATTTTAAAGCCAATATTTAATTATCGAAGTGTCACGCTTCTTTATTTATTATAAGAACTGCAAAGGAGTGGAATGCTCTTCCCTCGTCAGTGTTTCCGAAAAATTATAACCCATGTGTTTTAAGTCTAGAATGAATTGGTTTCTAATAGGCAATCGTGCTAAACCTTCGATCCCATCTTCGCTTTACATCAGTTGAGATCACGATCAAACGATTGCCTAACCAGTAATAAAAAAAATGATGAAGATTTTAGCATAGACGCAAAATAACTGAATTTATTTATAAGACGAGCAGTCCATTTGTCAGATTTTCCTGATGGAAACAGCCACAACTAGGCAAAACTATCGCACTATGCTCGTAACTAGCAAACACTGATTTTTAAAGCCTCGAATTCAATAGGCGAAAAATGTCCCGCGGCACGTGTCGCTAGACATGTCAGGCGAAGTCAGGCGATATCAACCGACTTTGCGGGACATCTTCACGACCTTTTTCTTGCAAAAGAGCGCGAGATAAGATGTCAGGTGACATCCGCTTCATCGCAGAATACCCAGAGTTGCAAAATACCAGACTAGCAGATGACAAAGTCAGATGGAGCGTAGGTAAAGTTGGTCAGAAGAAGTGACAGATGATGAGTTGGTCAGACATGTAACAGCGACCACATATCACTTTGACATATGTCTCTTTTCCCGACCAATTCACCACGCAGTCACCTTGACACATGTCACAACTCATCAAGTTTCAACTTATCATTGGTCAAGTATACCGAACAACCCATAAACACCAACTCCACCATTTATCACTATTCCCCCTGTTCACTTCTCCAACTGAACACCTCACCAACGCTCCATCTGACTTTGTCATCTGCTAGTCTGGTATTTTTCAACTCTGGTATTTTGCGGTGGAGGGGCTACATCGCCCAACATGTCTAGCGACAAATGTCGCGGGTCGTTTGTCTCCTAGTGAATACGTGGCTAAGTCTCATTGTGGCATGCCCAGTAATTTCACTAGATTGCCCTTCAAACCAAAACATGATAACGTTTGAAAACTACTGCTTGGCGATTAAATACCTGGCAAAGGTATGTTCAAATACTACATAGACCAAAAACCAGCATTTTTTGGCCATTGGCCAGCATCACAATAAAATTTGCCTGTACTAAAAGTTTTACCAACGCGCAAAAATTAATGTCAATTAATCATATTTACAGATAAATAAAGTCATGGAAACAAACTTGATTAAACATTTCAACCGTGACAAAAACATGTCATATTAATTCCTCCACGGCGCTACGCCGTAGCTTACGCTACGAGACTACGCTGTAGCAACGCTGTCGAGCGCCTACGTAAAAAATATGAAATATCTGGAGAAATTACAAGCTGGTTGCCCCCAGGCACGGAACCGCGCCTATTCCGTGTTATTTTATTTTTCGCTCTCTTGAGCGTAAATGGCGTTAGTATGTGTTTTTATTTTAAAAACTGCTTCGCAGGTACTCGTGAGTCTTGACTCTCGTGAGTTGGGTTTTGTTTTGTATGTTCGCGGTATGTAAACGCGTTTGAGTTTGTTTTACCACCGTGTTCTCGTGTGCGAGGCTAACGCGGATACGTGTTTGCATTATGCTAATTATTTTCATGTTTTTGTTAACGAGTGTACAGCAGCGTTTGATGTAAAGAAGTTTTTATTTCCTTGCCGACATCATGTACAGTAAAGTACTCGTTTCAGTTGTATCAAATTGATGTTAAAGTTATATCTATAATGTCTTTTTGGATAAAAAAAAACAATAACTCTATTTAAAAATGTTGATACTGCATTAGGGAATTTCTTAATTTGTCGTTTTTTTGTATGTTACCTCCATGGGATTTCTGAACAAATTAGGATATGACTTTTTTATTTTTTATTGAAAGCCCGTATGAAGTTTATGCAAAAAGTTTTTTTGGTAAATCCATTTTGAGTCAGATTTTTGGTTCAAAGATACTTGACGAATTTAAATTGAACAATATTATTCTCTTCTGTGTAACATTACTCTATTCTCACTTTTTCTATTTACCGTATTTTTTGTTAATTTCGAAGTTCTATGATAGTTCAACATTTAACTTTGGAAATGTATATTTTATTTATAATAGCGTAGCCTTAGTTAGAATAAAATGACAAATAATATTATAATATCCGAACGTAACTGACAAACGTAGCTCGGGGCTTGTTACGCGACATGTGTAACGTTTACGCGAGCGTCCGCGTTTACACTGTTAACATTGTGCAAACGGCGTTATGGAGGGAGTATGTATGTACTACAACTGAAAACACTTTTCCCAATATAGAGTAAAATTTCAGTGCGTTAAACCATAATCGATACATTGAATATAACTTAATAATGTTTGTTTCATTATAATCAAGGTTTACAAGCTTTTCGGTACGTGGATGAGATTTATTTATTCACTTACATTCTCTGTGCCCGCGGCTTTTCCCAGTAGTTTCTACGTCATTCGTGAACAGACATACAAACAGACTGACAGACACTTTTTTAATGCCCTTTTCTTGTTCAGTAGCTTCTTTTACACAAATTTTCTTTTAATTATCTTCATTTTACAAACTTTTACAAGCTTTTGTCTATCTGGAATAGTATAGTTTGAGTATTTTTTGAGTTTATCCATTACAAACAAACAAATACGAAATATCAAATATTTCCTTTTAATAATATTAGTATACATAATTAAATTACTATGACACACAGCCACACAGAGTACAATCAGTATAGTATTTTAGTAATTAAAAGACGTTAAATAACCTATAAGGTTCACCAACGTTTGAAGCATATTAAACAAAGGTAATTAAACAAAAAAAAGTCAATTTCGAGCTAACTAAAGTTATAATTTTGGTGAAGTCCAGTCCAGCCTTATAAAACGAGAATTAATATCTAGTTTTGTACCTAGAAACTAAAATTAAACTAGCCAATGATAGTTAAAAAAAACTGACTGAATTTTTGCGATCTGAAATATTCATTAGAACTATCAGTAGAAATTCAATTATTCACCTACAAAAACTACTCAAGAAATTTATCCATAGCAATGTGGAATCTTTATTTTTAAATCCTTCTCTTTTACGAATCTTACTAACAGAACCAGCCGCCATTCACCGAAAACGTGAGAAGAAAAACAACAGCGCGATTTCCTCTCCAGCAAAAAATTAGCTTATCTCATACACGCAATTTGCGCTGGCAATTTCGGCGCTTCCTCTCATTACCCCGCCGTGATATATTCGCGTGTTTATTACTGCAATTACTTAGAGTAAATCTCACGTCCTTCCTACCCCCCTCTCGCCCCCTCAACCCCCGAGGGTCGCGCCCTTCGCTGCCATTTTACCCTCCTTCCGGCCGGCCCTGCCCTTAAGTCTTATGTACCTCATAAGTTTCTTGGCGGACTTGGTAACCGGATTCAAATTGGGGCGAATTTAGTAGCAATTAATTATAGAAGCAAGGAAGTGTCCTCAGTATTAGTAGAGCCACGATTTTGTAATTAATATTATTGTGAATAATTTCGTGATTTAGTGCTGAGGGGTACAAAGGTATCGTGTAGTTTGGAGGAATCGGGTGTAGAAACAGAAAGCCATAGATAGCAATATTATCACCACTCACCGCTACATTCTTATCGTAGTTGTAAAATTATTCTAAAGGTTGTGTAAGAGATTGCTTTATGCGGTCACCCATTGTATAACATAACATATTTGTTTTACTTTTAGTGTATTTTATACAATAAATCTATCTATTAACTATCTATCTATTTATTACTAAGTGGTATTTATCATAATGTATTTGTAAAAAAAATATGTTGTACTACAAACTAAGAAATAGTGTCCGTTTTCTTTATTCAGATGGCACGTTATGTCAGTCTCGTTTGTTATTGATTAATAGCAATTGTTGAACCATTTCAAAGGCTCTTAGGTGCCCTGATATACTCTGACACCTGTTACCAGCACTACAACATAAGATAAGCAAGCAAGCAATTTGATTTATAAAACCATTTAATGAGACCGTGGCCTTTAAATTTGACCATGAATAAAGCCATCCAATTTTGTCGGTTCAAGATGGAATATACTTGTAAAAAGCTGTATTACATATACCTATATAAATCCACTCAATAACCAGACTTTCAATTTTAAACCCTCCATTGTGTCACATTCGCTGAACATTACACAGCATTGCAATATTAAACCAGCACATAGCGCTATATAAGCCAGCTCCCGACTTGCCCCCCAGTCGACTTGCTGTAATTAATTAACGAGCTTAGTTTAAAAGCAGGGCCGTAAGACGCCCCTGCCACCCACAGGGGGCAAGAAAACCTCCCTGGGTAAGAAAATTCGGGGGAAAGTTTATCATATTTAGGCGCAAAATGGCGAATCCAGCGCTCTGCTGGCGCTGTGAGATTAATATCTGGCTTTAACTCGGCGATGAATTTTGTTGTGAATAATGTTGGTTACTTCGCTGTTTTACTGATGTGTGCTGTCTGCTGGGGTTCATTGTGGGTGCTAAGTACGGGGCTTGGGAGTTTCGTTATGCTTCCGTTCATTGTCAGGATATGATAAGGTGACGATTGACGGCTTGTCTTTTAATCATAGGAAGGTAACTTTTTGTCAAAATGTAACACTGCCAGAACGATGCTGCTATACGATGTAAAATATGTTACTACCTACAATAAATTGAAAATTGAATAAAGTTATTCTATGGCATTGTGAAAAAACTATTCAAGTAAGTTTCTTCTGTTTCAGATGATTTTGATAATGTGTGTTTAGTTTTTAAGTGGATGTCATGTGTAGATGTCATCTACATCATCAAGTGATGAAAAAACATATTTTTTAATTATCACAGTGAATGTATTTACAATTTGAACGGCTCCACATTTAAAACGTATTTGTGGTTTAATAAAAACCACAATTGAAGCTGCTGGCATATTGAATTGATGTTGCAGTATTGTTGCAAACCCAAAACTAATATTGTGCACACGGGCGTTTACTTGTAGACGTAACCGCCTAGCGTTATTTCGGCACCATTTTACACCGAAATTGCAACGTCATAAAGTTTAACTTTGCTTAACGCAAAATCAAGGGTCTCAAAATACACACGACACCCTCTTACTATTAGGTACTACTAAAATTTCAAGATTCTTTGATATATTCAAAACGGAGGAAAACATATATATGTATATTTTATTATTATTATTTTATTTATTCGGTTCACAAACTGGACGTTACAGAATATTCTTACATACAAGAACGAGAACAAAAGATACATATGGTAGGCTGAACGGCCTTCTAGAAGTGAACACAGCGTGTATGTATATATGTATGTATGTCTCCGTTTCGAATGATACCTTGACTGTCTCTAGAACCAAACGGAAATCGTACTAAAAGGTGAAAATATACCTACTATCGTACCATCTCCAACAATATTCTTTATGAAATCATAAACCTGGCGGTGGGTTTTATCTGCTAACTTTACTATTATTACTATTTAATGTATCCTGCGGCCCGGACTCTTACAAACTTGCTGTTACAACTTGGTTGAAACTTAGGACGCACTGTCGTTTTTTTTTCTTCTAAATAATACCTCAATGAATATATCTAGAGTTTTTTGTTTACTAATTTACCTAAATCGTGTTCATAATGTCTCACCTTTGTTTCAATATCTAACAAAATACGTAGGTATTTGAGGTTATTAGCTTCATCTATCCAAATATTTAGACATAAGTACTCGTATCTTAGATTCAACATCTACATAGTAAGAATAGACATAAAATGAAATCATTCAGTCTCGTTCCATCGAGCCGGAGTTCTGGAAAGAACCCAATTCCTGCCCACCCATCTTTCAACCCGTTGCCATATTGCACCAGCCAATTTCGCACCGCGCCAAAGCGATAATTTCTACAACAAAACGAGTCGTGACATAAGAAGCTACGGCATTAATTATTCACAAGACAAGAAAGGGGCCGCCCCATTTCCAATATTTATGTGTTGTCGATGACTCGGCGAAAATATCGAATGCTTTTTAAAACGAAGAAAGGGCCGAGAAAGGCCGGGAAACCGGGCTTTCTTAATGCACAAACAGGCACTCGCCTCACCTGCCCGCGTTGATTTATTGGGCGGCATTGTTCGCCGCTCGTTACAAGCTTGTTGTTGCGTTTTTAATTTATTTCCTAGGCGAAAATTTTGCACGTTAATATTTAGTTAGATAATAACGAGGGAATTCGAAGCGAAGGGTGTTGAGCATTTTCGTTGTTTCTTGATGATGATGCGGCGGTGACGTGTAAAGCACCATCTACCGACTTTTTATATCCGACTTTTTTTTATATTTTTTGTATGTCTATTAAAAAATAGCGTATTTTTTTAAGGCTGCTTACATTTAATCTAATCGTGCAATATTTATACTATACTAGCTGATGCCCGCAGTTTCACACGTGTTAGATTATAACATAATATTTAACAATGTAATTAATATTCTCACTGAATAACTTTACCACTTACGGTATCATAACATATTGCTTGTCAAGCCAAAAGTGACAACCGATTGTATCTATTTGTAAATTTGTCTTTTCTTAGATCTATGTTGAGTTTGTAATCTGTGGTAATAAAAAAATATGTTTCTGAACGAAACCGATAATGTGGTGGAATCTATAAAACAACTTATTATGCAAAAGCTTCGAATTTATGATTATAGAGTTATATAATGATGTTTAAAATGCTTAATAGAGTTATTCATTATTCTTAGTAAAATTACCAAGTATTTTGTGAAAAGTTGTGTATTTACTAATTAATGATGGCAGATTGTTGTAACTCTGAAATATCTGTAAGTATAATTCCATAAAAAATATGATTTAAATTGTCTTACAATATTTAAAATACGATTATTATGGATATCCAAATGTAAGTAGAAGTGAATTGTGCATTTCCGTCACTCCGGACGTCATTGATAGTTCCTGTTTGGTCGATCTGGTGGAAAAATATTGTGAGGTGGCATATTTTTCTACTATTTTATGAAGGTGGCTTAGCACGTTCATAGTTTTAGAAACAAGTTAAAAATATTCATATGTAATTAGTCAGGAAACACTGTAAAGATACTAGTGCTTTTTAAATTTTGCGCAACTAATGTTTACACTAATTTATGTGTTGTGTGTACAGCATAGTTCACTATAATAATATAATATATAGGTATAATATTTAATTATTTATAATATCTTTTAAATGTAGATATTTATTATTTACTTGCCTCTTTAAGATATATACTATGTTGCCACATGGTTTATTGTATTTAGGGTCGTGGAGAGACCCGTGACGTCACCTACCGGCCCCAACGGAAGACCAGCGCTGGTTGTTGATCTGTCGATTACAACCAGCATAACGCTGAGTTGGGACCGATTCATGACAATTTTCTTTGCATTTATTTATTGTGTTTTAATTTGTTTTGTTTTTGTTGTGAATAAATGTCTTTTCTTTCTTTCTTTCTTCCTTCTTTCAATGTTCACTTTTACTTTGGCCGTCGCACCAACAGGACCTTGGCAAGTTAAGTACTATTGATATTACTTTATTGTTCTGCTACTGTTTCCTTGTCTCATATTTAATGTGTGTAACTGAGTATTTTGCAAATAGGTACCAAAGAGTATACAAATACTACATAGGTACTGTTGGTTCAACGTGTGGTTATTATAACCAATATGGTCAATGTGATTGTGTTCGAAATGATTAGGTCAGGATAATTTTGTTTAAATGCTATTATTGTGCCAGGTATAACTATGGTGATTGTTAAGTTGTTAGTATGATAATAATAGTATTAATTATAATTGTAAGTAATGATGATAAAAAATATATTCGCTACATAGTTTCTGGCCAGTTTTTCTATGTAGTGTATTCCGAATCTGGCGGTATAATCAATAAAAAATATAACAATTACATTTCTTTGTTTCTATGAATACTCCTTAGGTTATGCTATTTTATTCAGTATATTTTAGATAGGTACTTAACTTCTGAGTAAATTTCAAGCTTTTATAAGATAGCAACTTGCTAGTATATTGTCAGGTTATGGATTAGTTTCACTTGCTATATAGTTGAAAGGTAATGAATAACAACACCATAGCGATAAAACTTTATTTAATATGCTAAAAAAGGTTTAGCCTAACCGTAGGCTTGTCAAACCTATCCTAACCTAAGGATAACATAACGAAACATATAGGTTTGATTTATGTACAGTAATAATGATCCCAAGATAACTATATATATATATATCATATAAAAATGACTGTTCCTAAATCTATCACACGCTTTGTCATTTCTTTAGGTTAAAGTACTCTATGTACAAGACCAAGACCTAAATACCAATATAACATCATTTGATAAAAATTCCTTCAGCCGTCAAAAAGTTTTTATCGATTGCTCGGCTTCTACTAATTGGACAAATATCCAACAGTGAAAACCGCATCGCAATCGGTACAGTAGTTTTTACGTGATGCGCGAACAAACACACAGACAAACTAACTAACAAACAAACAGACAAACAGACTTTAAGGACCATAGTCATTTTTTTTTAATTATTTTCTTTGTGCAGACTATTTCGTTCATATTGCTTTATTATAAGTATAGAATAGATATATAGATTCCGGGCTGTACTACACTTGTTGTCAGCAGCCGTGACGCTTACCATCAAGCAAACAGCTTGATCGGAAGGTTAGTCATCATTCAGTTCAATAAGCCATGTTGTCAGAAATACCTATTTTATTATGTTCTAAGTTTGATGAGCTGACCTACCAGCCCAGGGACCAACGCTCAACGGACAACATTATAAAATAGGTACAGGGGAAGAGGTAGCGTAACAGAAGAATATATTACTCGATGGATGCCTTTACTCAGGCACTCTAGGTTACACTAATATAGTCCGGTAACAATGAGGAAACTTCGTGGTGAGAGCCATCCTTTTAGCTTTGGATAGTAGATTTCTAGAAGACAATAGGCTCGTAGCTGAAGTATCTTGAATATCTTGCACTTGGTTATTCAGTCTTCACCTAATTTAATATCCTTGGTCAGAGTGTACCCTTGGAGCTATAGTTATCACAGACTTTCGTTCTTCATCAATACGGATCAAAACAACCACGAACGGATGTGCTATAATATAATTGAAGAACTCCAGATGTAATAAACTTATTAAGGTACACATTTTATAACGTACTAGTTTTCCCGCCCGCCGCCGCCCGCCGCCGTATCGCGAAAAAAGTTTCTTAAGTTATTCCAGGATAATAAAAACCAATGCAAAAGTTGGTATAGCACCAATGCTCTTGAAGTTTTTTGACAGACTTGTTATTTCATTTCCATGGCAACCGTTCCTTACAGCGAGTAATCAACATTTTCCAGCTTTCCCGAGGAAACATAAAATTTTCCGGGATAAAAAGTATCCTATGTTTTATTCTAGGGCATAAGCTATCCAAATATATCCAAATTTCATCAAAATCCGTCCAGCCGTTATCGCGCATTATCCAAATCAATTATTTATTTGGATAATGCGCGATAACAGCAAACAAACAGTCAATTTTACACTTTTATATATTGGTATGGATTAATTCGTAAACACCGAGTTTTTCCAATCAATTACAATGTAGGAATGACAGGATGTTATTAGAAGTTGTGTCGACAATACAGTGAAAGACTATGAAAATGCATGTAATGTTCATGTAATGTTGACACCGAAGTGGCAATTCCCATACAAAAAAATCGCTTCTTTTATTTCCTAAATCGTGTTCAAAAGTAGCCTGTGTTCATCCAGGATACTAGCTAACCTACCAAATTTAATCCAAATCTGATAAGCCATATAAGCATGAAGGAATAACAATTAAACACACACACCCACACACCCACACACACAAACACACACACATACACACATGGATACATACACACATACATATAAACTTTCGCCTTTATAATATTAGTGTAATAACAGTGTCTACAAACGAATACATCGACAACACGGCTGTAGTGATAGTGATCGATCTCTAGTGGCGATTCATAGAAATTCAAAGTAACTGTCTTTTGGTTTTATGCCATTTTTATGGACTCAAGCATGCTTATGCCAAATGATCAGATGTAACAAGCGCCTTTATTTATTTGTTACCACATATCACCATGAACTGTAACAAATTTCGTCAAAGTTTAACCTTCTTTTTATATTACTAGCTGTGCCCGCGGCTTTGCCCACGTGGTAATTTTTCTGGGATATAAGGATCTTGCATTATTCCAGAACCAAAAGTACCAATATCATTATGTTTTTTTGTCGATTGCTCAACTTCTTCCCATTTTATTGAAATACCAAGTACACCAGTTTTTAAGTCAAATCCTAAGCTATCGAACAGGCAAAACCAAATTGCAATCGGCCCAGTAGTTTTGACGTGATACCCGAACAGACCTACAGACAATTACGGTTTTTTAAAAAATAAAACATTCTTGTTCAGTACCTTATTATAAGTACCTTATACCATTTTTTTATCATCTTCATTGTACACACTTTTCACACATCGTACGCAAGCGTGAAGTGCGAGCGAAGAGTTTGCGCGCTTGGACAAAAATGCTTTCGTATGTCCGGATGTCTGGATCTCTGTTCTCTTCTACAGGTTGTATTACTCAACCGATCTAGTCGAAAATTGGTATATAGATTAAAAGTTTTTTTGAATTTTATAATCGTCGGGGATTTTTGATTGGGACCTCCCCAATCAAAAATCCCCGACGATTAAAAAATTCAATCCAAAAAATTCGATCAAATCCGCCCAAAAAGGGGCAAAAAAGGGGCTACTGAATATCTCTGCCATAATAGATCGTTCTTTTTTTATTTGTAAGGTAGTAACTTTAACTTGGTTTCGTAAAAAATTGACGAAGGTCTGATGAGGATCTCTAAATAGCTCCTCAAAATCCAGTAAATGGAGCATCTTGGTTATTAATGTTAGTTTTACAAGAAGGTAACTAGATGGCGCTACTGTGTTAGATTATGCTAGATTATTTACAAAAAAGTGTGTACTCTCGAGGTCTACAGCTCACAGAGCCACCTAACTAGGTGGCTCTGTGAGCTGTAGACTGTGAGATAAGTGTAGATAGATAGAAGAAGATAGATTCCTTATTCAGTTAACCAGGCACCTGAGGTCGTAAAATCAACAATCAATATTTTGTTCTAAATTCAAATGACGTAGCCTACAGCCGCTGCCAATAGGCCGTGAATGAATGTGAATTGGCTCCGCCGCAAACGGACGGCGATTGTCGCCACGACTCATTGCAGATTCACGTCGCTCCAAATTCACTCGCTACTGTATATATTTGGGGCCAATCTGTGGACTGGGCTTTGATTGGCGACACGGCCAAGACTGTGTTTGAATATACGCTTTGAAGTGTTCGAAACTTGGCCATAATTATTTTCTATGTCGTGGCCCTTTCCCTTAAGTATAGAGAATACTAGTTATGGTTCAGTAAAAACTTGTTATATGAACTTTAGATGTTATTGATTTTATTTTACGTTTTTGAAGTTTATGGAGGAGGACTAGCTGTGCCCGCGGCTATTCCTCGTTACATAAAGTATCTTATTCGTTGATCCATGGTCTAAAGTATCTATATAAGTGTCATCAAAATCAGCTTATCAGTTACTGAGCTAGTAACAACAATTTTAATTATGCATAGAACTTCGCATTTATAGTATTACGTTAGGATGGTTTTGAATTTTTGGTCCTGAATTATTGGTTGTATTGTAAAAACAGTTCATAATATCCTTTGATTATATATTCAAAGATATTGTGTTTCTGAAACACAACTTTTATAACTACCTTGATTAGCATAGGCATTATTGAACAATCAAAAGTATAATATTAAACAATACCCAATGTATTTTATCTTTTAAACAAGACCCACGAGAAGCGATGCAGAAATGAGAAAGCACACGACTCCCACACGCCCAAGAAGTGGCTAGGGCACCCGGAAGTACATCTGCATATGCAGCCGGGCGGCGCCCGGCGCGTTAGCATCACAATGCGACCCTCGCAGGCGATATTTATGCTGTTAGACATTATATTTAGGCATTGATTGACCAATGTTTCATTGTGTCTATGTATGGATATACATAGACAAAATTCTAATTAATACCTAATAAAATACGTCGTTTAATATTCAGGTAAAGGTAATATTCAGGTTAATACTAGGTAAATTCAAACACTAACATAAGATTTAATTATTATGGTTTAAATTTACTGCTCTTTTAAGAAGTCAGATAGTGCCTATTTATGTATGAAATACAAGAAGAAAAAATAAAGTTGAATAAGTAGGTACCTATATAGTTTTGCGTACCATTATTTACAAAGGGAAAATAAATAAAACTGTTGTTTTTTATATTCATTAAAGCTATCAATTTGATGTGCTTGTCTCAAAACAAACAAAAGTTTAATAGCCTAAATATACACATAAAATAACACCCAAGATGATTTAATAGCACCCACCTGACAAGCCCTATCGTTACCCGTGTCCACATTAGGGGGATGCAAAATTATGTGCCACAGGCAAGTGGTGGATCCATGGCATTCACCAAACAGACACTACAAAAAACAAATGATTTAATAATTTGGTCTTCATAATTCATCGAATTACAAATTCACCAATCTAAAACCTTGCAAGAAAAGAAAAAACAAATAAACATAATTTTTAAAAACGAGCGAGCCGTACAGTAGTCGTATATTATATGTGTAATGTCTGAAATCTCATTTAAGAAACATGAAAACTAAATCGTAATCGGTGAAATAGTTTTTACGTAATGCACGAACAAGAAGACAAACATCATATAAAAAAGAAGGTTTTCTTCCTGTTCTGTAGCATATTTTGAGTCCTCGACACTTTTTTTTAATCGTCTTCTTTGTACAGAGTTTTTGTTACTCGTACTTAATGCTTTATTATAAGTAGATAGATGCTAAAGATTGTGACTGTGTTTTTGTTAATTCTTTACGCTGGAATGGCAAAACGGATTTTGATGAAACTTGGTACCAATGTAGGTACATTAAATTCTGGTGTAGAGAATAAGAGGATAATAATTAGTAAAACATCTCAATAATAATTAAATATTTTTTGCAATTTAATAATTTTTTGACGAGCTGATGTCGCTATGCCAAAACATGTTGTTATTTTAACAGATTGCTTAAAATCGTTTCCAATCTAATCTAGTGGTATACTCGTATAACTGGCTAAAAAGCAAAAAAACACACGCCTGCCCTGCCCAAAAATAACTTATACCAATAAATTATATACTGTTGGAATGTGCTTAACAAGGCCTTCAATTTGATACCCATATTGTAAAATTCAAAGTTTTTTCTCATATGAAAATGGATCCATACCGCCGCCATATAGTTTTTTGGTTCACAAAAATATAACGTGTTACTTGCGGGGATGTAAGAATTCTAACGATACCCCATACGTCTAAATCTGTTGAGGCATTTAAAAGTTATGGTGGATTAAAGAAACTCACATACATACTTACATGAATCTTAAAAACATTACACTCCTTTTTTTGGGCAGTCGTGTAAAAAGTGTTATTTCTTGTTCTAATGTTATAACTTAAACTGTAGTCTATAAGTCATTCAGACTTTTGCTCCAAACTCTTTTCAGTTTTGAAAGTCTTTATTAGATTTTTCTACCATGGTAGGGCACGCGAGCACACAAGGGGCACGTGCGCTCTAGTGTTACGACAATTAGTAAAGTAGGCTATGTGACCTATCCTGCTAATCATACCATACATTTTATATATAGTAAAGTTTGGATGTTTGTGCCTTACGCAGTATCCAACGGACTTTAACTTGCACATGTTATTTTTCAGACTTTTTAATACAAATTTCACAGTTCCTAGTTCATATATGTATATATATATATATATATATATAATATTTTTGTGTATCTTAAATTATTTATAGTACCAGATAATATGAAGCAATTCCTATATTCGCGACTTTTCTGCAACATAAACATGCAAAATGATATACAGGACGACACGCAAAATTGTATACAGGCTGACAGCGATCGTCAACCCTTCTTCATCACATCAGTCATGTCGGCGGCTAAGCGACTATTCAAATTGCCGGCCGATGACGTTGCTTTCGCGACCCCTGGCATGTCTGCGGCTATAGGGCAAAGATTATTTCGATATAGATTATTTTTGGGTTTTGTTAGATAATTATACCCAAATAGAAAATTGAGGTACTTACTAAATAAAATAAAAAAAGTTTTTTTTTAGAAAGATGTCATGATGAATTTGTGTAGAGAATACTTATAAGGTTTTGTAATTGATTCTGATATCTTGTTGGATTTGGAAACAATATTTTCCATGTAATTTCTTACTTCGAAAGTAATTGTTAGGAGATTTCAGGATAACGAGTTTTTTCGTTGAAACCTAAGCTATCATCAATATCCGTCCAGCTAAGTGACATAGACAAATTGACATGCAGTTGCGCAAGAGCATGTAAGCGAAGTTAATAGCTTTGTACCTACACGAATCGAAAATCTTCTACACAAACTGTCCTATCTGTACGTATCCAATACTCTTTCTATTGACCTCCGGGAGCATTACGCAGCGGGGACATACTTTTTACGTCATTAGACATGGGCCGGATCACCGGGTTTTGTGGTAACCCTGAATCGATTATAATCACCCCAACGTAGCTGAGGACGGTGGCTGTGCTTCTACCCACTTTCTGACTTCTTGGGAGAGTTAAAACGATCATATAATTTATATTGTTCGTAATTTAACATTGAAATGAGGTATTTAGAATTATGATAAAGTAGTGACTCGCCCCGGCTTCGCGCGGAAAGCGCACACACTGCGGCATTTTTCTTACTTTTAGCATTTATAAACATAACGTAGTTTCTAAACAAAATGAGGCAGGAAGCGTAATTCAAAATCTTTGGCAGCAATTAATTACTTGTTATTATTTCGTTTCTACGGCAACATGTTAAAGAGTAATCGACGGTTCAGCGAGTAATCGACATTGTTATAGGCAAATTTTTGTTTTTTTGGGTTACATTTTGCTTTTTTCGAAGGGATAATTTTCTCGAAGGGAAATAATATGCAGCCCACATTACTCGCTGTCTTTTTTTAGTTTATCCATTTCAAACAAACATACCAAAAAACACTTCGTTATAATATTAAGAAGAAGAAGAAGAAATAAGTTTATTTGCTACAATTACAAACAGAAGTCATTATAAGAAAACATAAAATAATAAAGCTTAAATGATAATTGCAGCAAAAAGGCAAAAAAAGGAGAAGAAAAAAAGGAAAGGATTCGATGCAGATTTAGAATCTTTCTAATTCTTAAATGCGTACCTATAAAGTGTTTTATGATAAGTAAGAACAACTTCTCTCAACTTTGCATGTGACATCCAAGAAAAAAATATTAGTAGATACATTCTGTTCCCAATTTCCCGAAAAAAAAAACGAAGCGAATCCAAATTGAAACACGAATTGTAACTACAGTGCGTCAACATGGACACTCGCGCAACGTTGCATTATTGAAAACGCTCGGAAACGCGCCAATAAGCATTCATTTCGGAATTAAACACATCTACCTGCATGTTTACAATCACGGAATCACTAAAATGAATAAAACAGAGAGTCGGACGCCGTAAATTCGCATTCGGCGAATATCAATTTGGCAGCGGGCGACGGGGGAAGCTCGATAAATAAAAATATATATAAAATACACAGTACGCAACGTGGAAGCGGTGAATGGCACTTGTGAAAAATGGACTTGCCGCTCTTCCAGGGAAGCAATCATTCAAACTGGCTGTTGTCTGTTTGCGCCTCTGCTCTTTTCCGTCCGAATTTTTTTTCGCTATTTTTTTCGCCAGTGTCATCCGCAGAGTTCAGGTGTGGGGACACGTGGTTCTTGACAAAGAAAGCAAATATTAATAACGGGCATTTTTTAAAGTCCCCGCTTATTGTTGTCAATATTTCGTAAATGATTGGAGTATGACGCGGCGTTTTTTGCGCTACCTTTCTGGAGCAGCTTTGTTGCCGTGTGGGTGGAGCGACGTTAACGCAGCTACATGTTGTTTATTTATCGTCTAATGGACAGGTTGCGCTGGTAACACGTTTTCAAATTAAGGCAGTAAGAATTTTGATACAAGTTAAAGCAGAATACGCAAATATTTTATTCTGGACTTTTATAAATGTTATTTGTATTTATTAATTTATTTACACCGCCCATACAGTTAGGATTTTACTATGAGACCGCCTGACCTCTCCCGACCCGACTAACGCAAAGCATAGGAAGGGTTATATGTTCAAACTAAACATTTGTTCCGATTTTGACAAGCAATGTATCAATCGATTTGTCTTCATCGCAAGAGTGTCATAGGCTATTTTTTACCCGACCGTAGTCGGGTTTTAGTTTTTGAATCTATGTCTTGTTTTTACATTACCTATAATACGAATCTTAATCACTCTCCCGTATATAGTAATAACGAGCACGCATTTTTTTTCTCATTAAAATAATGCTTCGCTTTCTTCTCCCATTCATTAACTCAATGTGCTGTAGATAACCGCTGGTCCCCGAGAGTTTTCCCGTTTACAAATATGCCAGTTTTTCCACTTTACCTAAATGCGAAGGGAATTTTATCACACTGGTTTTTTGATTCATTTTTTGGGTCAACACATTTTAATTAGCTGACATTTTGTAGGTAATTACATTGTAACTAATTAAATATGATTTCGTGGGTCTAATAAATTGTCATGGTAAAAGAAATTAGGCGAAATATTTAAGATTTTTGAGTAGGTACCTAATTAAATGGCAAGATATGACTGGAGTTTATCCTGGTATATGATAAATTTAGTAATAATTGATATTTTACTAATGATATTTAGTAACTATTTTCCAATTTTTTGTAGGTATACGATTCTCGTCCGGTAATATATTTTACTAAGAAATTGATTTATTCTGATTTATTTATTACTAGCTTTCCCGCCCGCGACTTCGTCCGCGCGGATTACTGTTTATCGCGAAAAAAAGCATGTACGCGATAATTCTTCTAGGATGTTTAAAACCAATGCAAAAGTAAAGCACCAACGCTCTTGATGTATTTTGACAGATTTGTTATTACGTTAACATGGCAACCGTTCCTTACAGCGAAGCTTTCCAGTTTTCCCGTAGAAACTTACAATTTTCCGGGATAAAAAGTATCATAGGATACGTTTTATTACAGTGTATAAGCTATCTCCATTCCAAATTTCATAGAAATCCGTCCAGCCGTTATCGCGTGAAAGCTCCCCAAACAAACAGACAACGTTTCATTTTTATATATTTGTATGGATGAAGGGCCATTTTTATTAAACATCTGTAGTTATAAACTGAGAACAAAATATTCCGAGACTTTTTCATAAGGTTTTTGGGGTTTCAGACATCAGTTTGTTTTTGATACCTTTTGACAATTACTGTCAAAGCTAACGATTGTCATCAGTATGTACCGATTTCGGTTGTAAAACAATCACCATCTATATGTCGAGACTGCAGGCCCTGGTCAGAAGAGGAAATATACCAAACTAAAAAAACAGTATATTTCCTATTCCAAACTATTTTGAAAACAGAAACCTCCAAAATACTCAACTCTCATTTCTTCCTCTACTTGGCCGCACATTTAACCCGAATTCCGCAAACTGCATAATTCCGCCGCTAATGAGGGAACGCCTAATTAGCGCGCAGTTGGAGACGACCGCTAAATAGGAACTTGGTACTGACACCATCCGAGGAGTTCTGTGAAAAGCGCGGCTTATTTATTCCTTTAGGTGTTGTAGATTGGCGATTTGGGGGAATTTTACTTTATATTTTGATTTGACTTCTTGATTATAGCTTCAGTGGCTCGTTGTCACAACTCTGCCAATGTCTGTAGTAAGCTTTGCGTTTGTCACAGATATAGGACCTACTAGATTAAGATACTTGAAAAGAAGCACATAATGGATTCCAGTGTGTAAATTTTATAACTAAGCCGATGCTAACATAATAATCACTTTTCAATCGACTTTTCATATCTGGCCTTTAAAACTTAGTACCACACTTTTAATGTCGTCTGTTCCCGTATCACGTTAAAAGTACTGGACCGATTGCGAATTGATTTTCATTGTTGATTTTGTTTGTCTAGTAACCAGTTTTTATATCAAAACCTAAGCTAGGTTTTGATATAAAAACTGGTTACTTCAATCCGATGAGTGAGCCAAGCAATTTAATAAACATCTATATCTGTTAATTTTAAAGTGTGGTAAGTTTTGAATAAAACTATTGGACCGATTGCAATACGATTTCAAATGTTGGATAGCTTAGGTTTAGACTTAAAAATTGGTTTTCTTTATATTTCAATCAGATCAAAAATCAGGTTAATAAAAAACTATGTTTTAAAAGTGTGGTACTATGTTTTGAACGCCAGTGTATTTATATATAACCATTGATCATATATATATTACGCTACAGCTACAATAACCCATCATCTATTCAAATTGTAGTAGGCAATGAGGAAAGAACGCCATCTTATTTAGAACAAGGAGTTGTAAATAAGAGTTGTATACTTACCTGAACCCATTACCTGGGGCCCATATGGATAAAAAATACACCAGAAAACCAGGCTCCATTTTCCAAAAATACTAATTTCCACAAAAAATACATTATTTACTGCAACTCTTATAGACAAGCATGGCGTTTAACACAAGCAAACGACCTGCTCGTCTAGCAACTCAGTTGCATAATAAATGACCTCATGGTAACCCTACCCAAGTAAGGAGCGGTCGCGACGCGCGTGGGAGGGCGCTGAGGAGCGTCGAAGAGCGTCGCTCACCTAATGAAGTGTTTCGCTTTGACACGCGTGTTCGTTAGCAGACCACTTCAGCGATTGCAACGAGCCGTGTTCAGCTGTCAGCTCCTGGATTTGGCACTTAAGTGCCGTGACACTTGTTAACTAGTCTGCGGTTACTTAACGAACGTAGTCTTCCCACTTATATGTATTAATAATTCAGAATTGAATTCGACTTAATCTTAGCTTTATTGAATAGTTGGCGCAGGCAATACCAATTACCTTAAACTTTGACAGGTGATTTATGTTAGCTAGCAGACCATATCATTGATTACAACTAGCCGTGTTCAGCTGTCAGCTCCTGGATTTGGCACTTAAGTTCCGTGACACTTGTTAACTAGTCTGCGGTTACTTAACTAACGTAGTCTTTTTACTTATATGAATTCATAAATCTGAATTGAATTCGACTTAATCTTAGATTTATTAAATAGTTGGCGCAGTCAATAGGATTTACTTATAATACCATTTATCTTAAACTTTGACACGTAAATAATGTTAGCTAGCAGACCATATCAGCGAATGCAACAAGCCGTGTTCAGCTGTGAGCTCTTGGATTTATCACTTAAGTGCTGTGACACTTGTTAACTATTCTGTAGTTATTTATTGAACGTGCCTTTCCACTAATATCAATATAGATCAGTAAAGATAAAGACGTCGCAGTAATTTATTTTAAAAATAATTGCAGTAGTTTTTGTAACTGGCGAAGTCGGTAGGATTACATATTTTTTATGTTAAAACATCCTATGAAACGTTTTGCATTGGCACACGTATCCTTCACCAGCCCAATTTAGTTATTGTAGGGACCTTTTACAGAGTTACAGTTCATCAGAAACAAGTTAATAATTCTCTTTAAATTAGGTATGCAATGGTAGCAGAGCGAGTTAGAATTCAACGATACTTGCAACGATGCATCAATTACTTTCCTAAGTTTTGTGCAGTTTTCTATCACTCCGATGGCAAGTTAAGCTGTCTATCCCGGCTTATCCGGCTATTATTAATGAATAGCAATCATTAAGCTATGTCAGAGATTCTCGGGCGGGCTCACAAACCCTGACAACAAAGACCAGCACTACCTCGTACGACAAGCAAGCATTTAGGTTATACATACCTGAAAACTTAATAGCATATTCTAGCAAAAGCTCTCTTTCACCAAAGTCCAAACAAAAAAATATTGTTACTTATCTAATAAGTTTTTATTTATGTGTAAATTAGTGTGTATGTGTTTGTGTGTGAGGGTGTGTATGTGTGTGTGTTTGTTACTCCATCTGATTGGAACTGATTTGGATGAAATTTGGTACGTAGATACTTTGTCCTGGAATAACACATAGGGTACTTTTCATCATCATCATCATAATACATCATCATCAAATGTCAAAGCGACGGGTGTCAAATTGACAGGTGTCAAAGTGACAGGTGTCAAAGTGACATATTTCAAAGTGACAGGTGTAAAAGTGACATATGTCAAAGTGTCAGATGTCAAAGTGATAGGTGTCAAAGTGACAGGGGGGGCAATTCTCACGAAGTGATATAAATGTCACAATAGATATATATCGAAAAATTGCCCTGCAGGTGTCAGCGGGTGAAACTGTGGGGCGCAGCTAGTTATATTATAGTGATTCCAAAACATCCGCAGAAAGTTAAAGCAGAGACTGAAGAGTATAAGTTCCAGGAGGAAAAGGCAGCAAATCCGTAGATATAATAATGTAGATAGAAAGTCGGTCTAATACTTAATTGCGTTCTATGTCCGCAACACAATAGCGCGCGTAATCAGGCCGCGAACTGCCAACAATATCGTATAGGGTCGCCAGCATACAAGATAACAGTCTAAATCATTTATTTCATTATTTCTTTAAACATAATATTTATAATATGACAAAAAATATTTATTTTATTTAAAAGTAATTAGTAATTATTAAGGACATCACAAACATAACATGGCGTTTTAATAGTTAAGTTTTGTTACGGCTTAAAAATAGCTAGTAAATATCTTAATCTTGACTTACTCGTATATTTTTATTATTATTGGTGTGAATTGTCCCAAATATATTATGTATTATTATTACTATATTCAGACTGAAATGACAAAAAATATAAATACCTACTCTTTTCGTACAACTCCAAGCTTATTTTATTCGCCAAGCAGTAGTGTATAAACATTTATGTGTTTCAGTTCGAAGGGCAATGATTTCAGCTTAATTACTGGGCAAGAAGATTTAAACACCAATGTCTCAGGGTGAAGAGCGCAGTGCAGTGATTTTGCAACCAAAGTTCTGGGTAGCACAGAAACTTTGTTTTGGGCATTCCTGTCGCTTGCCATCAGGCAAGCAACCTGCTCAATACGTCGTTCAGCGGAATAAAAAAAACTTGATCGAAATATTGTGGTAAATAAAAAAATATTATACAATTTACTTATCCGTGAAGTTCTAATGTTATTAGGTCATTTATATTAGATGCTAAGTATTCAAATTGCGAAAGTATTAAAATTACAATTAACAAGAAATGTTCAAAAATCAATACCCGACTACAGTCGGTTAAAAAATAGCCTATGACACTCTAGCGATGAAGGCGAATCGATTGATACCTCGCTTGTAAAAATCGGACCAAGTTTTTAGTTTGAACACAGAACTATTCCTTTGCTTCGCCGTAGTCAGGTAAAAAATCTATGACACTCTATACCTGAAAACGAATCGATTAATACATCGCTTACCAAATTGGGCCAATAGGGGCGAAACTATGGTGGAACATACGCATACCCACAAACGTAGACTGTCAAACTCATTATCCTTCCTTTGCTTCGCCGTACTCGGGTAATAACAAATAAAATGCGTAACAGAATCTCATTACTAAAGTTTATTCTTTCGGATCCCAGCGTCTCTATATTTGTGGTTATTACTATAATTATTCGCAGCAGCCCTGTGACACCCCTGCTAGGTCGCGTAATCCCACTATTCAATTTTCAGCAAAAAGGATTGTCCACGTCTTACGTTTTTTATCTCTTCCGCTGATCCGGTACAAGCAGTTATTGCGTCACTGTCCGAAAGTAAAAGAAAATCAGCCTTAGCTCCTTAATTAAAATATCTACCCTCAGTATCTACAGATATTAATGTGTCTCTCCATTCCGTTATTTTATTACAGTAGTAGGAAAAACTCTAAGATATTATTTTGTGTCAACCTATAATATTTCGAACTTGTAATACAAGCATATAAATTTAAGGCTGGGCTTAGAAAATCCGGATATTCGAATAGAGTTATTCAAGCATAATTTGCTTGAATATCAGTTTTAATAACAATTATGATTTAATCATAATTGTTTGTAAAACTCACAAAAGATTGTATTATTTTTCGAATTATTGTATTATTAATCACTTACTGTGTCTGGTTGACCAAGTGGTTAGTGATCCTTTTTTTTTATTACTGAATAGGCGATCGTTTTACCACGATCTCACCTGATGAAAAGCGATGCTGATAATGATGATGTTGCATTAACATTTTCAGTAAAAAACTTGAAATACTCAAGTGCGAAACCTGCGGCCCTTTAAACTGAAAGATATTAAAATAATCATTGAAACATCGGAAAGTTCGCTAATTGTACCGAGATTTACGCTACAAGCACCGTGGAAAACAGTACTTAAATTTTAAATTCCATAATTTCCTTTATTGATTTCTAGCAGCGCCACACGGCTTTGCAAGCGTACGATTGTAGTCACGATTAACTTCCGTTTAAATAATAAAACAATAATAAAACATGTGTTCAAATTGCAAAAGATTAAAAATCAAAATTAAGCTACGAGTGGTTTGCGAGTCGTAAACTATACTCAGTATTATGCTGAGGCACTGCCTTTTTGGCAGCGCTTATCAAATTATGTGTATGTCAAATAAATGATTTTCTTTCATTTACTTTTGTTATTTTGTGAAATTTGTTTGTAATTTTATGCACTTTGAGTCGAGTTAGTGTTGTGATAGTTCACCTAACAACACAATGCGCACGTTAGTGTAGGCTGTAAGACACTGCGCGCGTCTCTAAAACGACGCTAGGTTGGCTACTGTCAAGAATCTAGACTTCAACAGCGCCAGGGGTGCCTGAAAGTTGGCAGAGGAAAAAAGCAATTACACTCACTGTTCTCCGAAGGTGAGGAAGCATATTAAAAAACTTGAAAGCGTTGTCAACCCTACAGTCTGGAGCAGACACTGATGGCTATTAATTAGAAGGGTTGGATGAAGATATTTCATTATTTCTTCTCTTCTTTTTCACCCTTTTCTGTTTTTTGCCGAGGTATCTTTTGTGGTTATCCGGTTGGAGTAAAATTAAATAGTAATATTGTAGAATTTAATTAGTTTTAACGTGACTTTGACTTATGATTCTGATTTCTGATTATATATGAAACAGGTTGAACAGAATTATTACGTAATTTGAACGTTGTTTGTTTGTTTGTAGTGCTGGCCTCTGATTTCAAAGTTTGTCAAGCCGCCCGATGGCCTCTGACATGGCTTAAAGACTGCTATTAATCAATAACAGCCGGGACCAACAGCTTAACGTACCCTCCAAAGCACGGAACGATGAAGATCCGCACATAACACAGAAAAGTCATTGGTGCGCAGCCTAGGTTTTGAACCCGGTATCGTTGGATTTTAAATTGCACTATAGAACCGTTAGGCCACCATCGCTCTTACTGGCAAGGTGCAATTCAAAAACTTGTAATTTTAAAGCAATTACTGAGAAATGTTACCTACTCTAGTCAGTACTATAACACCAAAAGACGCTGCCCGAAACAATCCGCACTTATCAAACGATCTCATAATCAAACTGTGCACTTTGTTAACAAGGTGCTAACTCTAGAATTTATGTAAACTGCTCCAGGACTCGTTCCACTTATCTGAGATTAAAATCTGGCTGCAGAGGTGCCGAGGTTCGCAATAGGCGTCGGCAATCACTCCCTGTGGAGTTTATTTGCGGGACCTTATCATCATTTAACATATCTGCATATTCATTAAGAGATCGATCATAATGTTGTCTTGCGCGGAATCTGTGGTTTAGGCGAATAAATCAGCTGACATTAGGCTGAGCGTATGTAGATTTGAATATATTACGTGGAACAAAATGAGTTGTTCGTGCACGTCACACGTGCTTAGCATTCATAACATTTGCGGTATTTACATTCATTAGACAGCTACAGACTAATTCAAACGAGCGGCTGTCGTTTTTCGTGATGGCAGCATATATATCTGCTAAAATTATACCAAACGCTCAGGTAAAACAAGCACAAATTAAAAATGTATGTATCAAACCCGCAATTAAAATCGTTCCATTCGTTTGTGATAAACACACACCCTCACACACACACCTTTAACTTATGACATCCCTCTCTTTTCTAGTTCGGGGGTTAATTACAAGATGCTAGAAAAGTCTCAGTTCCTAGATAATCAGTAATTAATTTCATTATTACTAAAAATAAACGCTAATTCTTTATTGTACGTTTGAGTACAATTTCACAAAAAGATGCAAACATGTCTGACAATTGTCATGCATACTCAATAATTCACTTGACTTCCTGCCCACCCATCGCCGAGCCTTACAAAAAGATTTTTGTTCTACGCTCCATTCACAAAAGTCGATCATTGATTGTTTTAGAGACTCCGCGACGCCGACGATGGAACGAATGGGGCCTACGTTTTATTTCATTGTAAAGTATATGACGGGGCCTCTATCAATCAGGGTATGAGGACCCCCGGGGTACGTTTCCGACCAGGTGTCCTTTTGGAATTTGCGCCGAAAAACTGCGCTTTAGCTTGGATGTTGTGAAAAAAATGACTTGCATTGTGCAGTTCTGCGTACCGAGACTGGCCAGGTAGGCGGGGGTGCGCTCCATAGATTTATTGGCTTTAGTTATTATTAAAATGTTTGGGAACATAACTACATATTATATATTTCGATTATACCTACGCATTAGTTCAGGTACTTCGTTTTAACTGGAGCTAAAAACCATCGATAAAGTACGCAAAATAGAGTGGTGCTGTAATGTGTCGGAGGTCAAGACTCACTAATTTTTGGATTAAACTAGTGTTACTATTGTAAACGGGACATTTACCATGCATTTTAAATACTATAAACTACTTAATACTGTTATGATAATGCAAATGTTAGTGGACATGACAATTAAGGCTTGATTAAAGCTTAGAAGACCAAGCCCCAACGTCTAAGTAGTGTTTAGGTATATTGCATTTTATTTGCCGATGTAGTTTCCACTTTCTTACTTCATAAGTCCACTATCTACTCTATCAATACTAAGTTCGACTTTACAAGTGTTAAACATAAAACCGATTCAGTAAGTACATTAAAACAGATTTTACCGACAGGTAAAACCTTCACCTTCGTCTTGCCAACAATACTAAAAGTTAATTTTTCAAATACTGAATCCTGACTGACACAAAACTAATGAAATACGACTGTCGTAAAACAGTTTAAAATACGACACACGGTGACAATTGAAGCCATTCTGGATAGCGCTGCTGGACTTAAAAATCCGATCATAACTTTATGAAACAATTTTAAAGCTACTGCTATGCTCTTAAGGTATATTTTGCTCGTTGCTGGTGTAAGCAAGGTATATAGAAGGTTTTCTTTAATAAGTGCTTCGTGCGATGTGTTTGAACGTGATCTATGAATGACTTTAGGGAATTATTCGGACACGGTTAGTTTCACTTTGTGCAATGGGTGGCATCATTATTTAGAAAAAGCTACACCTCGCGGCTTTTTCCATGTGGACAATGATGAAACATATCGTAGATATGTTCTATTCCAGTACCTAATACTAAAATAATACAGCGAAAAAAATCGAAATTCGATTAGCCGTTACAGAGCTGAAAGATAAAAAACACAAAAACAGGTGCCCATACTTTTGCATTTATAATATTAGTTTAGGAGTGAAGTTTGTAGCAGTTATCAAATAGGGAATGAAAAGTCCTGTAGAATGAAGCCCCCGTCTTTAATGCCTTCAAAATCACAACTGTAATTACATACTCGTATATCATATGCAAGACGACGAACTAAAACCAAGCGACGTAAACTCAACCTCGGTTACATAATAACCAAACTGCTGTATCTATACTTATAATAAAGCAAAAGGAACGAAAAAGTCTGTACAAAGAAGATAATTAAAAAAGAAATGGTCTAGGGTACATAAAATAAGCTACTGAACAAGAATATAACATTTTAAAAATTCGTGTCTGTCTGTTTGTCTGTCTGTATGATTGTTCGCGCATCATGTAAAAACTACTACACCGATTACAATGCGGTTTTCACTGTTGGATAGCTTATGTTTTGACTTAAAAAGTGGGGTACTTTTTATCTCAATCCGTTGCTGCGAAGGGTAGAAGCCGAGCAATCGATAAAAATATTTTTGCCGGTTGAAGGAATTTTGATCAAATTTTGGTATATTGGCATTTTAGGTCCTGGAATAGCACAAAGAGTTACACGCATGCAAAGCCGCGGGCATCAGCTAGTAGATAATAAAAATTTAGTAAACATAATAACAATATATAGGTAAAAAGAATAGAAGTAGCAAAGGTGGTGTAGGCACAAATTACTAAATGATTAATGTGTCTTCTACAGAAAGATGATGCGAGCCTCTACACAACTTCAATTCAATTGAGAAAAAACAATACAGACCAAAATCAGGGCAATCTACTAACAATATCTAATAGGAGACTATGGCAATCTCACTTATCACCAAAAAAAACACGAAAAAAATATAGCTCAAAAATTTGGTCGATCTGCTATTGCAGGAAAGTACTACCTACTTACATTTTGTTTTGTGATGAGCTGCGCACGGTAGGTATACATGCAGCTCTATAGCCACACCAGCATTCTGTGAAGATATATAGACTGAAATTCGTAGAGGGACGGGGTAAGGTCTATCGTGATCAACTACTCCTAAAGCAGTTTAAAAATAGAATAGAGCAAAAAAATAATTGCCAACATTAAAAATGCAAGCCGTGCAGTGGGTCAGCGAAACAGCATAATTTACCGCCTATATAAAAACCCGTACGTAAAATTGGCAATTCACCAAAGCTGTCCAGACAATCATTCACAAACAGGTGTGTCTCCAGCATCAACCGAAATTGAACAAAGCATAGATACCTTAAATCAATGCGCAGGCCCGTCTCAACAATGGCATCTTCAGGCGCTTTTATACAAACTATTATCTTTGGAGTCTTGGCCACGTGGGACAGGTGATACCAGCGCACGCGCACAGCTGCGCAAGAAAAAAATCCCTTTCGGCTTGCGCAAGATTTTAATCGTCATTTTTTTCATAAATTGATGACAGTTCTCTAGGTATTTAAGTTTCACTGTGTTCGCGCCATCTATCGGCCTCCCGTGGTTAAGACAGCTGCGCGATTAGATTTTGCACTTGAATACTTTTGATTCAATAGTTTCGTTAGTTTTAAAATTAATGGTGTGGTTGATAGACTATTGTGGTATTCCAATACTTGAAAAATAAGTGTTAGGCCTACGTCCATCTGTGGACAGATATAGGCTGATGATGATGATTATTAGCGTCGTGCTTTATTAGCGTCGTGCTTTATTATTAGCGTCGTGCTTTATCTGAATGCCTAAATAACACAAAAACAATTGCAATCACTGACAAGCTCTTCCACACCAATTTCTTGCAGATTATCTGCGTTCTAACCCATTATAAAGTCTAATAAAATTACCTCCATTGACGCATCAAAGCCCATTCAGCGCACGGCAACTTGACGCGTCTTCGCATAAAAGTCGCATTTATAATAACGCAAGTATTCTGATTGCTTCTAGCGTGAGTGCCGTGTGGGATAATGCTGCCACGCTTCTAGGTTTTTGTAGGACGTGGCTATGGACTGGAGTGAGTTAGTACTGTTATTTATTCTGTGGTGAAGCCGGGAAATTTTTAACCGACTTCCACAAGCGGTTTTTTGGTTATATACCCTTGTATTATTTGCTTTTTTTGGGTGATATGTACTCCAACACGCCATATAGATACAGCTAACGGTTTGAAATTAATGTCTTTGTCATAAAGTCAAAGTCAAAGTCAAAGTATTATAGTAAATAGACAACAAACAGCAAAATTGTACATTAAAAACTAATCTAAAAACAAATTTATAATTTTTTTATTCAGTTTCATCGAGTTGTGAGTTACCCTGAAAGTTTCAGCCGGATCAGGAAGTGGTCGAAATTTGAGTTGTAAGATTCCACCCGGAACGAGAAACTTGTTAAAATAATAGCACATTTACGTCAAAATTAGCATCTCATGAACAAGGATATATACATAATATATTATAAATACATAAAATATTATAATATTATTGTGGGACATTTCATTGACACTTTTTATCTCTTATATTTGTAATTTACATAATATGTTTCATTATTATTTAGGACACTTGAAAAAATTATAAAGCATTAACAAATATGGAAAAAAAACATTCCCGTAGAGTTTCTTGGTGTTCTCTTATCTAACGGGTGTATTTCCGAAGCACCGGTAGAGTCAGAAGGGTATTTCCTTTTCCAGTGTGAGATTTAACTCTGTTGGCACATGAAAGGGAAATTTCATTCAAACTCAAAGCATACTTAGTTTATCTAAATTATACTGATTTGATCTTTTTATAAGATTTCATGTATTTCTCCTTGTTGAGATGTTAATTTGGACTTGTAACAGTGCTTAATTATTTTACCTATTTACAATAAAAAAATTGACTTGACTTTGACTTTATAAATGGATCAAATCAATAAAATTTAAGTAAACAAAGTATGTTTTGAGTTTAAAAAGGAAATTTCCCTTGTATGTGCCAACTGTGACTGTATGTTCATATTGGAGGATGTCTGCAGTTGTCCTGCTTTTCATTAATCGCTGGTTACACTAACCCATAAGGTATACGTGCCAGTCGTCGCCCCATTAGAAAACACGCGGAGGGAATATACGCGCGGTGCGATTGACTCGCGTTGAGTCGCACAATGTGGTATAAAACGTCGCTACAGAGCGATTACCCTATCCGCTACAGAGCGTTGCGATCCGTTGATGTTATAATCGACATGAATCTTTTTAATCGACTTCACAAAAGGAGGAGGTTCTATGTTCGACCGTATGTTTTTTTATGTATGTTCACCGATTTATCCATCAATTGCGGCCTGACTTTGTTTTTAATTTTTATATGAAAGAGTATTCTGCCAGGTTGGTCCCGTATAAATTGTATCAAAATTAGATCAGTTTTTTTTTGTTATTGAAGACGAATCAATTGATATCTCGCTTGTCAAAATCAGACCAAGAGGGGCGATGCTTTGGTGGAACATCCACAACCCACAAACTATTATTATATATACATACATATATAGACTATTAAACTCATTACCTTTCCCTTGCTTCGCCTTACTCGGGTAAAAAGTTGAAATTTGGCACACCAATATATAAAAGTGAAACGTTGTCTGTCTGTTTGTTTGTTTGTTTGGGGAGCTTTCTCGTGATAACGGCTGGATGGATTTTGATGAAATTTGGAATGGAGATTGCTTATACACTGGAATAAAACAAAGGATACATATGATTCCGGAAAATTGTAAATTTCCACCGGAAAACTGGATAATGTTGATTGCTCGCTGTAAGGAACGGTTGCCATGGAAACGAAATAATAGTCTGTCAAAAAGCATCAAGAGAGTTTAAATAGTTCTTTACTTAACGATTAAAACGAACCAAAACCTATAAGAAGACTAATGGTCTTAAAATAACATGGTAAATCTCTCAATATCGTGAGATAGTATATTCATCGTACGGAACCCTATCTATGCGAGTTCAACTCGCACTTGTTTGGTTAAGATTATGTCATATCTACTAATTTTAATATCCTTAAAGTTTTTCTCCGTCTGGTTATACTTTACATGATTAATTCAACAAGAAATATTTCCTACAACCCCTCTCGCTGATTCTTACCTGACTCATTGCCTTGTAGAAGCCTAACGATTTCCATTAGGAAATTTCGCTTAAAAATAGACCTTCACAAAGAAACTTATTGTTTCCACAACTGTGATATAAATTAAATATGCATCCCAGAGCAGAAAAACGATCAAAACCTTTAACTCTACATAATATTCCCATACTCCTGTTTGTGAGGCGCGCATAAGTGGTTCCGTGAAAATATTTCAAATCAGATCGGGCTCCGGTGCCATACAGGCAACGATTGACGTGACACGCGTGTCGCGTGTGTAGACTGCCTAATGTCGCGCTGAAAGGACGCGCATCTCGCCTTTCACCTTATTTATCCTAATAAATAAGGTGAAAGGCGAGATGCGCGTGTGATGATGTTTCTGAGAAGGTATTTCCACATTTTCAGGTACTACACCTACATATAAATAAATTGTATTGCACATAACATAAGGTGCGATAGTGATTATACGAGTCTTGAGTATAAAAAAGTGTTCATTTTGATTTGCTGGCAATCACGACCGATTAAGCTACCTTTATGCCTTTAATTAGTTTATTTTTGTCATATTAAGTAGTTTTAAATAATTAAGCAAGATAGTTAAGCGTTTTTGACTTCACAAATGAAGCTAAAGAAACGCCTTGTCACAGTACCTACACATATATCCACTTGGATCTTGTTTATACAGTGTGACGAAATTCATTAATTTCGAACATTTCCCAAATAGTGCTGGTCCCTGCAGTGGTACGAGTATTCCCCGGGGACGAGTCGCCACTCGCTTATGTCCATAGGGCGAGACATTTCACAACCGACTGCTCCGACCTTTGCCGTTCGGGGACCTAGCAAAATGCCAAAATGTTTTCATTTTTTCTACAGCACGCTCTCCACGACACTCGATAAATTTTTCACGGTACGCTTGTCAAAATGTGATTTAATACGCGACCGGGGTGCGCGCTTTGACGTGTGGAGCGTGTATGTCCGTCCGTATGTCTGGCGGCGCGGATGGGATTCAGTTAGGGGTTGTTTCGGTCCGGTGTAAATCGGTTGGGTTGACTCGCGATAATGTGGACGTGGAATTGATTTTCATCAGTTATGACTTGTGACTTTGGCGCGGCGATAGATTTATCAGTATTTGAATTTCAGTTCTTGTAACAAAGTATCTATGCTCAGATTGAAATATTTCATTATCTTTTATTAAATTGGTGTCGCCATTTGCAATATTTGAAGCGTGGTTGATGCCGTCGAATTTACTATAGTTATTTAACATTTTCCCGCAATGTTACAAGTTATTATCTAGCTATCAATAACGCCAAAAATGGAACCGCATTTCCAATTTGCCGCGTCACTCCGGATTCCAATAGGAAGCGGGATAAATGGAGTCACATTCCAATATGTCACCGAGCGGGGTCCGACTATTCGGGTTTTCGGCTTTCGAGTTTTCGGCATTCAGGATTCGCGTTTTCGGATATTCCCGTCGGCCGCGGCCGCACATTCGTGGAATAGGCTGGTGGCGAATTCCGCTGTCGCTCCACTAATGAGATTCTAAACGGTATTACCGCTACTGATTAAATTGTTGTGTTTAGCTGAAGCAATTAGAATACAATAAAAGCGTAAAAAGTTAGAAGGTTTTTAACATAAGGATATGGAACATAAATAAAACGGCTAAAAACTCGCGAAATAGAAGATACTCCGACCAAGGAAGGATATGGGTGGATATTTCAAGATTTTCAAGGCTAAAATAGACTGTGCCATTATCCGCCATGCTTGCCCAGTACATTCTAGGCCAGAATTCATTATAATGGTTTGTATTGTTCTGTTTTTTTATATTAAACTAGCTTTAGGCCCGCGACTTTGTTCGCCCAGACTTCAAAAACAATAGTGGTCGTATATATTCGTAGGCCCGCGACTTCGTCCGTGCGGTCTTCAAAAAACCGTACTTGGTCGTTCTTTTCACGTGAATTCATCAATTACTTTCGATAGCCGCATCAAGCTAGATTAAAAAAGAAGCTTAAGTTCAAGTTGTTTCTCGCAAGAGCGAACTGACACAATATTATAATAATTATACCAACTTGTATGTAAACCTTGGGCTAAACCATTGCTACAGTATGACAAACTACCCAGTGTGGAAGCCTAATTAATTATTATGATTAGACAGTTTCCCTCTAGTCATGACTGCCATGTTTCAATGAGTGTGTTTTTTTACGTGTGGGTAGGTAAGATTCACGCTGTCTTACATTATTATACAAACAAAACCACATTACTCTCGTTATACATCATTGCGATACAAGTCTGGTAATTTTAAATAAAATGTCATCAAAGTGCCATTCCAGCGACTGTCCATGATGATGTATGACAAATTTGGTATTCTGCTAAAACTTTAGGTGGTTTCCATGACTGTTCACTTGCCTGTCGATTCAATGGACAATGGATTGAACGAACTTTAAACTACATATTAGCAAAATAATGAGACAAATATATTCCATCGTGTTTGACGTTGGCCGCAGTCCGAATCGAATTTCATTGCTCAAAAGCGTTGACGGAAATAACTGCGGTCCGAATAAAAAATTGCGATTTTGACAGCTCACAGTGCTGTCAGCTACTTACAGCGTGATTTTGTATCGGACCTTCCTTTGATCGCGGTTTTTTTTTTCTTTTTGACGTGGATTCACTTAATTTATCTCGTTTGACCTCTTGCAGCGTCAAACGCAGGGTGAACTGTCTCCCGGTGCCTTCATCACTAATAGACTTCAATTTTCTCCAAAATTCTAAACGCAGGCAGCAATGACCATATAGGAAGATATGGGGATGTACGTAGTGATTCTATTCTTTAATCTCAACTCTACTTAGCTTGTAAGGGTTCTTTTCTCTTTGCATTAGTCCACAAAACCGGCAATGTATGGCAGAAACGTCAAATTTGACATAAGGCTCAGTGATTTCACGCAGGAGCATAATCACCGTAAGTTCAATATGGCGGTAATAATGACGTCATCTATGACATCTCACGCGATATCGTCAGTCTGCCGTTGGCGCGCTTACGCTGAATCGGGCCGCTTATGAGCGCGATAATATTGATTATGGCCTGATTCGGACCGCGCTGGTTGTCTTTGGTATGTCGTTTTTATCTGTGGTCTTATTGGGAAAAAAAGATTATCGATTTACTTTGAATTAGGTAATAAATGGAATAATGTATAATGGAACGATGTAATGCTTGTTTTTTGATAATTACTAGGCGGAAATCCTGGACTAAGTGTTTGTTTTATCAATTGAGTCTTATTTGGCGAAATAGAAATCGATGTGACGTAATCACGACTTTGAAATATATTTTTTATAAAGTAAGTACGTAGATTGGTAGTGTTTCGCACTACAATAATCAAATATTTTGTTGGTAGTATTGTTGTACAGAAGTGCTATAAAAATACAAAATACAAGTTCAAAATAAGATAACTTAAAATAGGTACCCACATACTTAGCTAGGTATACTTAACAACTAACTTACCTTTGTCTCTAGAGAGATTCTTTGAGAGCTGAGATTTATATTTTCCCTCAAAGTACATACTACTACTAGTAATTTGCTGCCCTAAGGTGTAACCAAGAAAGTCTTATATCAAGGCCATTATTTTCTATTAGTGGAATTGTCGTATAACGTAAAATACTATTCTCTAAGCCACGATCAAATTCGCAAACGCGACAAGGCGCGTTACGTGCACGTATTAGTATATTATGGTACAGCTAGCTGTACCATGATATACTATTATTTCCCCAGATATGTAAAAAAAATGGTAATAAAATTGATTTTTCGCATAATCGATTTGTTGGGATCCCTTCAAAATCGATTAATTTTACAGAAATAATCGAAATTCCAAAAAAAAAGAAGGTTTATTAGTTTAAAGAAATCGATTATTTGTTAAAATCGATTAACAAAAAATCGATTAATTTCAAAACAATACTAGGTCCAACAAATCGTAATTTTAAAAATAATAATCTATTACATATTGTATTAATCAAATATTTTTTCATATCCCTAGAACAGTCAAGGTTCTGAAACGATCCGCTCGTTTCGGAATAAAAATATATAAGGAAAACATACATACATTCCAACATAATATAACCGTCTCCCTTTGAAAAGTCGATTAAAAAGTAACTTTTGTTCTATGACTACTCAATTGTAGTTCGATGAAAAGAAACCATTGATACAAATGTCAAAGTAACCTCAAATAACGAGCAGACTACCGTTTAAAAACTATCGAGAGATCACTGATTATCCATGGAATAGCCGAATACCA
The DNA here is from genome assembly GCA_946251855.1 of Alsophila aescularia. NCBI lineage: Eukaryota > Metazoa > Arthropoda > Insecta > Lepidoptera > Geometridae > Alsophila > Alsophila aescularia. The sequence goes on along the minus strand of OX276375.1, from coordinate 44,395,745 downwards.
AATAAGCACCATTGCAATACGATGGAAAATCACTGAATGGTCATGTATCTTATTTAGGTAGCAGAATACCAAATGTGTAAAACTAGGCCATCGACATGCCAGCATATATATATAGAATTTTAAAAACCAGCGCTCCTTTTTAACCCAACTACGGCGAAAGGGAATGTATTAATGTATATATGTGGATGTTCCACCATAGCGTCACCCATATTGGTCCGATTTTGACAAGCAAGGTGTCAATCGATTCGTCTTCAGGTATAAAGTGTCAAAGGCAAAGGAAAAAAACTTACTGCGAAGCAAAGGAAGGGTTATGTTTTCAAACTAAAACCAAGACAAGCGAGGTTTAATTGATTCGTTTTCATCGCAAGAGTGTCATAGGCTATTTTTACACAACTGACCAAAAAAAACGAGTGTAATGTTTTTAGGATTCATGTATGTTTGTATGTCTTGTTTGTATGTATGTGAGTTTCTTTATTCCACCATAACTTTTAAATGCCTGAACAGATTTAGACGTTTAGGTTATCGTTAAAATCCTTAAATCCCCCGAGTAACATACTCGTAGGCAGTATGGCACCATTTTACAAATGCGAAAAAAATATATGTTATAAATATATGTTAGGCCTTGTTAAGCACATTCCAACAGTATATAATTTATTGGCATAAGTTCTTTTTTGGCAGAGCAGGCGTGTTTTTTTAGCTTTTAAGCTAGTTATTACCCGACTGTAGACGGGTTTTACTTTTTGAACTTATGTCTTGACAAAACCACATACTCTCGTACATTATTGATGCTTGTAATGATTTATTTTATCGCTATGTATTATATACAATACTAGCTTTCCCGCCCGCGACTTCGTCCGCGCGGACTACAGTTTATCGCAAAAAAAGCATCCTATGTTCTTCTAAGATATTAAAAACCAATGCAAGAGTAGGTAGAGCACCAACGCTCTTGATGTTTATTGACAGACTTGTTATTTCGTTTCCATGGAAACCGTTCCTTACAGCGAGTAATCAACATCTCCCAGTTTTCCCGTGGAAACTTACAATTTTCCGGGATAAAAAGTATCTTATTTTGTTGTTTGTATTGTTGTTTGTTGTTGTTGACAGTTTTTTATAATAAAACTGTAACCAAAGTAAAATCATTAAAAGGAACAGCATATTTTTTTGTATAATCCAAACATCGTTTTTTTTATGTCTGTCTGTCTGTCTGTCTGTGTGTGAATTCATCATGCAAATACGAATGGATGGATTTTGATGCCGTTTACTGAACTTCTTTGAAGGCTTGCGGAAGTTTAATTTTTGTTTCATCAAAATCGGTTCATCCGAAAAAGAGTCACAGACACTTTTATATTTAGTTGCACCACAAAATAAATAAAAATAATATGTTAATACCTAACAACATAGTAAGACAGTAAGAAAATTAAATAAATTATGTCCTATTTGACACAGTAAATTAAAAAAAGAAGCTTTTAAATTGTAATTTATTTACATAGATATAGTTTTCGCCGTATTGGGATTTTAATATCCCAAAATGAAACTAGATGGCATTAGCAATCCTTAAAATAGGCAATCGTTTATCGCACGAGTTGTCAAACAAATTCGGATTAGTTCCCAATTCACATCACAAGAACGGCTGGACCGATTTTTATGATCTTTGGTTTGTTGGATCTGTCTCCACCCCGAATAGCAGAATAACTATAAAAAAATAATTATGAAGGAAAAACAATTTCTCATACATTTTTTATAGGAGGGATTTTTAAAAGCTTTTATTTTACTTGCAATGTTTGTATGTAGGTATGTATGTTTGTTTGGGTCAAATCTTGCAAGCTGAATTAAAACCACTTCCTCATAACCTACGTAGTTGATTTTTACATGTTGGTTCAGTTAGCAATAAAGAATAAGAATATTTTATTTCCAAAACAAACAAACAATGGTGTACATCACAAAAAATATATAAAGATTGGGTTTGAACACAAAGTAGGTTTACATATGTATTAGCGAAGGGTCCCAAACTAGGCGAAGCCTGTATCTTGGGAACACAAATTTCCAAATTATTGATTTGAAATTGTTCCAATAACAATGCATTTTTATGGTAAGCATGATCTGAATCGACATCCAGGATTAGCTCTGTATAAAGAAATTCTTCAACGGTTTACAGCACAGACACGAAATTTTGTGTACGCATTTTATTATGATAGCCGGTTTAAAGTTCTTTAAATTATGGTTTATTATCTTATTTGATTATATCTCGAGAACGAATTGACTAATTTCGATGTTTTTTTTTGTTTTTCTCCCTCTCGAGATGGTTCCTAGCGCATTGGAAAAGTAAGTAAACCACCAAAAAATATTGAGTAAGGTTTGTGGGTCGGGAGTTGTTGGTAGGGTTTTAGAGGGGACGGGGGTTGGGGAGGGGTAGGGGAAGGGAGAAGGGTGGCGGGAAAGAAAAGGAGAGGGAGGGTGGCGAATTTTGTACGCGTGCAAAGCCGCGGGGTGCATCTAGTATGTTTGTATTGATCTACGTTTGATTGACCACGGTCTCGATACCTTTCACTTCACTATAGCTTTGGAGATGTTCAGATTGTAAATTGCAGAAAAACAAGGAAGGTGGAAAAGAGTTTTAGCAATATGAAATGTAGAAACAAAACGCTGTGCATTTGCTTGCGTGTGCGTTTTGTGGAGTTATTCTTTAACATTCAGGTGTTCTGGCGATATCATACTGTAATTCTCACAATATAGCCTTTCCTCCACCACCACTCAAATATCAACACGGGCACAAAATATATTCGCCAAGATTGCACCCCAGCGAACACAGCGATAACAATAATTAGCACAATAACTCACACAGCCATTACATCTCCTACGAGATTCTATAATTAAAGGGTACGGAACCCTCTGCTAGCAATAGCAACCATTAATACTTATCTATCACGAAATAATACAATTAATTTGACGAGAACTGTTTTACCGAAAGATCCGTGAGAAATAACACTTGTGCGAAGGGCGTCGATAAAAAACAAGAAGAATTTGTGATGTTCGCTCTAGTGGGAGTCGGGACATCCATCACCGACGTCAGATTAATGTTTTGATGTATGTTGATACATTATAGTGAATAAACAGTGAAAGATATAGACAGCGATGGTATTTTGCACGTGCGCGTCAAAGATTAAATACTAGTTATTTCTGAGTAATTATGAATTAAGGCGCTATGGGCTCCAAAATTTTTTGTCCAGCTCGTCAAAGTACAGGTTAATCATGAGAGGTGATGCATCTCGGGAGCCGATTTTAGTTAATATGTTCAATGTTATTTTACTTTTTTTTAACTTTCTTACAATTTTTTAAATAACAGATTTCATAGAAGTTTTTTTAAGTTTGGGATTACACATGTATTTTTTTTTGTAAAAATACCTTCGGCAGATACTGAATGAAGTTGATTCTTTCCATCGTCGAGAACGTCAAAGTGGGTGCTTTTTAGGAAACGTTACGTTTTTTTTCTAACGAGACAAATTTATATAATCGTGTTTCGGTGACCACATCCCGACAAAGTATTTTGTGTACATTTATTACACATAAAAAATAACGTCTATTTACCATTTCCAAAGGTCTAGTTATAAATATTCGTGAGGACGAATCGTCAAATTTGGAGCCCACTTCGCCTTAAGAGTTTTAAATGTTATAATGAGGAGGTTCTTAGAATAAACTGAGTGTTAAACGGATAGGAAGAGTCAATGAACTCTCTGTCACACTTTATGACAGAACTGAAAGAAAGGACAGAAAATATGAGAGGTCATTATCATAGATGATCTTCTAAATAGGTTTATATATACATATAAGTTTACAGTTCTTCTTTTACTTGCTAGTTTCACTAATTATCTAAACTTGGATAAAAATTACGCCCATAAATTACGGCATTTCAGCAATTATGGGCACCTCATTTCTGTGGGTTCCGTACCCAGGGTCTGAAAATGCAAGGGATGTCATGACTCGCAAGACTTATAGATAGCTGTGCCCGTGGCGTTGCCTGCATGGTCATCTTTCTGGGATACTAGGATCATAATGTATTATTCCATACCAAAGGTACCGATACCAAATTTCATAAATCATCGATCAGACGTCAAATAGTTTTATCGATTGCTGTGTTTCTACTCATCGGATTGAGATACCAGGCACACCAGTTTTTAAGTCAATTCCTAAGCTGTACAACAGTGAAAGCCACATTGCAATCAGTCTAGTAGTTTTACGTGATGCGCGAACAGACAGACAGACACCATTTACAAAAATGTTATATTCTTGTTCAGTAGGAAATAGCCTATAATTACTACTAATTTTAAGTACCCTAGCTAGACCAATATTGTTTGTTACTTACTCGTACCTACTGCTTTTTTTTTAGGTAAGTTAAGTATAGACAGACATTTTTACTTGTAATTTTTTCTTGTTTTCATAGAATAGTGTCTCGTTTTAGTTGAGTTAGGTACCTTTTCATTTACAAAATAAGTGTGAAATTTGATTCTCATAATTGTTTGTTTTTCAGTACCTCCTGTTTTTATATATTTGGGAAAATCTGGACAACATGCGAGCAATAGAACATATGAGCACTAAAAACTCAAGTTAATAACTATATCACCAATTTTTTTTTTTTTAATTTGGTCGCGTTTATATACACTAAAAGCTAAAAAATAAAATAAAATCGTGGTGAGACTCGAATTACTATTACTCAGGTTACGCAACGCCCCATGATTTTATTATATTTATTAGCTTTTAGTACATATAGAACCGTTTAACATAAAATCATTTTTTACATATTTTATTTTCAATTTTTTATTTAGTTATTTCTGAGTGTTCTACTTCATTTGATACTCATATTGAGGATATTAAAACAAGTAACTCCCCATTTTGTGGTGGTGGCGGCCATCTTGGATTTGGATGTTTCATGGCCTTTCATTTCATACCCATATTGAGGGGTTTGTTTTTTCTATAATCCGTCATTTTGTGTTGGCGGCCATCTTAGATTTGGAATTTTCATTGTGTACTGTATTTTACTAGTTTAGCCCTTTCATTTGATACCCATACTGAGGGGGTTGAAAAAAAAATGTAATAGGTAGGTACGCCATTTTGTGGCAGGCGGCCATCTTGGATTTACAATGATATTGAAATATACATAATTGTATTGTCACTAGCACTAACGGTATGTACCAAATTTTAGATAAATCGGTCAGCAGGAAGGCGATAAAATTTAAATTACTAGATTTGACCCAAATAAACAACAAACAGGTCTAGCTAACCAATCGTGAGAACAATCTCACAGTTGCAGCGAAGAGTGACAGGAGATTTCGAGAAGATCCACGCACATATAAAATTACACGTCTAACCAACAAACATTTTGCCATACTAATGAGGCCGTACGTATCAGTTAATCAGCTTACTCTCATCAGGGAACGCATCGATAGACACCTCGCCTGAAGCACGATGTTCTATGGTCACCGTACACCACAAAGTGCACGTTCTAGTGTCTAACTTACTCACGAGTCAAATTAAGTTTATATAGTTATTGAAACTAGTTCTAGTTTTAGTTCTAGTTCTAATTGTTGAATTGTCTAGTTTCTAGTTACTCGTAGTTATTGTTATTGGATGTTTTTGTATTTATTGTCATTAACAACAACGGGCAGGTGGAAATTGTTCACACTCAAACTTATGGGGGAACGAGGCGAGATGAGGCTGCAGTCTTCAGTGGATATGTCGAGTTACAGCTTGCTTAATAAACAGATCTTCAAGTCAATGCGACACGATTTGCGTTCCTATAATACTACTTGTAATAAGAACGCAATAGAGCGGAACAAGGGCTCCAAAGTGTTCGCAAGAGATCTGTCTATTGGGCAAAGCCTGTTGACGAAGCTGAAAACCGACAATGGCAGCATCGTTTCGTCGAAGCCAGAGATTTTGAGTGAGCTCGAGAAGTTCTATGGACAATTATACACCTCATCGCGTAGTCCTCCTAGCACGACTTGCGATGCAAGAGCCTGTTTGACCCGACATTATATCGAAGATATCCCGGACGTCAGCCTATACAAGATCAGAATGGCTCTCAAACAGCTTAAGAGGTGATAATACCCACTTGAATAATTATAGGCCCATTTCGCTGCTGAGCCACGTTTATAAGCTGTTTTTGAGAGTAGTTACAAACGGTCTCGCTCGTAGGTTTGACGACTTTCAGCCTCCTAAACAAGCTGGATTCCGAAAAGGCTTTAGCCCCGTAGACCACATCCATACGCTTCGGCAGATTATACAGAAGACCGAAGAGTATAATTGGCCACTATTTCTAGCGTTTGTGGATTACGAAAAAGCCTTTGATTCAGTCGAGACTTGGGCAGTGCTACAGTCATTACAGCGGTGCTAGATTAATTACCAGTACATCGAAGTGTTGAAGTGTTTGTACAGCAAGGCCACCATGAAAGTCCGGCTTCAGGATCAGAGCACGAATTCTATCCACGTGCAAAAAGAGGTGAGACAGGGAGACGTTATTTCTCCGAAACTGTTCTGCACTGGAAGATATATTCAAGCTTCTGAACTGAAATGGATATAGTGTTTACATCAATGGCGAATACATCACTCACCTTCGATTTGCTGATAATATAGTCATCAAGGCAGAAACCCTGGAAGACCTAAGCACAATGCTCAGTGACCTCAATATTGTTTTCCAACAGGTGGGTCTTAAAATGAACATGGGCAAGACGAACATCATGCCAAATGCCCATATCGTACCCATGCTGGTTTATGTTGGGAACGATATTATCGAAGCTGTTGATCACTGTCTACTTGGGTCAGACGATCCAACTGGATAGATCCAACTTCGACAAAGAGGTCAACCTACAAATCCAACATGGATGGGCAGCGTTCGAGAAATTACGCCATATCTTCTCGTCGCAGATACCGCAGAGCCTCAAGACGAAAGTTTATAATCAGTGCGTGTTGCCAGTGATGACTTACGGCACTGAGACGTGGTCGCTAACTATTGGTCTCATACAAAAGCTCAGAGTTGCGCAGCGTGCAATGGAGAGAGCTATGCTCGGTGTTTCACTACGTGATAGAATCAGAAATGAGGAAATCCGTAGAAGAACGAAGGTTACCGACATAGCTCTGAGAGTTTGCAAGTTGAAGTGGCAATGGGCAGGCCATATAGTTCGTAGAACCGACAACCACTGGGGAATAAAGGTTCACGAATGGCGACCACGAACAAGCAAGCGAAGTGTGGGGATACCCCCCACACGATGAACCGACGACATTGTAGCCATCGCAGGAAGTAGGTGGATGGAGGTGGCACAAGATCACTCGTCATGGCGCTCTTTGGGGGAGGCCTATGTTCAGTGGACTTCTAAAGGCTGCCATGATGATGATGAATTATTATTTCTGAAATGGTTAGTAAGCTATTTAAATATTATTACAAAGAAAAACTGCTGGTTTCAATGGTAGTAGAAATGATAGTGACATAAATCAGGAAAAAGAAAAACAAGAAAAAATAAACAAAAAAGAGGTGCGTTCTGCACATCCACTAGGTAGGGATTGATGGAGCACCTTGGTTATTAATGTTAATTTTACAATAAGTAACTTGATGGCACTACTTTGCACCGCTAGATTGTTTGCAAAAAAGTTATTACGCGTGAGGTCTATAGCTCACAGAGCCACTAGTAGGTAGTTAGTGTAGTTATGAAAATAGTATATTTTGTATTTATTGTGATTAGTAAAATTAGACAGACTTTTCGATAAAAAATAATTGTTCCTAATCAGACCTCTTCATGTCTTAACTTAGAGGGTTGCTTTTGGGGAGCCAGTATGCCACATAGATCGAATCAAACATCTAGGTCAGATTCAGGATATTATTTGCTGTATAATTGACGTCACAAAGCCGAAACAAAAAACGAAAAACGAAAAAGAAAAAAGCGCTTTAAAAAAAAACTTGAACTCTTATTCTTCAAACATTGTACCCTGGGACGGGCTGTTTCGATTCAAACTTTCATAGTAGCGTCAAGATTAACCAACTAGTCTAGGGTAACTAGTGCAGGGTGCACTGGGTGTTTTTAGAATCATAGAGATTGATTTCATTTATTAAGATGAGGTGAAATAAAAAGACATTGGCTCCCATCCTATCATGCTCTTATTGTTATGAGTTTGGCGAAGCGGGAATTCGGGATTCCCGCTTCGCGTAACTCATAACAATATCCGACACTAATAGGACCAATCCTTCTGCGCAATATTGTCTAGTCTAATTGGCATCAGAAAGAATTAAGGTAACCCTCAAACCACACAATAGTAGTGACAGTACTGAAACTTTACAAACACTCGTGTCGATCTGAGTGTAAAGGTTGCTTTTCATTTGGAGAATTTGTGTTTATATTGTTTTTTCCCCCTTATTTTAAAATTTTCTTTGTCTTAAGTACATTTTTGTAAACTTTTTCATATTGTATCGAATTTTCTCTACTATATCTTTACAACAACACCCAAATCAAAGGCTACCCTGTCTAAATCGCGAGTTATACCGAATTAAAGATATCAAAAACATGTTTTTTTGCTCTGCGCTTCCTGCCCTCTTCCCCTCTCTTTTTACAAAAATAAAATACAACATCATCGAGCTGACTATACAAGCTAAAAATGACACCAAAATTATATCTCTGGAGCATAGAGTTACAGAGTTATAAAAGCAAGACGACACGCAGGTTATACAGAAGTCTGAAGAGTACAACAAGACAAGACACAGGGGCTGTGCCTTGCTTTTGTGGACTATGAGAAGGCCTTTCACCCTATTGAAACCTGGGCGCTTCTGAAGTCTTTGCAGCTGTTTCAAGTGGACTGGCGGATACATCGAAGTGCTGAATTTTCTGTATGACGCCGCGACTATGAGTGTCCAAGTACAAAACCAGCAGTCTAAACATATCCAGCCGCGCAGGGGAGTGCGACAGGGGGATATTATATCCCCGAAACTGTTCACTACTGCCTTGGAAGATATTCTTAAGACACTGAATTGGGAAGGAATGGACATTAATATTAATAATGACGAGAACATCTCACACTTACGATTTGCTGATCATATCGTCCTAATGGCGGAGTCGCTGCAAAGTATGCTGACCAACCTAGTTAATGCTTCTCGACGCATCGGACTCGGAAATGAACATAGATAAGACCAATATCATCAACTATCTTATTGATCCGGACCCAATTGCAATCAATGGTGTACCTCTTGAAGTTGTCCAACAATATGTTTACCTTGGGCAAATATTGCTATTAGGTAAGAACAACTTTGAGCAGGAAGCCAATATAAGAATTCATTTGGGTTGGGCAGCATTTGGCAAGCTTCGACAATTTTTCACGTCGTCCATACCAAAGTTCCTGAAGACAAAAGTCTTCAATCAATGTGTCGTACCAGTCATGACCCACGGAAACGTGGACACTCACGTTAAATTTAGGGTGAGCTAATGGAGATAGCTATGCTTGGAGTTTCTCTGAAGGACAAGATTCGAAATGAAGATATCAAGCTGAAGTGGCAGTGGGTTGTTCATATTTCCCAAAGAGCCGTTGATAACCGTTGGGGTAGACGAGTTCTTGAGTGGAGATCACATTTAAGCAAACGTAGTATAGGACGCGCTGTGGCCAGGTGGAGTGACGACATGCGAAAAGCGGCTGGAAGAAAATGGATGAGGAGAGCTGAAGACCGAGCTCAGTAGCGTGCATTATGAGAGGCCTACGTCCAGCAGTGGACAAATATAGGCTGATGATGATAATAAAAAGTGAGATGATATAACCCTTTTCGTGACTGTTAGTCATGGTATGTTGGTATAGTATGTATCGGAGTGATTTTAAAGACTTTTTGTGACGGTTAGTCATTGTATGTTATCCCGTATGTATCGGAGCGATTATATAGACTTTTCGTGACGGTTAGTCATGGTATGTTACCCCGTATGTATCGATGCGATTTTAAAGACTTATCGTGATGGTTAGTCATGGTATGTTACCCCGTATGTATCGGAGTGATTTTAAAGACTTTTTGTGACGGTTAGTCATTGTATGTTATCCCGTATGTATCGGAGCGGTTATATATACTTTTCGTGACGGTTAGTCATGGTATGTTACCCCGTATGTATCGATGCGATTTTAAAGACTTATCGTGATGGTTAGTCATGGTATGTTACCCCGTATGTATCGGAGTGATTTTAAAGACTTTTCGTGACGGTTAGTCATGGTATGTTACCCCGTATGTATCGGAGTGATTTTAAAGACTTTTCGTGACGGTTAGTGATGGTATGTTACCCCGTATGTATCAGAGTGATTTTAAAGACTTTTCGTGACGGTTAGTCATGCTATGTTACCCCGTATGTATCGGAGTGATTTTAAAGACTTTTCGTGACGGTTAGTCATGGTATGTTACCCCGTATGTATCGGAGCGGTTATATAGACTTTTCGTGACGGTTAGTCATGGTATGTTACCCCGTATGTATCGATGCGATTTTAAAGACTTATCGTGATGGTTAGTCATGGTATGTTACCCCGTATGTATCGGAGTGATTTTAAAGACTTTTCGTGACGGTTAGTCATGGTATGTTACCCCGTATGTATCGGAGTGATTTTAAAGACTTTTCCTGGCGGTTAGTGATGGTATGTTACCCCGTATGTATCATAGTGATTTTAAAGACTTTTCGTGACGGTTAGTCATGCTATGTTACCCCGTATGTATCGGAGTGATTTTAAAGACTTTTCGTGACGGTTAGTCATGGTATGTTACCCCGTATGTATCGGAGTGATTTTAAAGACTTTTCGTGACGGTTAGTCATGGTATGTTACCCCGTATGTATCGGAGTGATTTTAAAGACTTTTCGTGACAGTTAGTCATGGTATGTTACCCCGTATGTATCGGAGTGATTATAAAGACTTTTCGTGACGGTTAGTCATTGTATGTTATCCCGTATGTATCGGAGTGATTATATAGACTTTTCGTGACGGTTAGTCATGGTATGTTACCCCGTATGTATCGGAGTGATTTTAAAGACTTATCGTGATGGTTAGTCATGGTATGTTACCCCGTATGTATAGGAATGATTTTAAAGACTGTTCGTGAAGGTTAGTCATGGTATGTTACCCCGTATGTATCGGAGTGATTTTAAAGACTTTTCGTGACGGTTAGTCATGGTATGTTACCCCGTATGTATCGGAGTGATTTTAAAAACTTTTCGTGACGGTTAGTCATGGTATGTTACCCCGTATGTATCGGAGTAATTTTAAAGACTTTTCACGTGAAGAATATACGCGACCAGTAACATTAGTCAAAATTACAGTGGGTAAAATACTGCTTCATTCTTCGGAAGTACAAAAAATAAAGGTATTTTAAGCAAACATGCTCTTTCATGGTTAGAACCATTGTTTTCCATCAGGGCTGATTGAGGTCACATTTCGGTTCCAAAATCAGCAGATTTTCTTTAACTTTTGTAAACTTTAATAATTCATATCGTTTACTGCCGCACGTTTATGAACGTTAGTTAACCCTAATCAAGCATTAAATCGCTCTTTTTGTATAGGTTTTGACAAAGTTTAATAGAAGTTAGGTTAATAACCTCACTAGTAGTGTCGAATTTTAATTTAGACTCCATCTTATTCGCTTAATCATTTCCTGAAGCTCATTCTCTGCTTTCCGTTACACACAAATGAAAGCTTATCGACACATCAGTGCGCTAAAACCCGATCTCCGACCCTTACAGGGCTAATGAACATAATACATCGCCCCCAGGTATTAAAGTTTTGTGGTTATTTTATCTGCCAGCTTGACGATGTAAACATTGTAGGGTGAAAGTACAACGGCATAATGGCTTAATTTTTTAATTTGATAGCTTGATAAGCTTTAATTTCATATCATAATTAAAATCTACATTTACGTAAATTTTTATAGTTGTGTTGTTGTGTTTTGTTTAAGTATGTGGTTTCATTATAATTACTAACTGCGCCTCTAGATATCACCCGCGTGGATTGATGACGATGATGATGATGATGATGATGATGATGATGATTATAAAACAGCGTTTTGACAAACATACTAACATACACAAACTTTCGTATTTATCATTTATGCCACTCACGTCAAAGAAACCCTTCCTTCCTTCCGTCCTTTAGGAATGAAATTTAAAAAAACCCTCCTTGTTGCACCCCTAGGGTCGACACCTGTCACTTTGACACCTATCACTTTGACATCTGTCTCTTTGACACCTGTTACTTTGACACCGGTCACTTTAACCACTGTCACTTTGACACCTGTCACTTTGGCACCTGTCACTTTGACACCTGTCACTTTGACACCTGTCACTTTGAGACCTGTCACTTGACACCGAAGTGGCAATTCCCATATAAAAAAACTAGGTCGCGATCAAATGTAGTCTAAGTTAATCCGGAATATAAGCTATCCTGGTACCAAATTTCATGCAAATCTGCTCAGCCGTTTGAGCGTGAAGGATTAACAAACATCCGTACAAACTTTCGCCTTTATAATATTAATGTGATATATTTATTTTATGTAGTAGTTTTTAATTTATTCATTTGGTTTGTATTGTATAATTTAAGTAGTTAATAATGATTCTGAATTGTACACACATCTATTTCTACTTCTCTGAAACTGTTCATCCAATGGTTGTCTGGAATAGATCGTTTTAAGCGATAAGACCGCCAATTTTATTACATTATTTTTCAATTTTTTTCTTGTTGTTATTCTTAAAGTATTTCGTACAGGATCGTATTGTATCGTACGGGTTCTTCAGGGTCATACAGAGTAAATTCCCGGCATATGTACCGTCAATTAGTTAAATGTAATTAGTAGGTAGAAGTGCTCTCTTTGTAAACCACATGAACTAAATGTCTTCGCCCAGTAAGAAAAGTGCTGTTGGACACAATCTTATTTAAATGAATATTGCTAAATTGTTAAATGCTGCATTAAACGCTAGGTAATGAAAAATACTGACATTGTATTATTGTTTGCATGTTCGTTATATATCTATTTACCATGTCAACATGAGCAACATTAGCTGTCTCGTCGTGTAATACCGCCTAAGCGACGTTATATTTAAATAGGTGTCCGAGCTATCTGGAGATAAAACGCCCCAATTCACATGCGTGAGCCGTGATGGATGAGCACGGCGATCAGACCCTACCCTGCCCCTCTCGGAAATTTGCCCCTACCTCACCCGCCACAGTTCAGCTGGAAACAGTATCTCGTCTACAAGCACTCGCGATGATGTAAATAACAGAATCCTTCAAATTTATTGTTTCTTCAATCACGTCTATAATTCTAATTTTCCAGCAATTCAACGGCATCTAACAGTATAAATGGAAGATAATGTACATAATGGTGCGACGAATGATATTACATAGAAAATGAATGGAAAAGTATTTTTAAGTTTACTCAAAATTTTACCAATTTATTTAATACTAACTGTGCCCGCGGCTTTGCCCGCGTGGTCATTTCATTTAAAAGTAGCCCACACGTTTTATTCCAGGACCAAAAGCCAAACCACCACCAGTATAATATTACATAAGTAAGTACAATATTTTACTACATTTCTTTAAAATTCGTTCAGCCGTCAAATAGTTTTTTATCGATTGCTCGGCATCTAATCATCGGAATAAGGCACTGCCTTGCCTTTTTATAACGCATATTCTGTGAAGTACGGCACTCCGTACTTCACAGAATATGCGTTATAACACACCTGCACTTCTATGACACTTCATAGAAGTGCACGTATTGCAATGAAATAAACGCATATAATAAAATATGAAATAAACGCATATAATACAATGTGAAATAAACGCTAGAATAAACGCACCGCGTTCCACTGCAAGGCAGTGCGTGCAAGGGCTAAGATACCAAGTACCAGTTTTTAAATCAGCGCGAGGGCTTGAGAGCAGGGCCTGGATTCTGTATGACCACTCACGCCAATTCCACGCCACCTGCGTGGAATTAGGGAAGGTGGGTATTTACGCGACCAGGTTTTTAAACCAGGTTTTGGCTTGTAAGTACGCCGCCCTGCAGCCTTATTGTCTAACTCTGGTGATAATGGCAATCAAATCCATTACCATTACCATTGGCGGTTCCAGTTCGCCGTCCAGGGGAATTGTCTAATATTTTCGGCGGTAATCGTCTTGAAAAAGTGAAGGCCATTTCGTTCTTTCCACAGACTACCTAACACAAAAAAACATATGCTCTTGCGTTCCATTTTATGAAGAACAGCTTTGAGCACTTTTTAGTGCTTTTTTGAACTAATGGTTGTAAAATGTTAATTTAGCAATATAAACACGTGTAGTGTTTTATTTGTTTATTATAATCTAATTTTTATTAGTTATGCTGTTTAATAAATGGATATTCTTCAAAAAATAATATTCAAGTATATTATAGCCTGACGTTGCGTAGAACGAAACGTTGGTTTGCAAGTTATTATTTATTCTGGACCATACTAAAGTATGTGTTTGTTTGTTGTTTACTTTAGCATTCATTATTGATATGAAAATCAAATGGAAAAAAATAAATATTAAATAGGTAAGTTATAGTCACAAGATTTGTGTGAGTTTGTGCGAAACGTGGATAAACTAAAAGTGGAATTGCTTTGTGAGATGTAATGTATGTCGAGGTTATGTTCGTTTTCGGATATAAAATTGCCAAATATGCCTTGATTTAGCAACAAATACGTACCTATGTACCATATTGTATTTCAGAATGTCATCTGATAAAGTGGTCTTTGCATAGACCTACAATTGGTCATCGAGTTAGATCGAAACTTTGAACAAATATATCGCAAGTTCTAACAGTCTTTGGCTTGGCTACAGGAATTTTGGTGGACTAATGAATATTATCTAAGCACCTATTCGAGTCTAGTTTAAGTTACCTACTAGGTACATAGACATATATACTAGGTATATGCATTTTCACAAATGCTCATCAACAACATACATATTTTAATGGATTTTTACCTCATTTCAATGCATACATAATCGGTTATGTTTTGTGTCATTTTACTTCACAGCACAAACTAAGAAGGAGATATACAGATAAGATACTGCTGCATAACCAATGTTGACTTCTGTAAAACATTCCCCAATAGAAGAAAACATTCATCAACAGAACTCAAGCTTTCTGTAGTCCCGCAGGTAGGTACCTATATTTTGTATAATATTTATTAACTAGGTAGGTACATACCTAATAATTATTATTGACTGGCTTGGATAAAGGCTGGCAGGGAAAAATGCATAATACACACCCCCCAAGCGGGACATTGTATATTTTTGGTGTACAATAAAGAGTTATCTATCTGTCTATATTTAGTCGCATAGGTAATTAATTGACTATATAATACTCTAGCTACACAGTTAGACACCACCTTAAGAAACTGTTAATGTAAGGTGCCTTGTGGGCCCGGAGTAATAATAGGTCCATCCCTTCTCACCCCACGTGTCCTTTTAGCACCAGCCGGGGTTCAGGAGATGGGCTGCAGCTTGCACCTGTGTCAAGTATGAACATTTCCAACTATCACAAAGCCTGATGTAGCTGTAGACAACAAATTGTGTGTACAACAAATTAACCTCTCTTTTGAATTGTTTACAAATTTGATCTAACTCTACAAAAGTAATACTGCATATTACAATATTGACAATGTAGTACTTGTTATGTAGATAATGACAAATGATCATAGCTATATCTTTATTTTCAGATTCAGTTCAGTACCTGTCTATCACAGTAAACAGAATCATTTCAAGTCGGATTGCAGCGGGAAGAGATTCATAGCATGTCCATAAAATGCAAAAGGATGCTGCTTGTCAAATCTACTTGTTATATTTGTATTATAATATGTAGGTATATACCTAGTTACTGCACTTTTTTTATACCATTTGAATAAAATGGTGTGTTGGAAATATTTACTTTGTTGTTGTGAATTACTATATAATTACATTGTAATTAGTGGGCTACCAGTGAGCCAGTAATGGCTTGTAAGTTTTTAGAATGTTTTATGTATAGTCCTTATTTAATAAAGACACTTGCCCGTTATATTTTTTTTAGAAAGGTTTTTACAATAAAATAAACATGCTATTTAATAAAATTTGTTTAATTTTCTGTTTCTCTATCCATACCCAGTCTGTATTTATGCTAAAACTAGCTGCATGCCGAGGCTTTGCTCATGTGCAAACATTGCCAGCCTCGATCGAAATTTAAAGAAATATTTCCTCCAAATTGCAAATCTCTAGGTCCACCGGTTTAGGCTGTGTGTTGTCTGTGAATCAGTTGGTAGGTATGTCGCTTGTGACATACTATTTCATAGGTATCAATGTATGTTTCTACTTACATAATAATTTGTAGTTAAAAAATAACAACAAAACATAGATAGATAGATAACTCTTTATTGTATATATTTAGAAGTAAATCGTACATTGTACATAATATAACATAGAAGTAGCGGTAACACAATTGGCAGTCTTATAGCTTACAGCAATCTCCAAACCAGAGTAAATGCCAGTAGTATTCATGTCACTCAATCTGCAACAAATAAGAAAAAAATATAAAACTTTGTATGTATTGTACGCTGACATAAATACACTGAATGCACTAAATATGGGTACTAGACAATAGATACGAGTACACATACAAAGATATGAATATTACATTCATATCTCGGAAACAAATACTTCTGCTCATCACACAAATGATTGCACCTTGCGGGATTCGAACCCGCATCCATTGGTTGACTTTCAGTCAGGGTCACTAGCCACTCGGCCAACTGGTTGCCAAATGTAGTGGCACTGAATGTAAATGACAAAATGAATTTTTCACCTCCTTTTTTAACGACAACTATGACAAAGTGCAAAATTCAAGTTATCAGTTTGCACTATGGAGAGTGAGCATAAGAACTGCACAATCTGATTCGCTTATCACCGATCAAACTAGAATATTGGCAAAGCGGCACCTTTTAATGATAGAAATACCACACACAAGCACGAAGCGTTACGCTTCTTCATTCATTGTAAGATCTGCAAAAGAGTGGAATGCCCTGCCCTCGTCAGTTTCTGGTAAAATATAATGAATCCAGGTGCGTTCAAGTCAAGAGTGAATAGGTATCTACTAGGCAAGGGTGCTACACTTTCGACCACATCATCGCTTTCCATCAGGTGAGATCATGGTCAAACAATTGCATAAAACGTAATAAAAAAAAGGTGCATTAGATATGGGTTGAAAGTAGGCAGTTCCCGATGAAATTTTAACTGATTACCTATAAAGGTATCATTTTAGGTTTTGTACTTATTTTGTTTTAATTGTTAATATGATGATATCTTTTGTCGATACTTTTAATACATTTTGACTGTTATTTTTACAAATTCTTTCATAATGAATAGTCTAGGGTGTAAATAGGCCTGTGATTGTTCCTCAAAACCTTCTGGAGATGTTTTTCTTCTGCAGCTGGCTACAAATTATCTCATCAAAAATATTCTATAAATAAAAATACATAGATATAAACCAATATTACATCAATGACTCAGAAACAATCATTTGTGCTCATCACACAAATGATTGCACCTTGCGAGATTCGAACTTGCAACCATTTGTTGACTCTCAGTCAGGGCACTAGCCAATTCATCTCTTACGACCACCTGGGTGAACCGTGGAAAGTTTTTTTTTTACAATAGCTTACCTTTGTCCACCTGGGTGTTACTTGGGAAATATTTAGTTTCCACTGTCCACCTTGTTATCAAAACTTTTCTGATTTGAAGTGCATAGAGATAATAATTTATTGGTCTATTTTGTTGATATTTGTTGTTAAACATTGAACATCCATAGATATTATAATAGCCACATGGTCAGCACCAATATTAGGGGCTTGAGAGCGTGTCCATTAGTTTGGAGACATATGTTGTTTTTCTGCAGTTGGCTACAAATTCGCCCATCAAAATACCTATTCTTGATTTTATGTTTTTGTAGGTTAGGTACTTATAGTGCCTGTAATCGGATAAATTAGATATGTTAAACTGAAATAAGTGCTAGTAGAAGTAAATATCGAAATATTCTCTTTGTATCGAACTATATATATCACAAAAAACCAGTGAATTTTCTGTTTGACTTTCGCAAGTTTGGAAGTCGATTTTTCGGAGAATTAATGCCTGAAATTAATAAACCGCAATTAATTATGATACCTAGATTACCCTTTCCCTTTGAACTTAAGCAAACAGTCAACTTTTAATTCAATAAAACTATAATTTCGTCACAAACTCAAAGCCAGTTGATACGAAAGGTTAGGACAGAGCAACCTTTTTCATTTGACATGTCTCGGTGGCGATGAAAATTTAGGCAATACCAATATATGTCAAAATATGATGTTTCGTTCATTCATTTCGCTTAAAAACAGCTGATAGGAGATCACCGATGGATAGTTAGACAATTCGAATTCGGAGATTCATGTTCCTAATGGTGTAAATGAACGTCAGTTTCATTATCACCAGAGTTAGACAATAAGGCTGCTGGTACGGACCCGCAATACTTGCAAGACTTTCAAAGTATTTTACTCACCAACTCGCTCTTTCAACCCGTCCGCTCCTACATACTCGGTGGCGGGTTCGGCATGGCTTCGGCTGAGTTCGGCCGCACTCGGCCAGCCGGTTCACAAGAAGCTAGGTGGCCGATACATCGCTCAAAAAACTTGCAAGGCTTCGAAGTTTTTTTAAGCAAACGCAATTGTGCTCTTTACTTACATAAGCGCACGGGTCAATTTCCTATGCAAGTATTTTTTACTTTCAATTCCACGCTTCCAAGTACTTTTTTCGCAAACACGATTGTGCTCCTTATTTATAAGGACACGAAGATCAATTTCTTATGCAAGTATTTTCTACTTTCAAGGCTTCGGTTTACAAAGCACTTGAAATTATTTTGAACCCTGGTTTTTATAATGAAAGATTCATGACATGAATGAGTTAAATTTATTTTTTGAATTAATAAGTTACTATTTTGCTATAAATAATTCGCTTAATTTCGCTGCGCGTTTTACAACTGAAGTCGACTTATTCTATCAAAAAACACAAAAAACATCTAAATACGTTTTAAGAGCCTCTATGGATCATAAAGTAAAAAAAGAAGAAAACGTGTTGCTCGAGTTCATTCAACGTTCAAACCACTTCGTAACAAACATCTTGCGTGTTTTAAGGGTAGACAACGCCATCTAGTTTAAATGAAGTAACTTTTTATCATGAACGTCTTGTTATTGAGTATAGAAAATTATCTCCGAAGGTAAGGTGGCACAGATTAAAGAGTAATTAAGGTGGTGAGGTAAATTGGATGGGGCATCAAGGTCATTATTTGGTAGGTCATTATTATGAGGTCCATACGAACAAATTTTAATGCAACGAAACATTGTGTTCTTAGTACAAATTATTTTTTATGATGTGTCACAGAAAGACGTACTTACTGGCACTTTAACTAGCTCTTAATAATTACCTATCCTACCTACCTACTTTTTGAGCTTTTTCAACACGATATAAGGATTGATTTGAAAAATTAAAAGTTTTCTATACTTTCTCTGTGAAGAGCAATACATGTACCTACCTCTGTATGTACACATTTCAATACCGACAACTACCCATTTTGCCAGTAAGACATTATGAAGAAACCTCCGATATAATTATATAAGTATGTAGGTACGTACATTATAATATCTAAATGGAAGAAACAATAAAAAAACGTAGTACATATAATGTATATACATACTCAGAAAACTTGCAACGCTTCGAAGTATTTTTTACGCAAAAGCAATTGTGGACTTTATTTATGCATACCCACGGATCAATTTCCTATGCAAGTATTTTTTACTTTCATTTCAAAAGAGCGATGGTGTCCTAATGGTTCTATAGTGCAATTTAGAATCCAACGATACCGGGTTCAAAACCTAGGCTCCCGCACCAATGACTTTTCGAAGTTATGTGCGGTTTTCCATCGCTCCGTGCTTCGGAGGGCACGTTAAGCTGTCGGTCCCGGCTGTTATTGGTTAATAGCAGTCTATAAGCCATGTCAGAGGCCCTCGGGCGGCCAGACAAACTCTGACATCAGAGGCCAGCACAACCTCATACGACAAACAAACAAACAATTTCAAGGCTTCAGAGTACTTTTTCACACACGCGATAGTGCTCCTTTTATATATAGAGACAAAGATCAATTTGCTATGCAAGTATTTTCTACTTTCAAGGCTTCCAAGTACTTTTATTTTGCAAACACGATTGTTCTCCTCATTTATATGACGGCAAAAATCAATTTCCTATGCAAGTATTTTCTACTTTCAAGGCTTTAATCTGTTTCTACAGAAAGCACTTGAAAGTATTTTGGTTTTTCGCCCTGGTGTTTGAAGATGGACGTATTTGAAAGCCCTGCTGGATATTGCGAGTATGACCCATATGCCTACGTGGAATTTGTTCGTGATTCCAATTTCCACGAAGGCAGCGAGGAATTGGCGTCTTAAAATTAGAGAATTAGGCCCCTGGAGGTCGTGCTAGTGCGGGCCGAATCAGAAACACCTGAAAAATTTGAATTTAGCGGGACCCTTGGTTGCAGGAATGAAATGATTGCGTGTTTTAAGGTCAATCAGCGCCATCTAGTTAAATCGGAGGGAGAACTTTGATACCTTTGGTTTATTCGCTTGAGTTGTTGATGCCATTGTGCTATCTATACTCGTACCAAACTCGTACTATACCATCCCGATTACCTCAGCTTGCAAACCTAAAAAACCGCACCTAAGTCGGACCATTCGTTTGGATAGATCCCAATAAATATATTGTTTTGAAACAAAACTTGACGGTTTACTTCAGGAAATTACATAAGCCTTAAAAAAATCAAAGAAAATGTAAAAAGGCACAAAATATGTAAATGCCTATAAATATTGAGGCAAAACATTCATAGCAGCGCGTGGATTCGATCCATGTGCCTCTGGGTTGCAAGCCAGGCACCACTTCCACTGTGCCACTCTGACTTGTGGCATAGGAGCCGAATTCACGGTACCGTTTTATAAACGGATGTGCAATTATTATTCCTTTCAAATTAACATAACTTTAGACTCATATCCCGCAGTAATCCCGTATTTATTCATGATTAAAAGTATCATTCATTTTAACACATACTATAAACTTTGACTGTGCCAAGTTACTTCAAAATCCGTACGGTAGTTTCAGCGTGATATGTGTTTTTTTAAATAACTTTCAACCCCTATCCTGCGGGAACCATTGTTTTTTTCGGTATAAAAAGTATTCTAAATGTTAATCCATAACATAAGCTATGATTGTGCCAAGTTGCATCAAAATCCGTCGGGTGGTTTCTGCGTGATGCGTGTTCAAAGAGACAGACAGACAGACAGACAGACATACAGACAGACAGACAGACAGACAGACAAAAAATAAAAAATAAACCTTTTTGCACGCCATATCGATTTTGAAGTTCATCTCAATTAAAATTTTCAAAAAATATTTAATGTACAGATTATTTAGCCCAGTTACAGTTTTATTATAGTATAGAAGTTACTTTGGGGAAATAGAGTTGATTTTGACCAACTTGTCTATATAGACAAGTTGGTCAAAATCCAAAAAATAACTAATACAGACAGACAAAAAAATAATTTTTCAATTATATAATTGAAAAAATATTTTTTTGGAAGTCCGAAAAGTGTTCTTATTTGATTCAAAATAGATACGTTGTTTCAAAAACAAAAGCTTCTCACTACAAAGGAAAAGTTGATGCCCTATTGTTTTGCTCAACCCAGTATATCTAAACTTAGCTAGCCCCGCGGCTTTGCCCGTGTGCTAACTTTGCTGCTCCCGTTCATCCGTTTAGGGCACCCCTAAGGTACTCAAGGTCATATCTCTAGATCCACTGCTAAGGTTGTGTCAGTCAGTAGGTATGTCGTGGTAGGTATTATTTTATAGATATAGATAGTCAACTTTACTGATCTCTTCGGAACATTATTCTCACAAAATTATGTTCGAACTTGTATAAGTTCGTTTGATCATTCTATAATACGCCTTAACTTCTCCAAGCAAGAGCAAAATTTATCGTAAACAAACATCGCCATCATTGTCATCATCTTCGTCCCCTGCGAAACATAGGTCTCTCGTATTGTATCCCCCAATGGAGATTTTTGTCGATCGTCTTTTGCAGATCGTCATTTCACCTGGGCCTGGATTCTGTATGACCACTCACTCCAATTCCACGCGAATTCCACGTCGATTCCGCGCTGCCTGCGTGGAATCACGAACAAATTCCACGCAGGCGGCGTGGAATTGGCGTGGAATTAGCGTCTTAAAATTAGAGAATTAGGCCCCTGGCCGGCGGACAAAGACGCAATTTGAACTACTGATCATTCGTTACACTGTGGCACGGACCTGACAACGCCCGGCCTAAGTCCTGTAGGTGATCCATTACATTTTTGCGTAATCCTCGTTTATAAATATGAAATTGAAGGAAGACGATGCTTAATCGACTGGAGGTCGGGGTCAGCCAGCCCTCTGTTGCGAATAATTTATGGCAGCGTGCCATCCCTGGAAATATCGTGTGTTTTGCTTTTTTGGATGTTTCACGTTTGATACATTGTGGGGTAATAATGGCCGATTATATATGTACTAGTGACTCGCCCCGGCATCGCACGGGTAGCGCTCACACCGCTTAATTTTTCTTACTTTTAGCATAATTATGCCAGAAGTAATTTCTAAACAAAAAATGCTTCAATGTAGTGTAGGATTTTCTAACCAAGTATTTGAAAAGTTTCTGAGAAACCGCCAGTAAGAGTAATTCAAAATCTTCGCTGTTTTTTTTTCAAATTGTTTCCAAACTGTTTATAATGTGCAATGGCGTTAAATACCATCTTCACGGAACACTAAGTGAACGGCAATTTTTCTGTAAGACCATTTTCGTTTGAAATGAAAATTCACTATAATGTTTCTTGTAGCTGCATCACAGCTCTTGTTTTTACCCATTTTTTTTAAACTCGCCCCCTTGAGGTCCCGCCAAGCGATGGGCTCAAACATCAGCCAGCACTCCTCCAAGGGGCTAAAGGGCCGCCGAGCAAGGTCCAGTGGAGACCTCTGCAATGGAGACACCAAGAGCCAGACAGAATCCTCAGTAGAGTCAAAATGTAACCTAAGTGAATAAGAAAAGGCGGGAAACTGCTTAAAGTGATGATAAAGATGAATTCTAATTTCAAAAATCAAATTTAGAAGAAAAGTCACACTTTGTTTCTAATTAATTGTCCAATTGCCAGTACTACAGTTACGAACACATTTTTTCAAACTTATAGTTGTTGTTTTTTTTTATTACTTGACTGAATGTTAATAATCGTTTTTAAATTAGAGTTACTATCGTAATATTTTAATGTGGTAAATCAATTAACAAAATCAAAATTAGTTGCAATAGCAACATAAAAAGCAATTTACACCCCTAAGCACATAATAATAATAGTACAAGTACAGAAGGCTAACTGAGTAAAGTCATTTAAATAAATAGCGACTATTATGACTTAGATATTGTAACAGAATAAATAAGTTATAATGTATTATTTTATTACTTATTATTATAAATTAAAATAGTTCTATTACATA
Source organism: Alsophila aescularia (assembly GCA_946251855.1). Classification (NCBI taxonomy): domain Eukaryota; kingdom Metazoa; phylum Arthropoda; class Insecta; order Lepidoptera; family Geometridae; genus Alsophila; species Alsophila aescularia. The sequence continues at coordinate 44,372,126 of OX276375.1, read as the reverse complement.
CAATGACATTCTTATCAGAATAGACCTCATTTTTACTACCTACCTATCCCGTTTTCAGACCTTCGTGTCGTTGATTGTTTATGATTATATTCTATAGGTATTGCACTTTGATGAATAAAGGTCTGTCTGAATTCCATGCTTTTTAATGAGTGAAAAATAAATTGCTACCTACGTAATAAAAGGTACTCAAAGTAGGTAGGTATTATACGAGACATATATTATCTAAATTCCTAATTAGTTGTAGGCTACTTACTAAGTCAGCACAGTAATTCATTTTCCGATCAACAATACCTACATCAATTATAAAATTACGTTGATCGATTTATTTCTGCGTGGTTTCCTTAAATATGCGTAGCTTCGGTATGGAACACAAATGAAATAACATAAAACTATAGGAACCTACGTAATAAAAAAATATCAATATCTAACTACATAACTAGGACCTATTATAGATATTACAATTTATTACCTTTCAATATCCTTTGGAAGCGTAAAGAATGACAATTCGTCATTTCTATCACTATTCAAACAGCCGAATGCTATGCAGTACTTTCTAGCTTTCTTCCCCCCCTGCCCTGCCCAAAAAATAAGTTACACCAATATTTATATACTTTTGGAATATGCTCATCGAGCCTTCAATTTGATATATATCAAGAAAAGTATATAAAAGAACATTTTGTCATTCGCCTTTGTAAATGGAGCCATAATATTGCACCAATACGAGTATCAATATCGCATTTTTTCAAATCAAAAGTAGCCTATGTTACTCAGGATGATGTAAAGCTTCTAACGATACCCCATAAATCAGTATCAGTAGTTATTAGACAGTAGTGTGATATATCAAAACTTACAGATTTCAGGGGATGAGAGGTCTTACTAGAGGTTTGTTTCCTGAAAAATATCTAGGTTTTTTTGGTTCATGTACTTTGGGATGTTTTATGGTCAGGTTGGGATTTAGCTACCATTTGTTAGCATTTTTATAGAAGCTTGTGCACCATTTGTTATATTTGAATGAGATTTATAGTTGATTTCAGGGTCTCAAAGGTCGAAACACACCGTGGAACATGAGTAGTGAAATCAAAACTCAGTATCAATTTTGATTGACTTGGTACTCATAATTAAAACACGAATAAAGTTTGTCAATAACTTTACGTAAGTAGGTGCTCTATCGCTAAGTACAAGGCGCGCGACTCATCGAGCGCACGCTTGACACTCGACTGAACGGACCCGAATATTGGGTCCTCGAATTTTTTGTACTTGTTGCGGAGTACGACCGCCCTGCCCTAAGTGACTCTATGTTTCTAATTATCTGACCAAAGAGAATATAATCACTACGTTTTAAGAGGCGGGACCTCCCTACTAGCTAATGAAAGCACTTTGGCAGAAATTTATTGCCATCAATGCATCCAACATTACTAACATTAAAGGTCAGACGTTAGCCTATCTTGACAATGCTACCAACCTAACACATAGAGTAGTGCTTGCTTGCAGGTATTCTTGGTTTTATCGATATCGATAAAACATGCATGACCTCGTCAAGGTCTCATATTAATGAAAGATGGTTCCAATAAGCCCAACGTTGTTTCCTCACAATGCAACAACGTTGGGATTATTGCATACCCATTGCAACAGGTAACTGTGGGGCCATGTAATAAAAAACTTAGAAATAAAACAATTTTGAACAACGTTTTTTTTTTATAATACTTTTTTACAATGTAAATACGAAAATGGATTTTGCAAACATAGTTAAGCTTACCTACTGGTGCTTCACTCTGAATTGAGACCTCAGGATGTACCTACTCTACCTTTACCTCACGCACTCTCACTCTAATGTGTATGTTACGACTGGTCTCTATAGCAATGTATGCTAGATCCTCAATTTCTGCATCTGGAAATAAACATGTTGTTTAATGTTAAGGAATAAAGTTATAGGCAGCCTGACTTAGCCTACGATAGCTTTATCGATAGTTTATAGTTCTTTGACTTTGCGCATCGCTAGTGTTAAAACAATATGAAAATACAACATGGAAATCATGTAAATTATCATGTATGGTCACGTTGATGGAAGGTAGCACTAAGCAATATCATAATTAATGCTTACCGGGGCTGATCAATAGGAAATCATGCCATAAATTTTCTTTTTGTTCTGGTTTTCGCGATTGGCGCGAAATTCACATAGAGCACATCTGCTGTAGCTTTCTAAAGCTGGTGGCATTTTAAAATTATCATATAAACCGGTTTAACACTATAAACTGATGATTCTTCAAAGAAAACACAAAACAGCACGTTATTAATAATAATACGAATAAAATTAAAAAATTCGCAGAACATAGTAACCTACATTTTGGTTTTTTCTTGACAAATTTCAATGGACCATAGAGTTGATAGAGTATAGTAATATTATCATGATTGGACTCTATAGTTCGTTCTTTTTGGTCCGTACATTGGGATCTGGAAAAAAAATGAACTTCACTGTTCTGCCAAATTCCATACATTTGAGACAAATTTGAGAATTTCTTTGTGGTTGCGCCGGACTGTATCTGACCACCACTGTATATAGCTTTCTGTAGGTGAAAGAATTTATAAAATCGGTTCAGTATTATTTGAGTCTATCCCTTACAAACAAACATGCAATAAATAAAATCTTTCCTCATTATAATATTAGTGTGGAGTTTAGATGTAGACATTATGTCTCTTCCGTCGGTGAATTTAATAACGCAAGTACTTGATGTAAAAGAACACTGTATTTATTTCATTTTGGGGAACATCCAAAAAGCATCCATATATCCATCATGCAATGTTGAATGGTTGAATGCTAGTTGAATGATATTTATACAGCGAGCGTCGATCACTCGCTGGCATCCAACGACTGCCATCGAACGAGTAGACAGCAACGAAATACTGTCAAGTTGCGATGTCGCGTCGCGTTTTCGTCGTTCTGACGTCAAATGCTGTTGACTGGACTTCTATGCGGTTTTTTTGACGTATGTATGGGGGAGTTTCACGCGACTATGTGCTGTAAAGTGCAGCGTCAAAGGTGGTTTGCTATGTAAAGCAGATGAAATTAAGACTGCGACGCGTCAATTCGACCCAGGTTTTTTTTCAAAAGATTAAGTGGTTTTGGCGTTGGGGAGGCTACAGGGTTACTTAAAAACACAAGATGCTATTTTTAGCCATGTGTGGCGATGCAAGGGAAGGTTTATGAGTTTAATAGTCTATGTATGTATGTGGGTATGTGGATGTTTCACAGTATTAGCGTCGCCCCCATTGGTCCAATTTTGACAAGCGATAGGTATCAATCGATTCGTCTTCATTACAAGAGTAGGCTATTTTTTACCCGACCGTAGTTTTAGTGGGTTTTAGTTTTTGAACTTATGTCTTGTTGTATTTGTAGATATCTATTAAAACGAATAGAAAAATCCACATGATAATTTAGTATTCAAAATCAACGTCCACAACTCACCCCGCGTCTGAGACACCCCAAGGGACGCGCATTATTCTACAACGGACAATATCTGCGTCGTCACTCAAGCGCAATAAATACCCAAATAAAGCGCAAATAATACCCAAATCGCTCATCATGCTCCCCCTCCCCCTACCCAACTATAATTATCTATAATATACTAGGGATGTTACAGATATCCGTATCCGAAACTATCGGAAATCCGAAATGGAAAATATCCGTAACTGCAAACCGAAATTAATGTTTCGGATAAAACGAAGCTGTATTTCGGATATGAAGCGACGTACTCTATGGTTAGTTGTCATGATTACCATTTACCATCAACAACAAACAAAAGTTTGCCTCAAGTTTTAAATCTCTAAAACAAAGGTTATACTTTTGATTTATATCATCATCATCATGTGAGAAGCCCCAACCCGTGGTGGGGCTTGGCCTAGTCTTGGATATATCTCCAGATAGGCCAGCTTTTTGCTTCCAGACTCTGACACCGATTGTCTTCAGTTCATGCTCAATGCCATCCGCAGCCATTTTAACTTTGGTCAACTAGAATATCTGGAACCATCCGGTTTCTCTTCTAAGAGACGTTTGGGTGTCCGAATCTCCTCCATGCGTTCCACGTGACCTACCCATCGGAAGCGGCCAAGTTTCATCGTATTTATAACATTCGGTTCATCAAATAAGTCTAGTATGCCAGCACTCGCCCTCTACGAGCAGCACACAAAGACACCGCGTCTCATAATTTGAATTTCAGTGAAATTTTTAAGACTACATGTGTCCATGTCTGGAAAAATCCCATCAAGAACACATCCCTATCCTAAATCATCCAAAACATTCGGATATCCGATTGAAAACATATACGCATCTTTATCCGAATCCGAAATAACACTATCTATCATTCATATTATCCGTATTTGTAACCGAAACTTCATCATTAACAACCCTATGATATACCCTACACGTTCCTTTTAATATTATATTTCCTACCCTGCCTATAATCACAGTTTGCAATTACTATGGTTTGCATGTGACGTGATTACCCCTTGCGGGCACACAGATTGACTGACGATTGTTTTTAATGAATAACGTTTTTAATTAAGAGTTGACATTCAGGCAATTTAAAAAAAATATAGGTAAGTCTTGCGTTTGCCCAAAATCTTCAATTTTTTTTTTGCAATATCCCCAACGGAATGACGGTAACTAATGAATTTTATTTTATATAATAAAAGTCTGAAAACCCATCTAGAGTTTTTCAAATGTACTACTACTTTTTTTTTATTAATTTTCCTTTGTCTCGTCCGTAATCCAAAAATAAAACACACGAGTATAAAAAATAAAATATAGGTTTTAAAATTTCTTTAACCAGGAGTCACTGCAAAAAATTAAAGAATTTCTTTCAAATGCAATTAACTACACCATTTTTGATAAAGAAGACATCCAAGCCCGGTTTCTTTCCAAAGTCATACTCTACATGATCCAATGACCTCTAGAGTGGGCTGACCTCGTTCTAACAGTACTTCTATAGCTAAATCGTGTCTCAACTAATACGTGCTTAGTTTTTTCTCCGCCTATTGTGACCGAACTTGTTTGTAACGGATACTCTACCATTTGCTAGGTAGAGCTGTGACAGGCTGTTACAATGCTAAATTTATTTAGTGCAAAGACGTTGGTTAGTCAAATTAGGTGTTAGAGTAATAATTTTGATGAATTTTGGTTTAAAAATATAGCTAACCTGAAGCAGTAGGTATACCTACTGTTATAATAAGCTTGCATAGTTCTAACTAAAACATAACTTGGGCAGATAATGTTTTATATCGCACTATAAAAAAGCATATCTTAAAACAAAATTTCGCTTCGTCTTGCTAAAACAATGAGCGGTATTATCACGCAGAGCAATCTGTTCCAAACAACCTTTCGATGGACAGCCCCACACAGCTAAATGTTAAGTCGTACTTATGTGCATCACCAACCATGATAGAGAGACATAACACACATATAGACTTAAGGCGAACAACTGCTAATACGTGCTACACGAACGCCACTCTGATTGTGACTAAGGCCTCAAAAAAACAAATGAGTGCATTGCACCTAATGTATGCGGTCCACGCCCGAGGACCTAATCTTCCCACTTTTAAATAGGTCTATGCCCAGTGCTACACTAACTTTTTAATAGAAATCAATAAAATTGTGGTAATTTTCATCAATTCTGTCAGGTTATTGTTACTCATAGTATGAACTAATGTTATTTTTTGTGGCACTTATAGCCGGAAGGAGTTGTAATACATTGTCACGCTAAAGAGGCACTCTAAACAAAACCTGGACAAGTTTAGTGCACTTAGCACTTGGAAACAGAGAAGTGCCAGTACTCGTTCAGATCATGATCAGCTTATAAATAGACAACCCAAACAAATCGGCGTGCGTGGCGGCAACCGCCCTTGAACTGCGGCCGTGCGCGCGGAGGCTGCGCGGAGGCGGGGCTGCGCCGGCCAATCAGCGCCCCTTCATATTTTTCTGCCCCCGCCCGCATCGCCGGACGCTGCCCAAAAACAAAAGGATCAAAGTCTGCGAAACCTATCTCTTTCTTTGTACACTCGCCGGTCGGGCATCGATGAGAGGATAGATACAGTGTCGCGCGGCGCGGGCGCGAATCGATAAGGCACCCCCTCTCTGCCCCAGTCTGTCACCCCCTCTTCGCCCCTCCCCTCACCCCGCCCGCCGGCCATTTGCACGGATGTTTACTATTATTATTTTATTGAACGGACGCTCCTAAGTGGTGATATAAGAATATTTACAAATCGTAAGACCCCGATTTGGGGCAATTAGGGATCTCTTTCGAGCCCACAAGAGGCCGATAAGTGGTATCTAAAGTTAAACGTCTTTTATATCGACGATGAGTGCCTGGTCTTATTGCTCGGGTATGGATAATATTCACTTCTTAGAATAACCTAAGATACACTTGTTTTTTTTCTGAAGATGCTTTAACATAATACCTTCCACTAAAGATTAACATATAGAAAACCTAAAGAAACCTATACTAAATAGTACTGACGTTGGTACTTCCATGAAGATTTAGGTAACGGTGCTCTTTTTTCTGTTATAAGTATACCTACACATAAGACTTAGATTGTTACTTACCTCCATAGGTAGGTTGTCTAGAAGAGTTCACTCAAGAGCGATAAGACCGCCCATTGTTACAATTAATTTCATGCCTGCATTTTTGTAAAAATATAAGTATTAGGTAATTATGGTGTAAGTTCAATAAATTGATATAAAATAATTTTACAAACGGTCAGAGACACGCCTTGTCCATTAAAATTCGAACCAATTATTACCTAGCTCCAAACTAGGATACCTATCATGTACCTGTAGTATGGGTACTAGGCAACGGATAAACAGTACATAAATACGAATATATAGGATTAGCCGTAACCACGGCTTCGCACGCGTGGTCATTTCTCTAGGTTAGAAGTACTCTATGTACTATTCCAAGATCTTAATAAAATACCAAAATACCAGCATTTGATCAAAATCCGTCCTTCAGCCGTCAAAAGTTTTTAGCCATTGCTCGGCTTCTTACTGATCGGATTGAGATATCAAGTACACCAGTTTTTGAGTCAAACCATAAGCTATCCAACAGTGAAAACCGCATTGCAGTCAGTCCAGTGAACAAACAAACATACAGACAAACAGACAGACATACATGATTTAAAAAAAATGTTATATTCTGGTTCAGTAGCTTATTTTAAGTACCCTAGACCATTTTTTTGTAATTATCTTCTTTGTACAGGCTTTTTCGTACTTATTGCTTTAATAGCTGTACCCGTGGCTTTGCTCGCGTGGTTATTTCATTTATAAGTAGCCCAGCCCATATGTGTTATTCCAAGACCAAAAGTACCTATAAAGTACGAAATATAAATTTCTTCAAAATTCCTTCAGTCGTCAATATTTTTTTTCGGTTGCTCTGAATCTAATCATCGGATTGAGATACCAAGTACACCAGTTTTTAAGTCACTACCCATAAGCTATCCAACAGTGTAAACCGCATCGCAATCGGTTTAGTAGTTTTTACGTGATGTGCCAACAAACATACAGCCAAACAGACAGAAACGATTTTACAAAATGTTGTTCTTGATCAGTAGCCTATTGCAAGTAGGTGCCCTAGTGTATATTTTACAAAATGTTGTTCTTGATCAGTAGCCTATTGCAAGTAGGTGCCCTAGTGTATATTTTTATTATATTCTTTGTACACATACTTTTTCGTACGTATTGCTTTATTATAAGCATAGATAGATAGATAGATACAAACATTTGTGCTCATCACACAAATGTTACAACCATGCGGGATTTAGGGGATTCAGAGGTAAGACAGGGGTTTATTTATTTTTAGAAACGCGTCTTTTATTTATTAGCATGCGTGACCTGTAACTTAATAAGCACATAAGTACACCCTGTTCATCCGGATTTCTAATTTTCCTATCGATTTGACTGACACTTGCAAAGCAAGCTTATGGAATTCAACTCATCATCATCATCATCAGTCTATACTATACTCCACTGCTGGACGTAGGCCTTTCCTAATGAACGCTACTGAGCTCGATCTTCGGTTCTCCTCATCCAGTCGCTGCCAGCTGTATTCCGCAAGTTGTCTCAAAGAAACTACTAGTGTAGTACCAATAGTTTCAGAGTTAAAGCCCTTTTAAGTTTGACAGCTGTCATATGAAATGAAGATCTTTATGAGATCTATCCCTTATGTAAAGAAACTACTAGTCTAGAACCAATAGTTTCAGAGTTAAAGCCCTTTTATGCTGTCATATGAAATAAAGATCTCGATGAGATTCTATCCTTTAAGTAAATAAACTACTAGTCTAGGACCAATAGTTTCATAGTTAAAGCCCTTTTAAGTACGACAGCTGTCATATGAAAGAAATATCTCTATGAGATCTATCCCTTATGTAAAGAAAATAGACTAGTAGTCTAGGATCAATACTTTCAGAGAAAGCCCTTCAGTTTGACAGCTGTCGTATGATTGAAGACCTCGATGAGATAAGTAGTAAAACTAAGTAAAGAAACTACAAGTCAATAGTTCCAGAGTTAAAGCCCTTTTAAGTTTGACAGTTGTCATATGTAATGAAGATCTCGATGAGATCTATTCCTTAAGTAAAAAAACTAGTAGTCTAGGATCAATAGTTTCTGAGATAAAGCACCTTTAAGTAAGTTAATAAGTTTGGATCATTGCATTATTATATAGGTCCTCACAAAGAAGGAAAATTAATAAATATTTGACTACTAGTACTCGTTAACAAAGAATGCAGTAATTTTGTTTTATCCCACTGTGACGCAAAAGTTTAGCCATGTGGAAAAATTATTACTCGTAGCCAAATCAGTTAGGCAACCTAGGCAACCAGTTAACCAACCAGGCCACGAGGAAATGACCTTCAGCTATGCTTATTACTACTTCAGCCATTGCCACTTCAGCTTGCTTATCGCAATTCGGACGACCATACAATAATCTATTCATCCATCGAGCTGTTCTGATGATGGGGCAGGAATGCGGGTGCGATAATGGAGCCGGAAAAAGTTAATGGTTTTAAAACTAAGTTCAATTTGTCAGTCTTAGCTCCAACTTAAACTTTTTAAAAGCTTTTATTTAACTTCGCTTGTCTTCCTTTTCGCTTTATCCCGTTATACGGGGTCAGCTTTTGCCATCATGTGGCGCCACTTCTGCCGGTCTTTGGCATCCACTTCTACGGCATCTAATGCCTTCATATCCTTCTGGACAGTTGACAGCCAGGTTGTGGGAGGCCTTCCTCTCCCCCTTTTGTCCGTATCCATGGAAAGGCATTTTTTCACGACATGATCGTCAGGTCGTCGTACTAGCGGACACTTAGTACGACGACCTGACGACCATGTCCATCGCAACCTGGATTCAGAAACTTTGTTGGTGATCGGTTTAACTTTGAAACTGCCTCTTACATGTTCATTTATAATATGATCTTTGAAAGTGACTCCCCCGGACCACCTCAGCATTCGCATTTCTGCTGTGTGTAGCTTTTGCTCGTGTCGTTTCAATGACGTCCAAGTCTCTGTGCCGTATAATATAGCAAGTCGCTGTTTTATAAACTTTTCCCTTTGTTCTAATGGGTATTATGGTATCGCACAGGACTCCAGTGAGCGTGTGCCACTTGCACCAAGCTGTGCTGACTCGATGGGTAACGTCTGCGTCTATTGAGCCATCATCCGAAATAACGAACAAAGATATTTTCACCTCAAAAGCTCGGAAAGATTCTGTTTGTCATTCGAAATTGAGTGCAAAATTGCATTTTACACGCTAGCGTGGAAAGAGTTTTTAAAATTCGAACCTTTCTATTCAATAATTTTCTATACCGACAATTCACTTAAAACACTTTATTACTAATTTATATTATATTATTATCCGATTCGATTCTACTCTACTTGACTCTATTCGTCTCTATTCGCCTCTTTTTGACTCTACTCGACACTACTCGACTCTACTCGACTCCACTCGACTCTAATCAACTCTACTCGACTCTACTCCACTCTATTCGGCTCTATTCATCTATTTTCATTTTCAAATCTATTCTACTCTGTTCTACTCTATTCTACGGTGTTCTAATCTGTTCTACTCTATTCTACTACGTTCTACTACGTTCTACTCTGTTCTACTCTGTTCTACTCTGTTCTACTCTAATCTACTCTGTTCTACTGTGTTCTACTCTGTTCTACTCTGTTCTACTCTGTTCTACTCTGTTCTACTCTGTTCTACTCTGTTCTACTCTGTTCTACTCTGTTCTACTCTGTTCTACTCTGTTCTACTCTGTTCTACTCTGTTCTACTCTGTTCTACTCTGTTCTACTCTGTTCTACTCTGTTCTACTCTGTTCTACTCTGTTCTACTCTATTCTAAACTATTCTACTCTATTCTACTCTATTCTACTCTATGCTACTCTGTTCTACTCTATTCTACTCTGTTCTACTGTGTTCTACTGTATTCTACTCTATTCTACTCTATTCTACTCTAGTCGACTCTACTTCACTCTTTTCAACTTTACTCGACTCTACTATTCTACTCTATTCTACTGTGTTCTACTCTGTTCTACTCTGTTCTACTCTGATCTACTCTGTTCTACTCTGTTCTACTCTGTTCTACTCTGTTCTACTCTGTTCTACTCTGTTCTACTCTGTTCTACTCTGTTCTACTCTGTTCTACTCTGTTCTACTCTGTTCTACTCTGTTCTACTCTGTTCTACTGTGTTCTACTCTGTTCTACTCTGTTCTACTCTGTTCTACTCTGTTCTACTCTGTTCTACTCTGTTCTATTCTGTTCTACTCTGTTCTACTCTGTTCTACTCTGTTCTACTCTGTTCTACTCTGTTCTACTATATTCTACTCTAATCTACTCTGTTCTACTCTTTTCTACTGTGTTCTACTCTATTCTACCCTGTTCTACTCTGTTCTACTCTGTTCTACTCTGTTCTACTCTGTTCTACTCTGTTCTACTCTGTTCTACTCTGTTCTACTCTGTTCTACTCTGTTCTACTCTGTTCTACTCTGTTCTACTCTATTCTAAACTATTCTACTCTATTCTACTCTATTCTACTCTATGCTACTTTGTTCTACTCTATTCTACTCTGTTCTACTGTGTTCTACTGTGTTCTACTGTATTCTACTCTATTCTACTCTATTCTACTCTAGTCGACTCTACTTCACTCTTTTCAACTTTACTCGACTCTACTATTCTACTCTATTCTACTGTGTTCTACTCTGTTCTACTCTGTTCTACTCTATTCTACTCTGTTCTACTATGTTATACTCTATTCTACTCTATTCTACTCTGTTCTACTCTGTTCTACTCTGTTCTACTCTGTTCTACTCTGTTCTACTCTGTTCTACTCTGTTCTACTCTGTTCTACTCTGTTCTAATCTATTATACTCTATTATACTCTATTCTACTCTAGTCTACTCTATTCTACTCTATGCTACTCTGTTCTACTCTTTTCTACGCTGTTCTACTGTGTTCTACTCTGTTCTACTCTGATCCACTGTATTCTACTCTGTTCCACTGTATTCTACTCTATTCTACTGTATTCTACTCTATTTTACTCTAGTCGACTGTACTTTACTCTTTTCAACTTTACTCGACTCTACTCTTCTCAACTCGACTCTTCTCGACTCTAATCGACTCTTTTCGTTTCAATTTGACTCTTTTCAACCCTATTCGACTCTTTTCGAATCTATTCTATTCGATTCTGTTCGACTCTATTCCAGGCATCCCGCGACGGCTCATTTTTTATTATTATTTTAAACACTAATTTAATATATTATTTTAGCTGTTTTTCTTGCACCTAGCATTTTCCTCGCTGTAGTGCGGTGAAAAGTTTTGTGTTGCGCACGGCAGCAAAGTTATTTGGCGTCTCGTACTTTTGAAACCCTCGCTACGCTCAGGATTCTATATATACTCGCTACGCTCGTGGTTCAATCCTAGAATCCTTCACTTGCTCAGGTTTCAATACAAATACTCTCGCCAAAAAAACACTTTGCAGCCTTGCATAACAAATAACTATTAAATTTGGTGACTCTTGGAAGTATAGTGCCATCTAAAGCAATATCGGGTGCCGACTGGTATGGCATAGGGTTAAACTGACACATCATTTACTCAGTTTTTGTCCTGCTGATGCGTAACCCACCTTGCCCCAATGCTTCTCTCCATCGCTCCAGATCCTTCTGTGCTTCGGTTTGACACCCAGACATGAGCACCACATCATCAGCGTAGAGAAGGTTCCATGAAATTGTCCTCACAATATCGACAGTCAGGTAATTCATGACGACATTAAAAAGAAGTGGGTTTAGGGCACTTCCCTGATGGACGCCTACATTTACTGAAAAGCAATCTGATACTCCAGCTGGACTTCTAACACAAGTTTCCACATTCCTGTACATATCGATTATTAATGCTACATAGTGTTCCGGAACTTTATGTGCTCGCAGCGCTTGCCAGATGAGTGATCTTGGTACTCTATCAAACGCCTTTTCCAGGTCAATGAATATGAGCCACAGGTTCTTTTTGTTGTTCCGATTTTTTTCTATTACTGTTCTGACAGCGTGTATGGCATCAGTTGTACTTATTCCAGTAGTAAAACCAAACTGGTTTTCGGATGGTTCAATAATTTCCATAAGGCGTTGGCCTAGAACTCTTTCCCAAATTTTTAGGGTATGAGATGTTAATTTAATACTCCTGAAGTTGCCACAATCTCGGACGTTTCCTTTGTTTTTATAAAAAGGCACGAGCATACTTTTCTTCCAGGAATCCGGCATGCAACCGGATGTCAAGATTTCGTTATAGATGTCTGTAAGCCATGCTTCTGCATCAATTTTTAGACACTTCCATATTTCAGCAGGTATTTGATCCGGACCAGTACTTTTACTGTTTTTCTTTGATCTTTGATATTGCCCGCGCTACTTCTTCAGAGGTAATGACGGTTATGTGTCCTTGTACCGGCGGGTCTTCTGTCCTGTTGTCTGGGAAACTCTTCATTCAGTAGCTGGTTACAGTACTCAAACCAACGTTTACATATGTTCTTGTCTGCTGTAAGGAGGATACTTTCTCCATATTTGATGAATTTAGTAGTGTTAAAGTCTTTTGTATTGAACTTCTCTTGTATGTATTTATTTATCTATGTAATTCTGTCTGTTCTGAAAACTTGCAAATCAAATTTTGAGCACTTCTCGTTTAGCTATCCGGCAGAAACTTTCAGGGTAGCTCACAACTCGGATAAATCATTAAAAAAAAACAAAGTTAAAAATCACATCAAAGTTTTTTTTTTTTTTTTTACTTATTTATTTAAATCTTCTGCAGGGTTGCCACAATTTTATCAATGTCGCGTGGATAGACTTTGGATAGTTTTCATTGTTTCGTGTCAAATTACTTTAAAGGAGACGTTTTGGTGCTAGTCTATGCTAGCAAAAACTACTTATTCGGTTGGTAACCTTGAGGAATCCAGTAAGCGTAAATCGAAATCTTTGGTTGGTAAACATCAACGAGAAAGGAAGATATTATTACGTTGGTAAACGTAGAGAGTAGGTAGGTACCTAAGTTTACTGAGCTGGGTGCCAACCTCCAATAGAAAAGAACATTAAAAGCGATATTAGACAGATAAATGCTTTATTGTATGTGCATACCTATTATAGATCTTATTAAAACCTCTGCAGGTAGGTAAGTAGGTGCAAATCAAAAATAGATTTAAAAAATTGAAAGAATCGTATAGAAGTGCAACAAGCAAGGGTGGCCTTATCGCTAACAGTGATCTCTTTGGATATAAAACAAGCGGTTGCTCTCTGTTACTATCACAAACCTAACCTCTAACAAACTATCAATGCCAGTGGGTAGTTCAAAGAGACTAAATTCTAACAAACTGACAATTGCAGTGGGTAGGTAGTTCAAAGAGACTAACGTCCAATAAACTATCAATGCCAGTGGGTAGTTCAAAGAGACTATAACCTCTAATAAACTATCAATGCCAGTGGGTAGTTCAAAGAGACTATAACCTCTAACAAACTAACAATGAAAGTGGGTAGGTAGTTCAAAGAGACTAAACTCTAACAAACTAACAATGGCAGTGGGTAGGTAGTTCAAAGAGACTAAACTCTAACAAACTAGCAATAGCAGTGGGTAATTCAAAGAAAAGTCAAAGTCAAAGTATTTTATTGTAAATAGGCAAAATAATAGCACATTTACAAGTCAAAATTAACATCTCATGAACAAAGAGAAATACATAAAATATTGTAAAAAGATCAAATCAATAAAATTTTGGTAAACTAAGTATGCTTTGAGTAAGTATGTTATTTTTTTTTTCATGTGCCAAAAGTGTTAAATCCCACACTGAAAAAGGAAATACTCTTCTGACTCTACCGGTGCTTCAGAAATACGCTTGTTAGAGAAGAGAGCACCATCAAGAAACTCTACAGGGATGTAATTTCTTCCATATTTGTTTATTCTTGATATATATATGTATATATGTATATATATATATATATATATATATATATATATTATTATTGGGTTATCGTTTGACCACGGTCTCAACTAATGGAAAGCGATGATGTGATCGAAGGTGTAGAACGCTTGCCTAGTAGATACATATTCACTCTTGACATGAACACACCTGGGTTATATTTTAACGGAAACACTGTCGAGGGCAGGGCATTCCACTCCTTTGCAGTTCTTATAATAAATGAAGAAGCGCAACGCTTCGTTCTTGTGCGAGGTATTTCAACCATAAAAGAGTGGCACTTTGCTGATCGTCTAGTCGTACGGTGATGGAAAGGTGATGGGGGAATCAGGTTGTGCAGCTCTTGTGCACACTCTCCATAGTGCAATCTGTAGAATACCGCCAGGTTTGCTACCTCACGTCGATGCGCCAGACTTTGAAGCTTACTCTTTACCAGTGTCATCCCCAATGAGCCTCATAACACGTCTCTCAATTGAATCAAAAGCCTCGAGCTGATACTTGGCAGAACCATCCCAGAGGTGGCAGCAATACTCAATACAAGATCGGACCTGTGCTTGATAAAGGTTCAAAAGCTATCCCGGCGTAAAGTACCGCCTAACCTTAGACAAAATACCAAGTTTCTTTGCAGCTATCTTGGCTTTGGATTCAATGTTAGACCAAAAATTCAGATTCGATGTGAGTTCGACACCTAAAAGTTTCAAATGTCAGAAATTATAATAAAACTTATGTAAGTTATAAATATAAAATATAAAAGTGATATGAGATGTCTAAGTATTTGTATAAAACAACGTGACATCATTTCATGATCTCATAGCATGTTGTAGTTATTAGACATCTCACAAAGTACTTTGAACATTTTATTCACTTGGAGTATACATCGAAGTGATCAATTATTATTATCATGGAGCTTGGACATGCATTTCTGTCATTAATATAATCATTACATTGTAATATGATTTCTTTATGAGATTTACTATACCAAAAGTTTTAAACCTATGCATTGATAATTGATTAATCCTGTCAGGTGGCTTATTAAAACAGCGTATATAGTTCCCCATATATGAACTACTAACTTTATTTAACCGAAATCGAGACACTTTCAGTTTATTTTTATTTCTAATATTAAAATTATGAACATCTCTATTTTTAACAAAGGTATTGATATTCTTCCGAACATAATATATATATATATATATATATATATATACATATAAGTAGTAGTATATATATGAAGCACTGTAAGAATATTGATCTCTTTAAAACGTTCCCTCAGAGAATCGTGGGATTACATATTGTATAGGTATGGAACGAATTCCTCCCTTCTGCAGCACAAATATTGATTGAATTTCCGCGGCCTTACCCTACAGCAAAATGCCATATTATAACATAATACTGTGAAAAAAACTAATAAAATTTACTAATGTAGTAGTAGCTACATCGCTAAACTGTCTAATTTTACGTACTGCTAATAGGCTCACTGCACCTGGCTGCCACGGCAGCCAAAACTCAGTACCAAAACCGGTTTATGCGTGCGCGGGTGCACGTGCTGCATAAGCTGCAGAGCTCAATCTACCAGCTATCAAGGATATGTGAGGACCCCACTGTAATTTTGAATCTACAATAACACCCAAAAATGTGGTTGACTGCACAAGGTCTATATGTTCACTATTTATTAAAATATTTGAATTCGTAGAAACTTCTCTGATACAATTAGTTTTTTTAGGATTTAATATTAAATTATTAGTTGTAAACCAATTATTATCAAAACTAGCGTGAATTCCATGTTAACATCGTTAAAGTTTGTTCAAAGTTCTGTTAATCTTAAATTTAGAGAAGTAGCATCCGCAAATAAAACAATATCACAAAAGTTCGCTTTGAAAAGGGAAGATCGTTAATGTAAACCAAGAACAAAAAAGGCCCCAATATTGAACCCTGTGGGACTCCCATTGTAATGAGAGATCCAGCTGACCTCACACCATTTACATCCACTTTTTTTATTCTATTGCTAAAATACGAGGATAAAAGATCGAGAACTTTCCCATGAATTACATAATACTTTAATTTAAAAATTAAGGTTTCGTGGCTAACGCAGTCATATGCTTTGGATAAATCACAGGAAACGCTAATTGCGTCCTGCGACTTCTTGCAAGCATCAAATATATGCTTTAAGAGCCCTGTGCCTGCATCTTTCTGTAGTTGAACGGCCATTATAAACAACATAGCCTGTGAAGCTATGTTGTTTATAATGAAACAGAACGTTGAGATTGAAGTGTGTCAATAACTGGTTTAATATTACTTTCTCAAAAAAATTACTTAGAGCAGGAAATATAGAAATCTGGGTCTGTAGTTAGTCAGATAATTTTTACTGCTAGACTTGAATAAGAGAATAAGTTTACTATTTTTCATTATGTCGGCAAAAACTCCTTCATCAACACAATTATTAAAAATAATTACTAAATATAGAGCAATTATACCAATAATAGAACTAAAAATGTTAGTAGATATTCCGAAGAGATCCTCTGTATTATTTATTTTAAGCAATTTAAATGTCTTAACAATCGAATTAACTCATAATGTTTAAATTTAAATATAACATCACACTTCTCTACGCTGCTTGAGAGCAAACAAGTCTCAACTGAGAATAATTTTAAAGACTTACTGAGTCTTAGTTACAATTGGTATTTTTGTAAATAAATTTTCAAATGCATTGGCAACTTCATGGTCTTTGGAAACTAATATATATTATATTATTATAGCCAATGTTTGAGACAAAATTCCGGTCTCGAGGTTTAATTTTGCCGGTTTCGGTATTTATTATTTTCCGTGTTGTTTTGATTTTATCTCTCTTTATCGCGGTTTTAAATGTCTTACTGCTTTACTAATAAACTCGGTATAAAGTTTTATGCTCGGTATAAAGATGGAATAGTACAAATGAATACTAATAAACACGGAATAAGCCAAATGCGGAATAACCTCGACATAAATAATCTGTCAAACTCTATACTATACCAACCCCGACCCGACTTGTACTAGACAAGCTCGGTACAACCACAATCTCACCTCAAAAAACTAAGTACCTATAAAATCAAAGCAAAAAACTAACAAAAATAACAAGTGCGTTATACATAGCCCATAATCATTTAACTAATAAACGATACATAAAATAAAATATAATGTACTTCGTATTCGTAGATTTTGCAATGATTTGATAAAATATGTTGAGTTTAGTTGGCAATCACGTCAGAGTATATAAACTCACGAAACTTAGTGTTTAGATACTCTTTGCTCACGAAAACTCACGTTATCAGTCTGGCGATAACAGTTCCACGTTTTTGAGTTAACTTTTTCATACGGGTTTGTCTATGAAATGCAACGTTGCCGCTCTTATTTTGGGTTTTACCAATAAATGTTATATCGTGTTTATTAGTAAGAAATTATTCCTTCACTATATCGACCTTATTCTTGCAATACGTACACAAGGAATAACGACGAAAGCAGCAGTCCACCCTGCGACACCGTACAGCTAGTTTCAGAGGTGCTTTTCGTTACGCGGCGCCCAAGTGCTGGAACAATATACCGCCGCCGATTAGGAAGCTGAAAAATTTAAACAGTTTTAGGTTAAAACTAAAAAAAAAATAGTGAACGAGCAAAGACGGCATGGTAATGTCAATATTGACATGTCTTTCTTGTAATGCAATTTCTTTCCTTATATCATTATTCATAATTTCCAGTCGTTTTGATTGTCATCATGTCTAATTTCGTTTCCATATTTACGCACAGTATCGCTATCCTTCTTTTTCTTTTTCTCCGGTCACTTTGTTCCTCACGGTTCAAATCAGCTAAGTGTGTGTGAGTGTTTATGTCGTCATCATAGTGATGTTCAGCCGATGGTCGTGCGCGTTTTAGTAACGAAACGGGCAGCTACTCTGAGATTGGTTGTAATTTCAAGACAACGTCTACTGAAAGTACTGTTAATCAAATTGAATGTCTTCCAAAGTTTCAGTTTTTTATTTATGTTTTCCATTTTTGATATTATGTATTTATTGTTTATTTATTTTTATTTATCGTTTTGTATTCATAGAAAAATAAACATGTACTATATATCATATACTCGTATATATATATATATATATATATATATCTCTTATGAATTAAGTATATATTATATTGTATTCATTTTTCGCACCCTTTTTTACATCACCCGCGGGGTTTATATGAAAACCAGCGTCTAGTGTGATGCACTGGGCATTTGTGCTGATTATAAGCCCCTTTCAACACACTCATTAGCTCATTTTATTTATGTTCTTATCTATGTTTCTTTTGTAATGTTATGTGTTGAATAAATGTTTTTTCTTTCTTTCTTTCTTTCAAATAAGATGTTAATAAGTTTTTTTTTATTGGAAACACTGTGAGAATTTACACGGATTTAAACACGGATTTAATGTCTTAGAATATTGTTTTAAGTATTCAACAAATTTCGTGTCATTAGCATTCATATTTTTTGAGAATATAAATCGTATAATTTGTTTTTACTTTTGTAAATACCTGCAGTCACATCCATATGCCCTTACAGTTTTAAAATTTAAATATTGCCTTAAACTAATGGATAAAGCATTACAATAAAGAAGAAATTGCAAATGTCATCAGGATTCCCATCAAACGACGGCAAGTGAGTAAGTTATTTGCAAACCGTTCCAAACACTTGCCAGTTCTAGCTTGCCAGTAATAGGCCTGTAAGTGAAAACCTGAGAGTTTTTATAGTAGGCGCAATGAAAGTATGTGTCTCTGAAGTTGCCTGCTCGTCGCTGCGCAAACTACTATTTTTCAGGCGCAATCTGAATGTTGAAGGTGAAGACAGCATTGTATAACTGCCTCGCTCACTAGCTTACGTTTTTCGCATATTCTATCTCGCTTTTACTTTATGCTATTTTATCCGCACAGCAGTACCTGCGCAATCTTCACAGAGCCTAACTTCACAAACATATACATTGGCTGCGACTACTGTACCTTATTTACATGGAAACAACGCTTTACTCACTATGGTCAGATCTACGCTTATCACTCTTGCCTTGCTTCGAGATTCTCAGTTGCAAAAGATGTGCTAGTGATTCTGGTTGGCTGATTAAAAAGATTTTTTAAGTTAGAGCACAAATAAATTTAGAAATTTATCGCTTAATGGACATTTAACAAATAAGTATATTTAAACGGGGGGGTGTGGACTAGCCATCCATATCTATCCAGCACGGGTGGCAGCTTTCAGCTCTGCCTGGCGAGAACGGAAGGACTATGGGGTCTACAGCTGGCGGTGTTCGTTGGGCTGCGCAATTTTGGATTGGGCGTAGTGTCGGACGTAGCAGCGTTTAGCTCGTGGGCTCCTGGGATATCCGTTCTATACCTTCTCTAGTAGCCCTGGTATTGCAACCCAATATCCCCGGTGCGGGCTCCGTGGAGGGTGGGGAGCTAGAGAGGTGAATTTTAAAGATAAATGTAATATGGAACAACAAAAACTAAAACAAAATCCAAAAACCCCCATTAGTGGGGAGGCGGTGAGTACCCTGGAGGCAGCTTTTGCTGCCGACACGGATCAAACTGCTGCCTGGACAGTCATTAGACCTAAGGGTAAAAAAGGAGCAAGGAATGTGGGAAGACAGCAGGTGGCTGGAACCTCAAGTGCCAGTGCTCCGAACCTTTAGGGGACTAACGCCCCAATAAGGTTAACTAAAAACAAAAATATAAAATTAAACAAAAATTGAAAAAGGAGCGTTTGGCATCGGGCTCGGGAGGTGTGAAGCCACTGGCTGAAGACACCAGACCTAAAAGCCCGGGACCAAGAGCTTACTTTAAGAAGCGTAAACAAACGAGGGACATTAGGGATCCCGTAACCAAGCCGTATGCCCCACCAGCTTTTACTAAGGATTCGTCCGAGGTGACTGCTGGGTCCGTTGGTTGTGTAGACAAGGTTAAGGGTGCCCAGAAACAAAGCAAGGATTTCGGATCCAAACCAAACGCCCCGCCAGCGAGTACCGTGGACTTGTCCGTGGTGGCTGCTGGGTCTGGTGGCCGTAGAAGAGAGGAAATGAGATCTCAGCGAGGATCTAAACACGGAAACCGATTCAACCGTCAGAAGCGAGCAGCCATTGCGATCTCTAAGTCGGCGCAAGCCCCAGCTCGCACTGAGACTAGCAAGCGTACGCGGTTGGACGATACGGTTTCGCCAAGAGGTGAACATAAGAAAGCAAGGTTGGATACTTCTCATCGGACCCAGACTAGCTATGCAGATATTGTTCAGAACAAGCTCTGCGTAGCAGTGTATAGGGCAGATAGTATCCAACTTACCGAAGAACAGACTACCTTTGTGAAAAAGTTCCTGCAGCACAGGATACTTGAGGGTATCAAAGACCCAGCTAATGATTTCTCCCCCAACTTCAAAGGTCGGCCCATCATTTCAGATGGAGTTCTGAAGCTGTGGTGTGAGAATGAAGACTCACTAAGGTGGCTTGTAAAAACCATCGACAGCATTCCGGCAAATACATGCCCAAAACTTGTAATAAAAAAACAAAGCGAAATCGCCAGAAAGGTGCGAGCGGCCCTGCTGGATGAGGTACCGATCGGGAACACGGGCCCTCGACCAAAGGTGTGCATGGAACAAGAGTCCCAACCATCCTCATCTCTTATTGGCGGTGCAAAGGACGTAGTTCCGGACGTGCCGTCACACTCTTCTCCTAAACCATCAACTTCAAGGGGAGGAGAAGAGATGAGTGTGGACTCGGTGCCACCAAAGGTGGTGACGGTGAGGGACTCCAGTACAGAAGAAGAGTCTGATGAGGATAAGGGTAACCTGGATGATGGTGACCCCGACCTCTCAGACTGACTTCATCCAAGCTAACCTCCAGCACAGCATTACTGCTACGGCTAACCTGCGCAGGGTGCTGGAGGCAACAAACAAAGAGACTATCGCCCTGATCCAGGAGCCGTGGATCAAGAGCGGGCGTGTATGTGGTCTCAGTAACCTGAATGGTAAGTTAATACTAGATAACACTTGTAACAACCCACGTGCATGTTTGTTCATACCGCGTAGTGTTCCAGCAGTGCCCCTCACCGAGTTCTGTTCCAGGGACTTGGTAACCGTTAGGTTACCCTCTGGTGTCGGATGGGGAGAAGAGGCGGTGATTGTCGCATCGGCATACATGCCCGCCGACGAAGACATCCCACCAAAGGAAATCGCTGACCTCGTAAGACACTGTGAGCTTAACAATTTTAAATTAACCATAGCGGCAGACAGCAATGCACATCATCCGTTATGGGGGATGCCGACAGCCAATAGTAGAGGTGAAGATTTGGTAAACTTTCTTTTCACTACTACACTCTCACTAGCGAACAGAGGAGCGGAACCAACTTTTGTCACACGCAGATGCCGCACCATTGTTGATATAACTTTATTCTCGGACAAAAGCAATAATTTTAACACCATTAAGAATTGGAGAGTTTCGGAGAGCCTTCATGCTCGGACCACAGATGGATCCGATTTGAAATGGAGCTAAACAGGGTACCACCCGCACCAACTCGAAATCCCCGTAGAACGGACAAGGTGATCTTTTATAATTACTTAGAACAGCACCACACTCCCATGTCTATGGGTTCACGGCTAAATAACACTACTGATATTGAGCAGGCGGTAGTACAATTAACAGACAATCTCACCAAAAGCTATGAGGAAGCCTGCCCCCTCTCCCCACCATACGTAAGTAAAGCTGGTAGTCATGGTTGGGGTAAAGATTTGGAGAAACTAAAAGAGAAGGTTCGTAAATTATTTAATAGAGCCATGAATACATACCACGATGAGGACTGGGAGCGATACAGAAAGGCGCGAGCGGCGTACAAAAAACTACTTCGCTCCAAAGGTCGTAAGTCATGGAAAAAATATAGCACAAACATAGAAACGAATACTCAAGCAAATAGGGTCAGGAAAATTCTGGCTGCTGATCCTAAGCGTGAGATTGGTTCTTTAAAAAAGTAAATAACACTTACACAAAAACAGAAACAGAAACAAATGGTCTACTCTTACAGACACATTTCCCAGGTTGCTAAATCACTGACACCATTACATGGATTGACAGTGAGACGGCTATACCTGCTGACGCGGATTGGGATGTTGCAAAGTCAGTAGTAAGTCGGGAAAGAATCAGTTGGGCTATAAATACATTTTTACCTTACAAAACAGCTGGGCTGGACGGTATCTTTCCGGGACTCCTCCAATGGGCAGAGGGACATATTATCGGTACACTGGAAATAATCTTCAGGGCGTGTTTATCCTATCGGTACATACCTTTATGCTGGAGAGAGGTCAGAGTACTGTTTATTCCCAAACCTGGAAAGAGTGACTATACAGACCCTAAATCTTACAGACCGATAAGTCTTACATCCTTCCTGCTTAAAACCTTGGAAAGACTTTGTGATCGGTACTTTAGAGATAGCATCCTAACTATATCACCATTACACCCACAACAACACGCATATAGTTCGGGTAAATCAACAGAATCAGCTTTACACAAAGTAATCAGCATAATAGAACAAGATTTAAGAAACAAAACGTTGTGCCTGGGCGCCTTCATTGATATTGAAGGTGCTTTTGACAGAACTAACTTTAGAAGCATAAGCGCAGCGCTAAGGAGGCATGGTGTTGAGTCGCATTGGTTGATTGGGTCATTAACATGTTAAAGCTTAGGGCGGTTAGAGTCGACCTAGGTGGAACCATTAGAGGGGTGGTGTCAAGGGGGTGCCCTCAAGGGGGAGTACTGTCACCCCTACTATGGAACATGGTGGTAAATGACCTAATTACAAAGCTTAACAACAGACGCTTTTTCACAGTTGGCTATGCGGACGATCTGACTATCCTTGTCTCAGGACACTTTGCTAGCGTATCATGTGACATCATGAATAACGCCTTAAAGATCGTAGAAACCTGGTGCTTAGACTATGGATTAACTGTGAATCCAACTAAAACACAATTGGTTATGTTTACTAACAAAAGAAACTTAGGACGATACACACTACCCCACCTTTTCGACACACAGTTAACTTTAAATGATGAGGTAAAGTACCTGGGTATCATCCTAGATAGTAAATTAAACTGGGCTAGACACCTGCAAAATAAAATTATGAAAGCAACCATCTCTTTCTGGCAATGTCGGAAGATGATAGGTAAAACTTGGGGCCTAAGTCCAAAAATAACATTTTGGTTATATAATACTGTGATTAGGCCTTCTCTAACATATGGTTCACTAGTTTGGTGGCCAAGGACTAAACAGGCATCTACCATAAATAAACTACAGTCCTTCCAGAGGTTGGCCTGTGTAGCAGTGACTGGCGCCATGAGAACAGCACCCACTGCTGCACTAGAGGCACTGCTGGGTTTGCCACCGTTGCAGTTGCACATCCAGCAGGAGGCTGCTGCGTCTGCTTACAGACTCAAAGCTCTCAATCTCTGGGATCAAAATAGTCGAACATTCCATACTAACATCATACGGGATTATGCGGAGGGTAACCCGGACATGCTCTCTATTTATGATAGGGTACCAAAACAACACCTCTTTAATAAACACTATAAGATACAACTACATGAGGAATCAAGTGATAGGTCGAACACTGACGAAGTTAGAATCTACACAGATGGTTCCAAAATGGAAGCTGGGACGGAAGCGGGGACGTTCTCGGATGACTTGAACATGCATATAGCAGCTGCTGCTATATGCATGTTCAAGTCGACTGGGTACTCACAACTCTATTTTCCAAGCGGAATGTGTGGGTATAATCCAGGCAGCAACAGCGATACTGCGCAGGAAGGTAACTGACTCTAAAATCAGAATACTCTCTGATAGTGCCGCAGTCCTTAAAGCACTTCAAAGGTATGAACATTCCTCGGAGCTAACTATCCAGTGTCACCATCTTCTGGAGGAGGTCCGTAAAGATAATTACCTTACTCTCCAATGGATAAAGGGACACAGCGGATCCAGAGGCAGCTGGCGATGCAGCTGATGAACTGGCAAGGAGAGGTTCGGGCATGCGCCCTGTAGGGCCAGAGCCAATGATTCCATTGCCTTTCAATCAAATTCGAGCCTGGATCCGTCAATGGACATATAAACTACATCAGGAACTATGGGCAAGTATAAAGGATTGTAGACAATCTAGGGAGGCGTTCCCGGAGTTAAATCCGAGATACTCCCGAAAACTTCTGAACCTTAAACGAGACAGTCTCCGACAAGTGGTGGGAATTGTAACTGGTCATTGTCCTCTTAACAAACACCTTCACAGATTAGGTGTCACAGACAGTCCCTTGTGCAGAGGATGCATGGGGGCTGAAGAAACGGCCACGCATGTACTCCTCGAGTGCGAAAGCGTGGCGCCACAAAGGGAACAGTTCCTGGGAACAACTTCCTCCCTGAGGGAGGCCTGCGCCGGAATTCGTGAGCTGCTGGCCTTCCTGAGGGACATCGGGTGGCTGAACTAGCTGTCGCCGCCCGGTTTCACGCAAAAGGGGCCGATGATCGGCCTAGTTGCGGAAAAGAAGCCCGACCACCAAGTACCAAGTAAGTATATTTACTTTCAAATCGCCACACACAACAAGGGATTTTGAACTGTTAGAACAGTTCCTCAGAAAATCCACCATTACGGACTCAAACTCTTTGAAATCAGCCAGTGGGAGTATGTACACACATACAAATTATATGATGCTCCAACTCTACAACATGATAACTTAATAGTCCGTTCAATAGACAAAGCCACAATGTCTTTCCTCATCTTAAATTTACAACCTAACTAACCTCTAACTAAAAATAGCAGCGGGTACTAGTTCAAAGAGACTAACCTGTAACAAATTAACAATGCCAGTGGGTAGTTCAAAGAGACTACCTATAACAAATTAACAATGCCAGTGGGTAGTACAAAGAGACTAACCTGTAACAAACTAACAATGCCAGTGGGTAGTACAAAGAGACTAACCTGTAACAAGTTAACAATGCAAGTGTTAACAGAATAAAGATAAAGTTGTAGGTTATCCATATTACACATTATCGCGTTTCTTTTTACAAAATTTAATAAAACTTACTAGCTGAGAAAACACAAACGTGCGCAGATGGAGTTGCTGGTAACTGCTAGTTTTAATTTTTCATAAATCAGAAAATATACTAACTAGAATAAATTAACTATGTTTAAAAAATGTTTTCTTCATAGGTAGTTTTATAATTTCAGTAGATAAATATACAGGTTGGAGTTTTTTAACCACACCCTGGAGGAAAGCACTCTAAATACTGGAGATACCACACTCGCTTGCCACACTCGGTAATCGAACCTGCTAAAATCCGAAAAAAATACACCTGTACTTTTATGGCATCAATCGATAGGGTCAATCATAAGGATCAAATCTTTTTAAAAAATATGGTAATTTAAATAAGTAAAAGACAAACCTCTTGTATCTCCAGTATTTAGAGTACTTTCCTCCCGGGTGTGGTTAAAAAATTCCATTCTGTATACTTATGTCTTTAGTATGTTATAAGAAAGCATGTTATGTTAGTAAATAGGTAATATCTGTGTGTGTGTGACATTAATTTTGGCTTTCCATTCAAGGAATGGCAAAAAAAATTACACGATCGACTATCGTTGACCCCCATTTACATTTCATGGACCTCATTTATATATTTCGCTTACATGGTCCCCTTGCAGATCGTCTTCAACCTCTGGGAGTCGATATAGCTCTTTGGATATTACTGGACTCGAATCGAAAATCATTTGAAAAAGAGGCATCTACAATTTATTTTGGAACTAATGTGGATTCCTTGATGGTGATCGTGAATGTATTAAGAGCCATCTAGCGATGATAGCCAAAACCACATTCTGTTTCTGCAAGTCATCCGACGTCCCTCCAAAGTTTTGTACGAAGATCTCTTCATAGATGGCGCTGCAATCAATTTGAAAAATGGGAAACCACACTACATCCTACACATACTATACACTAAATAGAAATAACTTATTTATTGATTTAGTTACAGTATCAGTTTACACTGGCAAATCTAAAACATTAAACATCTTGTATGAGTAACCTATGTTTTTATTCGTGACGTAGTAAACTGTTTTACCGACGCAGAAAATTTCCGGTTGGCGCTAAGACGCGACGACATCACTCACAACGCAAATTCGCGTTTGCGACAAACTTCACTTCATTAATGTTCGATCGCTTCTAACTGCGTCGAGGCTTGTGCTTTTGGGAATAACACTTTTCGGTAATTATTGTTTTACTCGTTGCTTACCATGTGATTTTAATAAACACGTTAGTTAATCTAGTCAAAGGTGTGTGATAAGTGTCCACAAAGTGTTGTGATCGTAGGTCAATAGTAATTTGGCGCGTTAGTTGCGATTCTGTCAACTTACATTAGCATCAGTGTTCTTCACGCAGCAGATAAATGCACGTGTAAATGCAATACAAACGTGATTTTCCGTTCGCAGACATGGCTTTGAGCGTTGCACTACCACTTGCGGGACTGGAGTCAGAGAGCTTCAATTCATTTAGCTCATTCGGGCACATCTTAGACATAGCGGGCCTTTCCAAGTCGCAATCGAGCCCCAGCCCGTCTGTCTCCAGCGAATCTAGCGGTATCGGCTCGCTGGGATCGCTCAAGTCAGAATCGGTCAACAGTGACTCCCTACCGTCTAGCCCTCAGACAACAGAAAAGGTGAGTTTGTTCAATATTTTACACTATTTTGTTTGCGTTAGTCCTGGCCTTGACCTCTCTATTTTCATAATATTCCGTAATGGCGAATGTCCCCGCTATCAATGTTGTGTACACTATCGACGCGTGGATGGAAAGATTTGAGACCGTCTATTTTTATAGCACCATAATTATTCTTGAGGATGAAGATTATTGTAATCGAAATGTCCTTTAGATAAATATGTGTGTGCAAATTTATTTCTTTTGATACCATGGCATTGTAGTACGTTTCTTCATGAATTTAAGTGCTTTTGACTATCCAATGTAATGAACATGTGGCTATTTTCAGAAAATATTCGAGCCGGTGGTGCAACCGCAGCCACGTCCTAAAGAAGTGAAGCCAGTTGAAGTTAAGGTGGTGTACGGTGGGCGCGACGTACTAAACCTGATGGGGAACCTGACTGACCAGCGGTGGAACTACCGTGCAACAGTGCTGCCTCCCAACAACCCGGCACTGTTCTTTGCCAATCGCTCCCAGTACCACCGGCTGGGACCCTACGGAACTCGCACACAGTATGTAAGAGACGGGTGTCGCCAATGTGGCTTCACTTGGGTTGTCGCTGCCACTGATTAAAGTGACTGTGTCATGCAGTAAACTCTGAACAAATGAATGTTAAACGGGTAACACTGGGCCGCATCAGGTATTCGACTTTGTACTTTGTCACTATGGTGCCTGTATTACCATTAATTGATTCACCAATGGCTTTAGTTCAATATCTATTATGTTGCCAGTCATTTTGACTATGATTTGATTTAATTTTTGAGACATTTTATTGTTGTTGATTTTATTTAACTTCTTATGTTAATTTATTGATTGCACTGTTTTGGTCATGTTTTTGCTAATTTTGATTGAAATGAGTTTTGAATTTTATAAATCGTAAATATAGGTAGTTTAAATGTGAAGTGATCTGTGATGTTCCTTAACTTAACTGAAGCTAGTGGTGATGTGACATCTTCCTATAACATAGTCGATGCCAACCTGCTGTGGCCCAGTTCTACGGATGACTGTGGAATATGTAAGTGGTTATCGTCTCGCGCATTCATAGTTACATTTGAACGTGACTTAATACTGTGATCTTAATTTAAAGCGAGACATTTTTTGACAAATTCTGTGAATGGACTGTGTGACGATATATGACTTCTGTTTTCGTTTTTAACTTATTAGTATGATAATGTAGACTTAATTAATTCTATAATCTTGCAATGCCATAGGATTTTGCAGACTTATTCCAAAAACAAGCATTTCTAGGTACTTACCTAAATAATTAATAAAAAGACGACATTGGATCTTAAAATCAACACTCCAATTCAATCTCAAATAAATTAATAAATTTTATAATAATGCTACTTAGTTCCTTTTAGAAATATTAATTATTTGTTATCCAAAGACTATTATATTAACTATAAATTGTTGGAAATTCACAATTTATATTGATTCTAGTATAAAATACCAATGGTTGAAATTTTCAGCTGGTGGATATGCATCCAGTAACTGTCAAAGCAATATTTAAATTATAGACATTTTTCTATATAATCATGATGCACTAATTACTACCCACCACTAATTACACTATAATAGAACATTATTTAAATATTGTTTTTAAACATTCTTTAGTCTATAGATTTAGATATATTCCACAGTCATTTATCAATAGGATCGTCATTGTTTAAAACCAAAAGGCTGCTTCTCGGATGTTATTTAAATTTACGATTTTGACGAGATAGGCACGAATTTAAGCCAAGCTGTAGGTTAATTTTAAGGTCTAATTATGATTGTTGGATTTACCGTCCGAGCGTTACATAATAAGTGACGACAAACAATCTATGGCGATACGATCTTGACTCATTTCCCAAACAAATCAATTTCCTATCGGCGCGAGATGAAAAAGCTTCTACAACTCATTTATTTATAAATATGACAAACCCATTATAAACATAGTCAAAATGGGTTATCAGTGCATATCATCACAAATTAATGCAGTGAATAGATATTCTTAAGGTATTAGTAGTTGTTACAAACCGTTTTAAAACGTTTGAGTCATTGATACGCCCAGATGCTGGGCCTCTAGTGAAATTATACTAAGTGTCGTAACAGACTGGCAATATCTCTATGTATGTGCATATTTAAAGTGTAATAATGTTTGTGGTCTCTTAACTTAGTCAAGATATTTAATAGCGTGAGTCTCTTCGATTACAATATAAGTAAGTAAAACATTAAAATTAATGAATAATATTGATACTGTCCTCTTGTGCAACTTAAGTTCAGCTACGTTGTGATCAGCTTTAAAATTGGAACTGGCAGTATTTTTACACAAATTTTGATATTTTTCCACATAGTTTTATTTTTATAAAAATGTTGATATGAGACAATACAGTATGTAGATAAACTTCTTCATTTTTTATAATTTTTTTTGGCTTTTGCAAATTTTTTGGAAGGGACCAACATCCGCGCTTTGATTTTCCGAATTTTTATAACGTGAATTTTACTTCCAAAGCAAGTTAATCATAAATTAAATTTACATTGTCAAATGCTTGTTGTCGGATCATCGCGTAGTTATACATAATTATAGCTGTTTTCTCTTCAGTCAATCAACTGGGCTATGAACACAAACATTTAAGAAGTAGGTAAAGTCAAATAATTATATACTGTTATGTATTTGATTTAGTGGGTACTGACTGACCATATAGCATGGATCTCAGAATGCAGCTAACAATGATGCATCGTCATTGCCCTTGCAGGAAGTCGCCTCTGAATGTACTGATGATAAATAATTTTAATATTTGGATGCGTCTTCTGTCACCCAGTGTGCTATATTCTCAGTCACGCACACATTCACAAAGTGGTTGTTATTGGTTAAATGTAAAATCAAGTGTTGCATTCAGATTTATTTTTAGTTTTTTACTGTAATGACAAAGCTGCAATCAAATGTAGTTCAAAGGAAAGTATTTAGAGCGATACGCACAGTTGTAGAATAGCTCTTGTTGTGAACTTCTCGTAAGTTGTAGGTTTATTCCTGATGGTCCTTGCCACCGTCTCTAGCCAGACCAACGAGAGAGGCCGAGGTGCGATGCAATATCTGCATTCCAGTTTTTGTTTAAGCTAGCAGCCGAAGGTAGTAGTTATTAATTTTTATTTAATTTGCATTGCCAAATATGATGGTTACTGTGCTATTTATTTTAAACTTAGAAAAAACTAAAGAAATATCAATTTAGTACCTTCCATTACTAAGTGTCTTCAAGTGATTTACAATGTTTAAATCATTTCAATTTTATGCATTTTATTTTGTTTAGTCAAATCATTATACATGATATTATACATGTTATTATATGTTGTATTATATCTATTGTTCGTTCATATTATGATAAATATTTTTTCTCATGAACTGTAGTCAAATGACAGTATTTTTATAACGAAAATTGTATAAGGACGAAGGGTTTATGGCCGGGCACCGCTCGGTTACGTATATCTGATAAGCATTATGTAGGTTTAGCGAAATAGAATTAACTCGGAGCTACCCCTCCAAGTACCAAATCATATTGTTCAATGTTGTTCTCGTATTATGGTGATATAGTGCGTCGGCGCGACGCAGAGCTCAATATTTTTAGTAACCCTTAAGAAAATTAATACCTCTTTTGAAAATAATATAATATTTATTATTATAGTATATCCAATCGATAATCACATATGTATTTCCCTGTTTATTTTGATGTGATATCATAAATGACTGATCTGAATTTAGTTTTTAAGTTGGTTATTGATATGCAGTGCTAATTTGAGAGTGTAATTAAGGATAATATTGAAAGTGCCAATGCTCGTAATGTAATCTTTGACTGTTCCTTTGTAGTCGCTGTATGCAAACCCTCGGGGGGGTTCAACACCCGCTCTACTTCAGTATAAGCAATCTTTCTTAAAACTTATGTTCACTGCTAATTTAACGGAATCACGTAATGTGCACAATCTCAGTAATGCTTGCAATATTATGTATAACCTGTTTTCCTCATTTAATTTAATCCAGCGTAATGTTAAGAGTACAATATGAGATGATGTTATAATATCATTCTAGTATCAAAATTAGCCGAAGATGTTAATATAATTATTAGTTAGGTAAATTTTAACATAGCTTCGTATAATTGGGATGTTTAGTGTTTAGTAGTGTTAGTGGCAAACAACATGTCTCGTGATTGGAGTGAATAATGTTAGAGGCAATAATACTCTATGTAAGTCCATGCCAGAGACTTGTACAGGGTTGCTCCACGGACCGGTCACATCCGTACAGGGTCGCTCCGCGGACTGGTCATACTCGTAGAGGGTCGCTCCGCGGACCAGTCATACTGGTACAGGGTCGCTCTGTGGAGGGTCACACTTGTACAGGGTCGCTCCACGGACCGGTCAGCGAACTGGCTCACTGAACGATACACCTAGGAGTTTTGTTGTAACTATAATAATAGTTGTAGGTATTTTATCGTACTTAAATAATTATTCTTGCGATGCCTTAATTCTGGTTGTCAATTAGACATGTCTCTGCCTAGAGTGTTATCATTGTTTTTATTTATTTTAGTTTTTGCTGTTCCGGCTTCCTCCGTGAACTTCCAGTCCAGGCTGTTCTTTTGAAATGATTTTGAGGTCGATTTATTTTTACCTAAGTGTTCTTATTAAATGTTACCAAAATGTTTTTAATAAAATATTTTTATATGTACGATGGTGTTTCATTTTCATTGGTATTTCCTCTACTAATTAGGTTAGGTTAGGTACATAACTAAAGTCTGTTATTGTAACGTAGGTAGATGATGTACTGCTATTTTAAAATACCTCCCACCTACAGATGTTGCAAATAACTCATGATGTTGAAAACAAAAATAGCGTGGTTATTTTTTGCGTGCTTGAGTGTGATATACTTTAGTCAGGCAGTTGTCCCAAATAGTTATGTATTCTGTGGCGTTAGCTACAATTTGTCGGTCACGTTTCTTGGCGAATTTATTTTCGGGCTTTAAGCCAAATAAATGAGATGGAACATTGACAAATGTTTATGGATTAGGTCACAATACCGAATATAATTCGACTTTTCCTTGTTTACAAAACAAGCTTGCGTCATCCTGAGTACCTAAATGATTCCATAGTACATAGCTAGGTTAATTAAATCGAAGTCTGTGCCGTGGTCACTTATTCCGTAACGGCCTGCAAAAGGTAAAAAAAAAACATTTTCACCTCACAAGCTCGGAAAGATTCTGTTTGTCATTCAAAATCTGAGTGCAAAAGTGCATTTTACCCGCTAGCGTGGAAAGAGTTTTTAAAATTCGAACCTTTCTATTCAATAATTTTCTATACCGCCAGCTTGTACTATTATTTATTCTGTGCCGCCAGTCCACTGAAAATACATATTATTATTATTCGTTTGGATTCGACTCTATTCGTCTCTACTAGACTACTCGACTCTATCGACTCTACTTGGATCAATTCGACTCTTTTTGATTCTACTTGACTCTATCGACTCTATTTGACTCAATTCGACTCCTCGATCCTACTCTACCATTCTCGATTCTACTCGACCCTATTCGACTCTATTTGATTCCATTCTATTCAATTCGATTCTATTATATTTAGATATCTGCCAGGTGTCCCGCTCCGCCATTTGTTTATTATCATTACACTAACTTAATACATTATTTAATGTGTTTTTCTTGCACCTAGTATTTTCCTCGCTGTAGTGAGGTGAAAAGCTGGTGTGTTTGGCACGGCATCGAAGTTTTTTTGTCTCGTACTTTTGAAACCCTCGCTACGCTCAGAATTCTATATTTGAGACACTCGCTTCGCTCGTGGTTCAATCCTAGAATCCTTCGCTTGCTGAAGCTTCAATATTAAGTACTCGCGCCAAAAAAACACTTTGCAGCCTTGCATAACAAATAACTATATCATCTTTCTCCTCATAGATATAAAAATCTAAGCCTGCCTATGTATACCGCTGGTAAACATTTTATGACCATTGTTACACTTTTAGAATACGTTGGTACCTACCTACTTTGTTTGTTCGCTCCTCAGACTAAATATTACTAAAGTAGGTATATATACCTACTCCAAGGTTAGCTCTTTTTTATTTAAGCTTTAAAATAGTTTAGTCATAGTGATACATATTTTAATCTAATCTGCCGTATTCCTCCCTATCTTGTCATCTAAGGCTACCATGAGTCACACACCTTTACTTCTATGGACTTATATTTACTTACTAGCTGCACCTCGCGGTTTCACCCGCGTTAGGGATGATGATGATGAAAGTATCATATGTGATATTCCAGGGTATAAGCTATCTCCATTCCAAATTTCATCAAAATCCGTTCAGCTGTTTGAGAGTGAAGTATTATGATGATGATGAAAAGTATCTATGTTTTATTCCAGGGTATACGCTATATCCAGTCCAAATTTCTTCAAAATCCGTCCAGCCGTTATCGTGTTAAAACTCCCCAAACAAAAAAACAGACGTTTCACTTTTATGTATTGGTCCACACCAATGGTAGTTTTAATAAAATATTTTGATATACATTTATGTTAGTTTAAAAATAAATATCCAACTTCTAAACCTTATCATAATTATCTTGAATTTGTTATCATTCTTATTGAATTTGTTATCAACCAATAACCTTCTTGCCCTGCGGTTCTGCCCGCAAACTTCCTGTGGGAATTCTGAATGTACCAGACATAGAAATGAAGATTATTTTAATACTTAGATAAGGTAAAGGGCCCCATGTTCGTGCTAGTAAGTACGTTATTTCGTTAGTTTTGTTTCTGGCGCAAATAATAAGCAACTTAAATGTTATTTATATAAATTATACATTACTACAAAATCTCTATCATTGTCACTGTCTAAGAAATCAAGTACCAACATTTTGGCGACTAAACTGAGAGCAATGCGACGCTCCAAATCCAAACTCAATCGGCCACGAATAGCTGTGCGGCGTTCGTTTCTTCCTTGTCACCGTAAGGTTAGCGCTCGTACTTCTTGCATACAGAAAGGCAAAGGTGAATCCATTTGAATAAAATTTTTAATAGTGCTTTTTTTGGGTTCCTTAGCAATTGATTCGACTAAGGAAAAAGTTATATGCAAGCATAGAATTCCTTTAAAATTGCAATAAATCGACTCACGAAATAGCGGTCATTATATTTTTCGAGTGTCCCCTAGTTCGTGTCACTACCGAATCAGGGATATTCTAGATACATTTTTGTTCCTCGTTTATTTATATATCAATTAAAATAATGTAAGTGTAAATTAAAAAACAAATCATGTATTTAATTAAGATTCTTACGACCTAAATTCGGTATATGTTTTGTTCACTAGAATTATTATTTTACGACTTTGAAGGTGACCTGAATTTACATTTTTTAGGTAAATTCGCATAGGTACCTACTACCAGCATAATTTTGTTTGATATAACTATTTTATTTATTTACTAGCTTTCCCCCGCGACTTCGTCTGCGCGGACTACAGTTTATCGTGAAAAAAGCATCCTATGATTTCTAGGATATTAAAAATCATTGCAAAAGTAGGTAGTTATAGCACAAACGCTCTTGATTTTTTGACACACTTGTTATTTCGATTCCTTGACAACCGTTCATTACAGCGAGTAATCAACATTTTCCAGTTTTGCCGTGGAAACTTACAATTTTCCGGAATAAAAAGTATCCCATGTTTTATTCCAGGGTATAAGCTATCTCCATTCCAAGTTGCATTGAAATCCGTCCTGTCGTTATCGCGTGAAAGCTCCCCAAACAAACAAACAAACAAACAGACAGACAACTTTCACTTTTATATATTATTGGTATGGATTTTTATATATTTATATTATGCATGGCGTAGTCAATGGTAAATTTAGATAATTTAAAAATGATCTTAGATTAGATTAAAAATGCTTAATTTACATAATTTATAATTGTATGTAATAAAAGCTTTATTTACGGTCATTAATCTGAATCTCCCCCTCGCATCTTTTTTAGTGTTTTAAATTGTTAAACCCTTTAAATATTTATGTTTTTTTTTGTCATAAATTATCATAATTCACTGTAAAAAGCTTTATCCCGAAACAGGGGCCACTAGCTCACGAACTTAGGAGAGACAAATTTTATCACTATTTCGTGATAAAATTTGTCTCTCCTTCTAAGTTCGTGAGCTAGTGGCCCCTGTTTCGGGATAAAGCTTTTTACAGTGAATTATGATAATTTATGACAAAAAAAAACAGGGTTCAAACAAGAGGTCTAGAAATAAATTAATATTAAAAAAAAAACGAATTAAATTAACAAACCAGTGCAAGAAAAGAAGCAATTTCATGTGAAATAGAGGTACCTACTTAGGCTGCGGTGCTCACAGTGCTGTTAGCGTGATTTTGAATCGGACCTGCCTTTGTTCGCGGATAATTTTTCTTTGTCGCGGACTCATTCAATTTAGCTCGTTCGACCTCTTGCAGCGTTAACCGGAGGATGAACTGCCTCCTGGTGCCTTCATCATTCATAGGGACTTCAATTTTCTCCATTATTCTAAACGCAGGTAGCAGTTACCATATACTTAAGAGATACGGGGATATTCTTATGTAGTGATTATATTCATTAATCTCAACTCAACTTCTTGTTTAATAGATTGTGCGGGTTCTTTTGTCATTGCAATAATCCTCAAAACCGGCAATGTTTGGCAGAAATGTCAAATTTGACTTAAGGCTCAGTGATTTCACGCAGGAGCATAATCACCGTAAGTTCAATATGGAGACAATAATGACGTCATCTATGACATTACACGCGATATCGTCAGTCTGTTGTAGGCGCTTACGCTGAACCGGACCGCTTATGAGCGTGATAATATCGATTATGGTCTGATTCGGACCGCGCCGTTATTAACATCAACAAATTGACTTCTAATACGTGCCACTGAATCCGATCTTTCTTGTGTAATTTTGCAGGTCTTTGATCATTTGTAGACATTAGGTATTATTTATTCTGTGGTAGAAGAATGGCTAAAAAAATTTAGGACCACAAAACTGAAACTGTCTTCTTTAAATTCTTGTGACGCGCTTAATTGGAAAGTTTGGCCGCAGAAATCTTTTAACCGAGAGGAGTGGAAGGAGAGTAGGGAGGCGCTTTGGCCTGCAGTAGGACGACCATGGCTAAATAATCTATATCTATATATAATATTAATATCTATAAAAGAAAGTCGTGTTAGTCACACTATTTACGAGTATAACTCAAGAACGGCTGAAATTTTGTATGGAGGTACCTTATATCCTGGATCAACACATAGGCTACTTTTGATCAAGAAATAAGAAAAAAAAAAAGGTTTTCTTAAGGACTTGAAAAAAAATATGGAAAAAGAAGCAAAAATTATTTCTAAGTACCAGGAGAGCAGAAACATTTAAGAAGTTGGAGATACAAAATTGACAAATAAAGTTATTAAAAGTAAGTATATACACTATTTATAACTCAAGAACGGCTGAACTGATTTGGCTGAAATTTGGTATGGAGGTAGCTTATATCCTGGATTAACACACTGGAAGGACTTGAAAAAAAATATGGAAGAAGAACCAAAAAAAAATCTAAGTTCCAGGATAGCAGAAACACTTAAGAAGTTGGAGATACAAAATTGACAAATAATAACTAACACGACTTTCTTTTATATATATAGATATACCACGTTTCATGTCACGTCCCACGGGAACGTGATACAAAGTATCGTATGTCCTTCTTATGGTTCTAAGCTACCTCCCCACCAATTTTATAATTATACTAGCTGTACCCGCTGCTCCCGTCTTTTCTTTAGATTAAAAGTACCATAATGTGCTATTCCAGGACCTAAAATACCAATATACCATTATACCATTTGATCAAAATTTCTTCAGACGTCAAAAATATTTTTATCAATTGCTCGGCTTCTAATCGCCAAATTGAGACAGAAAGACGCGAATTAAAATAAAAAAAAATGTTCTGTTGCTTATTTTAGGGTACCCTAGACCATTCTTTTAATTTGACTTCTTTGTACAGTCTTTTTCGTATCTGTTGCTTTATTATAAGTACAGTAATACCCCGAGTTACGCTACCCCGTTTTACGCGAAGTCGCAGATATGCGGTTTTTCATTTTGATTTCCACGCGCATCGGCTCTCTTGCTCCGCCCTCTCAGTGTTCAGTTTGCGACAGGTTTAAACGTGTTCCGCGTGGAATTGTACATGCGCAGCGCGTTTTACTTATAATCTCACGTTTTGCTAGATTCACACAATCAAGAGCTAACAATTGACGAAGTTATAGAAATGCGTAAGTATGAGCAAGACATTGAACAAACTGATTCGCTAGAACCAGTTGAATCGGTAAATCAATTGACAATTGCAAACTTAACAGAAGGACTCAATTCAATTGAAAAGGGGTTACAAATTTTAGAAAAAATAGATTCTAATGAAGAACACGATTCTACTACAAAACGGGGAATAAAAAAATTACTGGTATGCTACGAGGAAATTTTGCGTGAGAAGAAGAAAAACTTAACTCGTCAGTCAACATTGTTAGAATATATGAAGCCTTCGACATCAAAATAACTTCGGTTTAGGTTACTTTATTCATAACAACGTAAATTGTTTTATTATCTTACACTATATTAAACATTTTTCTTCAAAATTATTGTTTTCTTTAATCTCTGGTCCCGATTAAACATACTTTATATGTATTTATATGCAAAGTTGAACCCCGACTTACGCGAATTCGACTTACACGGCAATCGCTCGGACCCACCTACCGCGTAAGTCCGGGGTATTACTGTATACATAGATGACTGTGCCAAGTTGCATCAAAATCCGTCCAGTAGTTACAGCGATCACGCTGTACGCGTTATTTCAAATAACTTTTTACCCCTATCCTGCGGAACCACTTTAATTTTTACTATTTCCTATGTATTTTTTTTCTATGTCCTACCTCGTAGTATCAACTCAAATCATATCAAGTTTCATTTAAATTCATTCAATGGCGTGATGCGCGGCCAAGATACAGACAGACAGAGAGACAAAAATGAAAAAAATAACAGTTTTTGGTTTTTGTTTTAGTTTCAATTTAGAGTACGACGAAACATAAAAAAAAATGTCTTCTATGTACAGAATTTGAACCGATATCCCGAAGGAAACCCATTTTTTCGGATTAAAATGTATCCTTAATTTTCACCCATCATATAAACTATGACTGTGCCAAGTTGCACCATAATCCGTCCAGTAGTTTCAGCGTGATACGTTTTCTTTTAAATAACTTACAACCCATATCTTGCGGGGACCCTTTAATTTTTCGGGATTAAAAGTATCCAATGTCCTACCTCAAAGTATGAACTCAAATCTTTCCAAGTTTCATTTGAATTCATTGTGTAGTTTCGGCATTTTGCACTGCCAAGATACAGACAGACAGAAGGACACACATACAGAGAGATAAAAATGAAAAAAAAAACCGTTTTGGCTTCAGTATCTAATATAAAACAGACTCAAAAAGAAAACTAAATTTCTTTAATTTACAGTATTTGGACCCCTATCCCACAGGAACTCATTATATTTTCGGGATAAAAGTATTCTTAATTTTCAATCATCATATAAACTATAACTGTGCCAAGTTGCATCAAAATCCGTCCAGTAGTTTCAGCGTGATACGTGTTCTTATAAAAATCTTTCAACCCCTTTCCTGCGGTAACCCTTTAACATTTCGGGATGAAAAGTATATTTAAATATATATTATACTAGAGATTGGATTGACTGGTTTCGATGAATTTTGTTGTTCAATTCCTGGTGACGGCTATGCCCGCGTACAAATTTTGGTCCCATCCTTCTCCCCCTGGCCCCGTCCCCTTTAAAACCCCTACCAACTACCCTCGACCCCCACCCCCGCCATGTCACTTTGACAAAGAATTTGTAAAAATATATTAATGATGGTAAAATTTCGTATTTCTGCTCTCCAGGTATTTTGAAATACTTTTTTCCTAATATAATCACATCATTTAATGTTCATAGGGAGGTATACTCTCTTTTACTGATTTTCTTTGTCAATTTTGTATCTCCAACTTCTTAAGTGTGTCTGCTCTCCTGGTACTTTGAAATACTTTTCTTTCAATATAATCACACCATTTAATGTTCATGGGGAGGTATACTCACTTTTAATAACTTTATTTGTCAATTTTGTATCTCCAACTAATCCAACTTCTTGATTCTGTTCTCCTGGTACTGAGAAATCCTTTTTTTATATCTTAAAGAAAACGATTAAAAAAATATTATTTCGGGATCAATATAAGTGTTAATCCAGGATGTAAGCTATCCTGGTACCAAATTTCATCCAAATTCGTACAGCGGCTCTAGAGTTATAAGTGTTCGAACAAACACCAAACCCGACTTTGTTTTTATCTATTACTTATAATAAAACTGTAACAGGTAATTCTGTACATTTTATTATAAGAACTGCAAAGAAGTGGAATGCCCTGCCCTCGTCAGTGTTTCCGGTAAATTATAACCCCGGTGTGTTCAATTTAAGAGTGAATAGGTATCTACTAGGCAAGCGCGCTACACCTTCGACCACATCATCGCTTTCCATCAGTTGAGATCGTGGTCAAACGATTGCCTAGTCAGTAAAAAAAAAAAAAAAAAAAAAATTGTAAAAAAATATTTAGTAAAAAAAATTGGGGGGCTGTTCTATATTTGATACTGAAGCCAAAACTGTATTTTTTTTTCATTTTTGTTTGTCTGTCTGTATCTTAGCTGCGCATCACGCCACCGGAACTACTGGATGAATTCAAATGGATCTTGGTATGATTTGAGTTCATACTACGAGGTAGGACATAGAATACTTTACATCTCGAAAAAATTCAGGATAGGGATTGAAACTTATTTAAAATAACACATACCACGCTGAAACTCATGGACGGGTTTTGATGCAAATTGGCACTGTCTTTAGTTATATGATGGGACAAAAAATAGGACACCTTTTATCCCGAAAAAGTAAAGGGTTTCTGCGGGATATGGGTCCAAAGTTATGTTAATATTTAAGTAATTTAAAATATTTTTTGAATTGTTCTCTATATACGATACAGAAGCCAAACTATTATACTTTTTTAATTTTGTCTGTCTGTTTATTCGTATCTTGACCGCGAATTGCACCCAAACTATAACAACAATATTTTTTTTCTTAATCGTGTCTTTGTTTGTCTGTATGTTTGTTTGTTCACGCATCACGTAAAAACTATTGGACCAATTGCAATGCGGTTATCATTGTTAGATAGATTAGGGTTTGGTTTAAATCTGGTGTAATTGGTATCTCTATCCGGTGAATTAAAAATCGAGCAATTGATAAAAGTATTTTTAACGGCTGAAGAAATTTTGTTCAAATGTTGGTATATTGGTCCTGGAATAGCACATTATGGTACTTTGAACCTAAAGAAAAGACCACGCGTGCGATGCCGCAGGTACAGCTAGTAATATATAGGAATAGATAATGTACTCTGGTATTAGGGTCAACACATGTCACTCTGACGGAAGATGCGTCGAGCGTAGAAGGTGTGAGGGTTCGAACGGTTTTTGTTCAATTGATCTTCAAAATAATATAAGTCATTTGGGGCATGGTGTTCTTTTTTTTTTGTAAAAATTTTTAATTAGTTTTTTAGTTTATTATTAAGCACTTATTGGATTGGCGTAAAAGCTTGTAAAACACAGCCCGAATTTGATAATGACGGTTTTCGAAGTTGCGAAATGTACGAATGCTCCCCATCAGTGGTGTGGATTCGGACATATCATGGAATCATGGAATCATGGAAATAACTCCTCCATAATTAAATATATCTAGTTGGAGGCGTGTTTTGAAAGGAATAAACGAAGGACATGTTCTGCAAGCCCTGTCTTTCTACTTTTGCTGACGCGGCTTAGTAAGTGGAGACTTTGAAATTATATTTAACAGATGACTTTCTGAATGACAATGTCCCCTATAAAACTTCCTTCATGGCTGATGCTACAGCCTTCGTCTACTTCTATTTTTTTTTATAATTCCCTTCCATAGTACTGTTCTGACAACAACAAAAAAATAAGGTTGAAGATAATAGCCAACTTGACTGTACGAATTCACCCCAAGTGACGATGTATGAATCTGGCCCAACAGCCTCAAGTAAAAAGAAAGACCCCAAGCTTAATACCCAAAGTCAAAGTCAAAGTATTTTATTGTAAATAGGCAAAAATAATAGCACTTTTACAAGTCAAAATTAACATCTCCTGAACAAAGAGATTTACATAAAATATTATAAAAAGATCAAATCAATCCAAATTTAGATAAACTAAGTATTCTTTGAGTTTGAAAAGGAAATTTCCCTTTCATGTGCCAACAGAGTTAAATCTCACACTGGAAAAGGAAATACCCTTCTGACTCTACCGGTGCTTCGGAAATACGCCCGTTAGAGAAGAGAGCACCAAGAAACTCTACGGGGATGTATTTTTTCCATATTTGTTCATTCTTTATATATTTTTCAAATGTCACAATTATAACAAAACATGTAAACTACAAATATAAAAGGTAAAAGTGACAATGAGATATCATATGATATATATGATATTATATGATCACTTATTATTATCATGGAGCTTGGAGACATCAGGCCATGCATTTCTGTCATTAATATAATCATTTACATTGTAGTACGCTTTCTTTATGAGATTTACTTTAACAAAAGTTTTAAACCTATGCATTGGTAATTGATCAATGCCGTCAGGTAACTTATTAAAAAATCGTATACAGTTCCCCATATATGAACCACTAACTTTCTTTAACCGAAATCCAGACACTTTTAGTTTAGTTTATTTTTATTTCTAGTATTAAAATTATGAACATCCCTATTTTTAACAAAGGTATTGATATTCTTCCGAACATACATTATATTTTCATATATATATTGACAAGCCACTCTAAGAATATTGATCTCTTTAAAGCGTTCTCTAAGAGAATCTCGGGATT
This sequence comes from Alsophila aescularia, assembly GCA_946251855.1. Taxonomy (NCBI): domain Eukaryota; kingdom Metazoa; phylum Arthropoda; class Insecta; order Lepidoptera; family Geometridae; genus Alsophila; species Alsophila aescularia. Next base: position 44,329,904 of record OX276375.1, on the reverse strand, counting down.
TCATATTGTAAATGGAACGAATTGCTCTCTTCTGTAGCACAAATATTGATCGAATTTCCGCGGCCTTACCCCACAGCAAAATGCCATATGACATAATACTGTGAAAGTAACTAAAATATACTAATCTTGCAGTAGCTATATCGGTAAACTGTCTAATTTTACGTACTGCATAGGCTGCAGAGCTCAATCTACCAGCTAACAACGATATGTGTGGACCCCACTGTAATTTTGAATCTACAGTAATACCCAAAAATGTGGTTGACTGCACAAGGTCTACAGGCTCACTATTTATTAAAATACTTGAATTCGTAGGAACGCCTCTGACATTGGGTAGTGAAAATTTGATACATTTAGTTTTCTTAGGATTTAACATTAAATTGTTAGTTGTAAACCAACTAAGAACTAGCGCGATTGCCTTGTTAACGTCGTCAAAATTATTCAAGGTTCTGTCAATCTTAAAAATTAGAGAAGTATCATCTGCAAACAAAACAATATCACATAAGTTCTTTATGAAAAATGGAAGATCGTTAATGTAAACCAAGAACAAGAATGGCCCAAGTATTGAACCCTGTGGGACTCCCATTGTAATGAGAGATCCTGATGACCTCGCACCATTTACATCTACTTTTTGGATTCTATTGCTAAGATACGATGATAAAAGATCGAGAGCTTTCTCATTAACTCCGTAATGATTCAATTTAAAAATTAATGTTTCGTGGCAAACGCAGTCAAATGCTTTGGATAAATCACAGAAAACGCCAATTGCGTCCTGTGACTCCTCCCAAGCATTGAATATATGCTTTAAGAGCCCTGTGCCTGCGTCTGTCGTTGAACGGCCTTTAGTGAAGCCATATTGTTCATTATGAAACAGACCATTGAGATTGAAATGTGTTAATAACTGATTTAATATTACTTTCTCAAAAATTTTACTTAGAGCGGGAAGTATAGAAATGAGTCTGTAGTTAGTCGGATCATTTTTACTGCCAGACCCGTGCCGTGCCGTACCCGTTAGAAAATTGATCAAAGCTCTGTGAAATAATTGAACGTACTTATGTAAATTCTTTCACACAAGGTAATATTTCTTTCTTAATAGCGTACATGTTTTAAAAGTAAGCATACAAAGCAAAATACGTAAAAAATACTCAAGCACTGCCAAAACATAACGTGGTGGTGGACGAATTATTGTCAAATTTCGTTGAAAATGGAACACATTCGACGCATGGTCAATCCTGGTAGTGCAGTGGATCTATTGCGCGTGATTTTAAAATAATTCGTAACCATTTACTGGGCGCATTTACTGTATTTATGCGCCCCGCGTACGAATCCTCTACACTGAGAAATGTACCGCATATGTGTTGACCCCATGTTGACCCTTAGTGCAGTTGTCTATGATGACAGTTATGAGGATATTACGAGTCATTTGGCGTATGTTTTGTAAAAAATAATTCAGCCGTTTCTTACACGAGGAGACCAAACTTTGGTGTATGTAAGTATCTATTGTGTTTTTTTACCGTCGCATCGCTGATATTTTTATGAAACTTCAAGTCATCTTTTTTTTAGGAAATAGATATACTTGCTGTTGGCCTCTACAGCGAACTTTGCGAAAACGCTCCACCGCAATGCGTGACGCAGAAGGCGCACGCCAAAGTAAAATTTTAGCGACTTGCTCAAGGGCACCCAGGGCACATAATAAATAGTACAAGTACCCAGGGGATGTTTTTGACACACTTGTTATTTCTTTTCCATGGCAACCGTTCCTTACAGCGAGTAATCAACATTTTCCAGTTTTACCGTGGAAACATACTATTTTCCGGGATAAAAGTATCCTATGTTTTATCCCAGGGTATAGGCCTACATTATATCTCCATTTCAAATTTTATTATAATCCGTCCAGCCGTTATCGCGTTAAAACTCCCCAAACAAACAAACAAACAGACAACATTTCACTTATGGATTCTGTGTAACCTAAATATCTACATAATTTGTCAGCGGGGGCTAATTAATATATAATCTAATCACTTATCTATAATCCAATCGTAATCTTTCCTTGTTTTGTTTGTTTTCATTTTAATATTTGAAGCGAGGTCTCCACGTTTAACTAGGGCGAATCGGTGGCGATAGTATGTCTGTTCGACGAAAACTTGAGTCAAATTAATATTGCGTATATCGTCGCTCCACCGAGCCGGAGGGCGTCCTACACTAGTGTGCCGAGTCACAGGCTCCGCTCAAGAACACGTCTACCCCAACGATATCGGTCCTTCGGCAGTATGAACTTGAGCAGCCCACTGCCATTTCAGTCAGCTTGCTAATCCTATGTAACATGTATCTAATGTAACAATAATATTTACTTTATCGTATTTATATAATAAACTAGCTGTACCCGCGGCTTCGCACGCGTGGTCTAAGCACCCAAGAGCATTTTTTTCATTTGAATTCATTTAGTAGTTTGGGTGCAATGCACGGTCAAGATACCGACAAACAGATACACAAAAAGTAAAACAGTTTGGCTTCGGTATCGTATATAGAGAACCATCCAAAATATATTTTTTATTACTTAAATATTAACATAACTTTGGACCCATATCCCGCAGAAACCCTTTACTTTTTCGGGATAAAACGTGTCCTCAATTTTAACCCATAATATAACTTAAGACAGTGCCAAGTTGCATCAAAACCCGTCTATTAGTTTCAGCGTGGTACTTTTAAATAAGTTTCAACCCCTATCCTGCGAGACCCCATACAATTTTCGAGATGTAAAGTATCCTATGTCCTACCTCGTAGTATGAAATCTAATCATACCAAATTTCATGTGAATTCATCTAGTAGTTCCGGCGGCGTGATGCGCTGCTAAGATACAGGCTGACAGACATACAGACAAAAATGAAAAAACATACAGTTTAGGCTTCATTATCGAATATAGAGTAACTTCCAAAAAAAAACACTATATCTTTAATGTACAGAATTTGGACCCATATCCCACAGGAAACCTTTATTTTTTCGGGACATAATGTATTCATAATTTTCACACATCTTATAAACTATGTATATGCCAAGTTGCATCAACATCCGTCCAATAGTTTCAGCGTGCTAAGTGTTCTTTTAAATAATTTTCCACTCCTATCCTGCAGGAACACTAATTTTTTTCGGGATGAAAAGTTTTCAGTGTCCTACTTCGAAGTATGAACTCAAATCATACCAAATTTCATTCGAATTCATTGATTATTTTCAGCGTGGTGCACTGCCAAGGTATATACAGACAGACGGACAGACAGACAGAAAGACAAAAATAAAAAAATACAGTGTTGGCTTTAGTATTGAATAAAGAAAGGCCTCCAAAAAAAAATTACTTAATATCTTCAATTTACAGAATTTTGGACGTTATCCCGCAGGAACACTTTATTTTTCGGGATAAAAAGTATCTATAATTTTTACACATTATATAAACTATGACGGTGCCAAGTTTCAACAAAATCCGTCTAGTAGTTTCAACGTGATACGCGTTCTTTTAAATAACTTTCAACGCCTATCCTTCAGGAACCATTTAACTTTTCGGGATGAAAAGTATCCAATGTCCTACCTCAAAGTATGAACTCAAATCATACCAAATTTCATTTTTTTTAATTCATTGAGTATTTTCGGCGTGATGCACTTCCAAGGTGTAGACAGACAGACAGACGGACAGACAAACAGACAAAAATAAAATTTATACTGTTTTGGCTTTAGAATTGAACATAGAATATATATATAATATATAAATAATAATAATATATATTTATTAATTATATATATATATATATATATATTTTATGTCATATAAGCTTTTTATATAATTAAGTATTTTTAAGTAATTCATAATTATTCTTAATTGTACACCACCGTCTATTTCTGCTTCCTCTGATACTGTCCATCCATAGGTTGTCTGGAAGAGATCGCTTTAAGCAATAAGACCGCCAATTGTATTACCTTATTTAAGTTTTGATATTGTTTGTTCTTTGTTTTGGTATACAATAAAGTATTTCGTATCGTATCGTATCGTATAGAACGGCCTCCAAAATTGTTTTCAAAATATCTTTAATTTACAGAATTAGGGACATTATCCCGCAGGAACTCTTTATTTTTTCGGGATAAAAAGTATCCTCAATTAACCCATCATATAAACTATGACTGTGCCAAGTTGCATCAAAATACGTCCAGTAGTAAGTGTTTTCTGAAATAACTTTCAACCCCTATCCTGTGGGAACCCTTTCATTTTTCGGGATAAAAAGTAGCCTATGTCCTACCTCGTAGTATGAACTCAAATCATACCAAGTTTCATTTAAATTAGTTCTGTAGTTTCGGCGTGATGCCTAGCCAAGATATAGACAGACAGAGAGACAGACAGAAAAAAAATAAATAAAATACAGTTTTGGCTTCAGTATCAAATCTAGAGTACGGCCCAAAAAATATTTTTAAAATATCTTCAATGTACAGAATTGGACCCGTTACAGTTTTATTATAAGTATATAGATAACACATCCTTACCGTCATTCTCCCTAAATTATAGCTAAGAACCATCTCGTTTACCTCAGCTTTCAAACATAAAAAACCGCAGCTAAATCGGTTCATTCGTTTGGAATCTACGATTCTCACCCCCCTTTCTCACCTACCCCCTGTCCTGCCCCATCCCCCATATATCTAAGAACCATCTTGATCACATCAGCTTGCAAACAAAAAAAACGCATCAAAATCGGTCCTATTCTTTGGGAGCTATACGATGCCACAGACAGACATACACACACAGTGATACACACCCTAGTCTCTTTGTTGGGGGTTAATAAAAATATAAATAAACATTTCTCGGTTTCTTATCAAAGGTTGCCTGGAAGAGATCGCTGCTTAGTGATAAGGCCGCTGATTGTACTATTTTAAGGTCAATGCTGACGAGCTATAATTTAAGATTTTAGTGCAATAAAGAGTTATCTATCCACTACCTGCTCCCCGCGGTATTACCAGCGTGGACAATGATGATGAATGATGATGGATGATGATGATGAAAAGTACCCTATCCATCTTGAACATGGTACCTACCTATCTTGCAAATCTTACTTCATTATTAAAATTTGTAATCATTGACTCTTGAAACCCTAGATATCGGTTTTTAACTCGATAGACTACTTTGACTCCTGCCTGAGCTCCTGTCACTTTTTAAGCAGCTATCGAAAACAACAGCTGTGTCGCAGAGGAGCGCGGAGTGTGCGGGGCGCGGGAGGGAAACTCGGTCTGGCACACGTACAACGACGACTCCTTTTTTAAATTCTAGTTGCACCCCGCGGTGATGATGATGATGATGATGATGAAGAAAAGTATCCGTTTTGTTATTCCAAGGCCTAAAGTATCTAAATGTCGTGGCGATATCATAGATAGATGCTTGTCAACCACTCTTTAAAGATTTAAAGTCCTTACGCTTCCATCAATGTATATTTTCAAAATATGTACATTTGTAAAGAAGCACCCTGAACACTTTAAAAAAATAAAAGATAAAGGTATCTGCTACTACTGTAGGTACCCGAATAGGTTAGTACTACCGCAATGTAATAACGAGCTTTTTCATAGAAACTGCTATAATTTTTTTTATCACATCCCAAAGTCATTAAAAGAGTTGACCTACTTTAGATTTCGGAGACAGCTTTTTAAATGGTTACTTGAACATAGTTTTTATTCTATTAAATAATTTTTTGATATAAAATTTTAATGTTCATAGATTTTACATTATGCCGGTGAAAGTGTTAAGTTAGTATCTATTGTGTTGTAAGTAAAGTAACGGTAATTTTTATATTTTGCTTCAGATACCTATATTGTATTAAAGTAGCTAAAATAATTTAGAGTATGTATGTAGCATGTAAGTATTAATTTAAAAATGATTATAATTATTGTACGTCCATTCCGGATAAAACTGTTGCGACTCATATTTTATCATAAGACCTTTATACCTAATGTACACAGTTTATACAATAAATTTTATTCTATTCTATTCTACCATTTCATTAAATGAATGGGAACACCATGAAAAAGTTATATTTAATGAAATTATCGGTGACATGGTGAAATGGTTTGGCCAGATGAATGAATGATCAGCGTTTGACGATATGAACAGCTAAACGCACGGTTACTTGATATGCTCAACATTAGTGATCATCAACACATTACTGAAAAAACAAAAGTCAAGATAACTTACCCTAGTAGCGTTTGTGGTTGGCCAACGGTGTCCATGGTTGGGAATTGGTTGGGAAGTCGTTAGTGTTTTTACCAACAAATTATCAGCGTAGGGCCAAAAAATATATGTGAAAAAGTTTCAACAGTTTTCTTACAGACATCCAACGATGGGCTTACCCCTACCCCTACTGCGGTTGGTTAAGGTTATGGCAGCAATTTGGTCATTTTACTCATTAAACTAAACTAGACTAAATTTCTTCAAATGTAATTTAAACCTTGTCGACTTTGTAACAAGGTATTTTTGCCCCTGGCATCTATTCTAAACTTACGTAAATTTAAGTTGCACCGCTTAAAATAACGTAAATAAAACAGGTTTTCAACACGCGGTCTAACAGCGTTTGGATAAATTCGAACACGTTCTGAGACAGCGTTTGGACAAATCGGGACTCTCGCTGCGTTGAAACAAAGTTGATTTTACGCTGACAGGCTTTAGTGATAGTTGAGTGAGTGAGGATTAGATGCCAGGGAAAAAATACCTTGTTACGAAGCCAATAAGCCTTAAATTACATTTGAAGAAATTAAGTTCAGTTTAGGGGTTGTCCGAATCGCAACCATTGTATAAGTAGAGGTTTTGTAACGATATGATTATATTGGGTCAACGAGAAAACGTTGTACAAGGTAACGTACAAGTTCATGAAACATTCATTAACTTGAGACCAACGGTTTTTTTTGCAGCAAGAATCTAAGGCTGACATTCAGAGTTAATGGATCGAGTTTACTCCGATCGGTCTCATGTGAGCTTGAACTCCGGCCTCGATGAGTATACTCCTCGTCGTTAAATTCAGAATCGAGTTCAAACGATAACTGTACTTACTCCATCAAGTTCGACTCCAGCCATAGACAAGTGTTGTTTGACATTGGTGAGCAATGTTTAATTCACTTTGTCTTTTTTTATCTGGCAATATTACGCTAAAAAGAGAGAAATAATTGCAAAAATTGTATGAATAACTGAAACAGGAAACTTTTAAAAGCGCTGCATTTTCAGTTTCTGAAATGCGCGCCGTTTTCTCTATTTGGTTTTTTAATTTTACATTCTACCTAATTATAAATTTTGTTATGAATTACCTAAATTTTAAAGAAACGAGTGAAATTAAACGTATAATCAAAAGTAGGCTAAGTTAAACAATGGAAAACAAATCGCATCCAGCGTTCACAGTATTTAAAAAATAATTTCAGACTTTCTGAGGGAACTAATAGCTCCATACATACATATTCTAGAATCTAAAAAAAAACAATGCTTCGTATAAATTATATATTTTAGGCTACTCCTAAATAACTTTAAAAAAAAACTTGGAATAATATGAAGACATGAGCCATAGAGGCAAAAACTATAATTCTGCATAGAAAACATACGGATGAAGGTCCATCAATAGATGACATGAACCCAGAGTGCCTATATTCTCTTTGCAAACAAGCGTGAAAGCAAAGATAGCGGCGTCTGAGCACGGCTCGACACGCCAATTTAGCGTCTCAGCCCGTCTTATTCTTAGCTGAGCTTATACTCGTGCTCCATTATGCTAAGGTCGTCAGTGAATAACGACATGATTGGAGTTTGAGTCTAGAATCAAATTCTGGCATAACGAAGTTTGAGATCGAACTCGAACTCGTTTGTGAATGTCAGCCTAAGGCTTACTAACTAACTAACTAATCGTAACTAGCTGTGCCCGCGGCTTCGCACGCGTGATCATTTCTTCAGGTTAAAAGTACTCTAAGTGCTACCCAAAACCTAAAATACCAACATTGGATCTTAATTTATTCAGCCGTTATACAGATTTTTATCTATTGCTTGGCTTCTAGTCATTGGATTGGATACCAATCACACCAGTTTTTAAGTTAAACCTTAAGCTATGCAACAATAACCCAACAATTAAAACCGCATCGCAATCGGTTCCGTAGTTTTTACTTGCGAACAAACATACAGACAGGCAGAAATGTTTTCAATAAATGTTATATTCTGGTACAGTATAGTTTATTTTAAGTATAGACCACTATTTTTTATCTTGTTTGAACAGACTTCTTCGCTTTATTAAAAGTAATAATATTTATTACTTCAATATTCAACTTTGGACCCCAATTCCACAGGAAACTTTTATTTTTTCGGGATAAAATTTATCCTTAATTTTAACCCATCCCAACTAACCAATACAAACTATGACTGTGACAAGTTGCATCAAAATTAGTATTTACTATCTGTACCTGCGGCTTCGCACGCGTGGCCTTTTTTTAGGTTTTCCATTCCAAGTAAACTATTAACCTGCCAATAAAATACATATATAACTTTTGAGACATACGTCATTTAGTTCCGAGCTAAATTGTGTGTTCAAACAGCGCTAGATAGTCAACCTTGTTATAGTAGAAACCAATCTTTATGGCGGCTGTGAAGTTAGGCGCACATCGCTGCGCAATAGCTAATTTTAGGTGTAAGCGGGCTTTGGAGAGGTAAGAGGCCGGGGCACACCCTCCCGCTAGCCCACCGCATCCCGCGCGCGCCCGTCGCGGTTGTGCTTGTATGCATGCTACATCCATACGCTGCACACATGCGTGCGATTCTGTACAGTCTAGTTAGTTATTTTAAAGTTGTTTGTTACAACCAATACAATCCACTAACACAATATCAGCATATATTCCGATATTAATATTATTCTGTTGACGTATGTTAACATAATGTCATGATTAGTTAAAAAATAAAGACTAGCGTTAAGAGTCGACGCTAATTTAGCTACTAAAACTTAGCTATATGTATAAAAAAAATATCATTCCATTATGTGTTTGTACTTACCACTTTTTTCAATCATTTTTACATTATTTGCATGTGACATGTAAGTAAGAATGGTTTATGCAGTTTATTAAATATGTACGCATAGTAATTTTTATTTTGCATGATTTATTGTATTGTTTTGCACTACCGTCCTTATATAAATCGTAATTTCTGTCCATCCAAAGGTTGTCTGGAAGAGATCGCTTTTAGTGATAAGACCTCCCTATGTGCCTATTTTTTAAATAATTTCTTGCATTTTTGTTCCATAATTCTGGTGTAATAAAGTATTTATTATTATTATATTATACAAGTAGGTAATAAAAAAATTACTCTAATAAATGCGAACCTTACTGTACCAGCGTGAAGTCGCACTAGCAGCGCGCTTCACAGCTGCCATAAAAATTGCTTCCTACTATACGCAGACACTTCAATTGTTAAAATATCTCTCTGTGCTATTCCAAGACCGAAAATACCAATGTACCACATTTGATCAAAATTCCTTCAATCGTCCATTTTTTTTTTATCGATTGCTCGGCATTTAATCATTGGATTAAGATACTAAATACCCCAGTTTTTAAGTCAAACTCTTAGCTATCCAACATTGTAAACTAAATCGCAATCGGTTCAGTAGTTTTTATGTTATGCGCGTAAAAACAAACATACAGACAAACAGACAGACATGATTTAAAAAATGATATATTCTTGTTTGGTAGCTTATTTTAAGTACCCTAGACATTTTTTTTATTATCTTCTATGTACAGACTTTTTCGTTCTCATTGCTTTATTAAGTAAGTACTTATAGTTATTAAATACTTCATTCGGTTTGTTTCAAAAATCAATATTTCCATAGTAAAAAGTCCCTTAAAAATCAAATTCGGATCACAAAAAAAATCATAAGAAAAACTTTACAGTGTAATAAGTTTTTTGCTGTTTCTGTAAAAATAACTAGTATGGAAATATTAGTTTTTGATAAGTCTGGACAGTACTGATACTCTCCGTGACATTTTCAAATATAATATTTTTCTCACTTTGTCCCGCATTTTAATATTGGAATTGTGTAGTTTTGTAAACACTAATGAAGATCACTACTTTAGTCAAAAGTCTAGTCGTGATGGTAACTTACGTAGCAAATATAATATATAATATGTGCATTCCTAATGCTTTTTTTTAAAAGAGTACTTTTATGAGCGCAAATAAAATTTTCAACCACTTGCCCATTGAATTAAAATTATTAAAAGGTAATAAGTTCAAACAGAATTTAAAAAATTGGTTAAGTATCCGACGGAGGGTGAATTCTCCATACAAACGTAACGTCAAGTTGGGTAACTTTGAATTTCCTTGTAACTATGAATATCACTAGTTCGAAGATTCTTAATTTTTTTTCTTAGTAACTTCTTGTGAAATACATTGATAACTGTGTACAACGGAACCACACCACACTCTTTGCACACCACCAAATATTCTAGTTGTCAAACGTCACATAAAATTGCCAGTCGTCAAAGAAGTTTTGATAGCTTTACGTCATTTTGCGTACGCGTTTTTTACGGGTAACCAGATCAACCCACTTTTACATTTCGAAATTTATTATAAGTTACGTAAAACACGTGAGTTTTGGTTTTTAACTGTGAAATATACATCGAAATCACCATATTTAATAAAAAAATATAGTTTCATTCAGTTTTTTGTACAAACATTGTTATATAAAAATCACTATAAAACTTTTTAGTTTTGTTGTTTTTTTTTTATATTTTATGTTGATGTTTTACGATTGCTAATTATATGTAGATTATTAAGCTTAAGTTTGATTTTTAATAAATATGTCTAAAAATAAATAATCGAAATGTATTCACATTCATTTTTTCTTACCTATTGGTAGTTGATTGTTGGTAGATGGTATCCCCAAGTGAATGGTGAGTTGTTCACTATGCGAAATTGATTTTATTTGACAGATCTCTGTTTCTTTTATTCAAAACACTTGTTTAATCTTACCCAAGTCTGTTAAATTGCCATATAGAAAGGATTTTTGCTGGCGAAATAAATCTTTTCAGAGATACCCAAAAGCCATGGTAACTTTGAAAGGCCATTAAAGCGCAAATATCTCAAATATCCTTTTTAAATTCATCAAGCTTGTTCAATTATTCTAAATTTGGATGATAAAAGAACACTCGTTAATCCATAAAACAAACGTAGACCGATACATTTTTACTTCAGTATCGGTAAAAAATTGTAAAAAGTGTTTAAAGTTACCCTACTTGACTGTAATACCAAAATAATTTGTAGTTGGAGCATATTTCTACAGGGTTATGATATTATTCGGGTTTTGATAGTGTTTATCTAGGTTCCCAACAGTATTTTGTTTTCAAAATACTTACCTGAAACGAAATATACGCAAATATTGCATTTTCCTTATTTATATGCAAAATGGAATTTTCTTTTATATTTCGTTTCAGGTAAGTATTTTGAATAAACAAAAACAAAGTCATTGGGGAAGTTACAGCGATAACGAAGTGGAGACGGTTGTTTTGCTTTGAATTATAAATGTCATGTCATTTTTAACTGTCAAAGACATTTTTTATGCATAAACGAACGGTGATCGATCGGCATGCTGGTACGCAATAATTGCAAACCAAATGCCGAAGGTATCTACACTATAAAGATTTGATTGTTTGTATATGTTTGTTTGTAATGGATATGCTCAAAAAATAATGAACGGATTTAAAAAAATATTTCAATTAGAGAAAGCTAATTTATCAGCGAGTAACATGGGAAGTATTTTATTTTTCATAAAATTAGAGTCCCCTACGAAAATTGCCATAATATAACACGAGGTATCAAAAATTTGCGAAAATGTTGATTACTTTGGTTTATAGAACGTTGCAATGGAAACGAAATAATAACAAGTCTGTCAAGTGCGTGAGTAATAATGCAGTTGTCTATGTTCAAAAACACAGCTGCTAATGATTTTGAATTACGTTTACTGGCGGTTTTTTATTAGAAGTTACGACGGGTATAAAAATGCTAAAAGTAAGAAAATTGCCGTGGTGTGAACGCTACCGATAAACTCAATAAACACAAAAATACTTAACCGATTTTAAAATTTTAGACGTGGCGTAGACGTTTCACGACAAACAAACGGCCATGCACCCTGACACAGCCCCATCCGGGTTTTTAAACCAAAGGAGGTTAAATTACGCTTACTAGCGTTAAACCACAGAATACCTAATGACGTTAAACCTTAACTATTAGGTATATAGAGAAAAGATTTGATTTTTGTATGTTTGTTTATTTTTAGTAACAGGACGCACAGAGCAAAATCAGCCATATTGATGTTTTTGTGATATTTTTCGTATAACACGCGATTTGTACGTGGCGTAGACGTTTCCCGACAAACAAATAGCCGTGCGCCCTGACACAGCCCCATCCAGGTTTTTAAATCAAAGGAGGTTGAATTACGCCTAACTGGCGTTAAACCTTTACAATAAGCGTAATTCAACCTCCTTGCGTTAAACAGAATAATACTAAAGACAAAATGATACGTAATTATAAGACCTATAAACAAAACACTATAGCAAAGCGAATACAATGCATTTTTATGGAGGAAGTAAGTTTAGAGAATTGTTGTTAACAATATGTTTGTGTAAATAAAGTATTTAGTGTAAGGAATTATAGTTATGATAAGTTTGTGCAAATTAAGTATTTAGGGTCAGAAATTGTTGTTACTTATATTCTATTTGCCCAAATAACGTATCTCCTAGTTTTATCTTTCTATACATCTACCCGTGCGAAGCCGGGGTGGATCGCTAGTAAAGGATATTTTGCGTTTTTGACGTGAAACGTCTTTATATTTGCTTACATGGTACGGGGTACGATGACTAAAAGTGGACATGAGGCAGAAATGACGTGCCAGTTATGCGTCATATGCGTTCCGCATATGATCATTGAAAAAATGAATTCAATTGAATTGTTTCTGTTGGGATAACATAAACAATCTACAGTCAGCTTGCGGTAAATTGATAGCAAATTATTTGTAAAACTGAATTTGTGACGCTTATTTCATAATTGTGTGTATTTCTCAGTGAAACAGATAATTCATACTAGCTGTATTTTGGAGCGTTGTTATTTATTATGTTGTACAAACCGACTTGAGTAGTAAAATGAATCCATAACCTTTTATCGGTAAGTGAGCATGTTTTCTTAAGTTTGTCGAAGTATTTGCGATAGAAAACGTTCGTACCATTTGTAATTAGTTATTTTCACATGTTATTATCAGACCTTAACTAAAATATAAGCGAATTTGAGCGAGTTTGTTTTCTCGTATTACCCGACTAGAAAAGAAAGTCCTAGCCTAGCTTACCATTTAAGTGCCATATTTTGACGTGTCTCCATAAATTATTTGAGTTTCTATCGAGTTCGGGATACCAATGCTCAAGAAGTTTAGTTTACCCATAAATAAATATTTCTCTGCAGATGGATGAAAACATTTTGAAGCCCTTTGCTTTCGCAAGTCAATGCATACGAACTATAAACATACATACGCAGCTGATCCATAAAAATGCCATTCGCGTTCATTGAAATTTATGGAACTGCTTAAATTTTTCGTGATTTATTGATCTCATAGTTAAAGTTGTTCCAAGTTGTTCATAATGAAGGAAGACTCGATGACAATGATAGGTATCCTCAAATATGCTCGTCGTCTATCTGACCCATAAATATGTATTACATAAAAAGTAAAATCATGTGCATATTAATATGATAGTGCTGTATGTAATATGTATGTATGTAATCATAAAACAAAATATGATAAAAATTTGTACCTCAATTTTTGTTTTGTTCTTTTCAGACTCCATAAGAAGATAAATCAATCGCGATTGAGCAACCTAGTACTAGTAAAATGAGAGAATTGAAAAAACTGGTATGTTTAAATAATAATAATGCCCAAAATGAAAATTAAAAATTACAACCGGCCAAACGGCTGGCTAAAGTCGAGGGTTTCTCTTTAATCACACCGAGTTTGACGTTTGTATGGTTGTATAACAGGTCTTGTATTAATATGAGCGCCCCTTATTTTTACACGACTGCCCAAAAAAGGAGTGTAATGTTTTTAGCATTCATGTATGTTTGTATGTATGTGAGTTTCTTTATTCCACCGTAACTTTTAAATGCCTGAACAGATTTAGACGTATCGGGTACCGTTAGAATTCTAACTGAGTAACATAGGGTTTTTTTTATGGTTCAATTTTCAAATTAGAAATAAATATTTTTTGTGTATGTTTTACAATATGGGTATCTAATTGAAGGCCTTAATAAGCACATTCCAACAGTATACAATTTATTGGCAAAAGCTCTTTTTTGGCAGGGCAGGCGTGTTTTTTTAGCATTTAAGCTAGTTATTTATATTTTCATTATTTACACATATATCCGTTACCACTAAATTGAAGTGGTTGTAGCTTCTTAGGTATATTATTTTATTTTTACCCGACTACAGCGAATCAAGACGGAAGGTTATGATTTAAACCAGCATGTTTTATGACATATGGACATACATACATACATTGTATGTATGTATGTCCATCTGTTTCCTCATATCCAGTTGCTTGCCACGCGCGCACGCGCATATGTGACAAATGAGGTATCGTTGGAAGCGTCTTCGTCGTCCGCTGATTTTAGTGTGTCGTCACATTAAATTGAATATGGACATAAAGACGTGAACGAAAAAATATTTGCTCCCATTTTGTTACATTTTCTTGTTGCGAAAAAATAAAACCCAGCTATCCTAGGCTAGATATTATCATGGCCCAGTTCAATCTATCTACAAACTTTAGTTTCGATTTTTCGATTAAACCGGAAGATACATTTTCATGAAAAGAAGAAAATCCACACATTGTCCGCGGCATTCTTATATTGATTAAAAGCTTGATAGATCACAACTTGATTGGTTCGTAGAAATCTTTCTTTTCCTAGAAATCAAAAACCATTAAGAAGTTGATATTTCCGGAATTAGGTGTCCAATATCGGGAGTCGGATCTCAAGTTTCGGAATCGAAAACCATTCGATTTTGCATGCCCTAGTGAGGGGCCTACTATGGTGTCAGACGGATGCGATATTATATTTTTTAAAACGCACATCGCTAACTACGCTTATTAAAGTTATTTTATTTACTTAACTAAGGTGACCTTAAAATGATGGCGATGTTTTTACTTATAAATATATATACGGGTATATAAAGCGATGTGTGTAAACGTACATTTAATTATGACAGGTCTTATTGGTTATCAAACTCTAAGGCTGGTTCATTATAAGCCCTTATCTTATCAATGAGGGGTCCAAGGAAGATGTTGTCTTCATAAACGCTCTTTGTCTTGATGCGTACTACACGACGGCATCAAAAAAAACATACCTTAATATGGTAACACGAACCATCGAGAAAGTTCTGTCTCCGCCCCTTTGGCTACACCTGATGCCTGGTTCATTATTAGCCCTTATCTCATCATTGAGGGGTCCAAGGAAAATGTTGTCTTCACAAACGCTCTTTGTCTTGATGCGTACTACACGATGGCATTAAAAAAACCATACCCTAATATGGGACCACGAACCATCGAGAAAATTATGTCTCCGCCCCTTTGGCTACATCTGATGCCTCGTTCATTATAAGCCCTTATCTCATCACTGAGGGGTCCAAGGTAAATGTTGTCTTCACAAACGATCTTTGTTTGGATGCGTACTACACGATGGCATACAAAAAAAATACCTTAATATAGTACCACGAACCATCGCGAAAATTTCTGTCTTTTTCCCATAGAGCCCCTAAGGGTATACTTGATGCCCGGATCATTATAAGCCATTATCTCATCACTGACGGGTCCAAGGAAGATGTTGTCTTCACAAACGCTCTTTGTCTGGATGTGTACTAAACGATGGCATTAAAAAAAACATACCCTAATATGGGACCACGAACCATCGAGAAAATTCTGTCTCCGCCCCATTGGCTACACCTGATGCCTGGTTCATTATCTCATCACTGAGTGGTCCTAGGAAGATGTTGTCTTCACAAACGCTCTTTGTCTGGTTGCGTACTACAGGATGGTATTAAAATAAACATATGTTTATATGGTACCCCGACCCATTGCAAAAGTCTCCGGACTGTAATCCAAAACGAAGATACCAACGAGATATATCAATTTTGTAAAAATACTACTTGTCTAGGGTCAATAGTTTCAGAGTTGTTGCCATTTTAAGTTTGACAGCTGTCATGTGAAATGAAGATCTCGATGAGGTCTATCACTTCTGTAAAGAAACTACTAGTCTACGGTCAATAGTTTCAGAGTTGTTGCCATTTTAAGTTTGACAGCTGTCATGTGAAATGAAGATCTCGATGAGGTCTATCACTTCTGTAAAGTAACTACTAGTCTACGGTCAATAGATTCAGAGTTGTTGCCATTTTAAGTTTGACAGCTGTCATGTGAAATGAAGATCTCGATGAGGTCTATCACTTCTGTAAAAAAAACTACTAGTCTAGGATCAATAGTTTCCGAGATAGAGCTCTTTTAAGTTTGTAAGCTGTCATCCAAAACGAACATTTTGTGTTTTCGTCAAAATTATTCTAAGTGTTTTTTGTTTAAAATTATTCTAAGTCTTTTTCCATACAGCCCCTAACGGTATACTTGATGCCTGGATCATTATAAGCCCTTATCTCATCACTGAGTGGTCCAAGAAAGATGTTGTCTTCACAAACGCTCTTGGTCTGGATGCGTACTACACGATGGCATTAAAAAAGCCATACCCTAATATGGGACCATGAACCATCGAGAAAATTCTGTCTCCGCCCCTTTGGCTACACCTGATACCTGGTTCATTATAAGCCCTTATCTCATCACTGAGGGGTCCAAGGTAAATGTTGTCTTCACAAACGATCTTTGTCTGGTTGCGTACTACAGGATGGCAAGATCTCGACGAGGTCTATCACTTCTGTAAAGAAACTACTAGTCTACGGTCAATAGTTTCAGAGTTGTTGCCATTTTAAGTTTGACAGCTGTCATGTGAAATGAAGATCTCGATGAGGTCTATCACTTCTGTAAAGTAACTACTAGTCTACGGTCAATAGTTTCAGAGTTGTTGCCATTTTAAGTTTGACAGCTGTCATGTGAAATGAAGATCTCGATGAGGTCTATCACTTCTGTAAAGAAACTACTAGTCTACGGTCAATAGTTTCAGAGTTATAGCAATTTTAAGTTTGACAGCTGTCATGTGAAATGAAGATCTCGATGAGGTCTATCACTTCTGTAAAGAAACTACTAGTCTAGGATCAATAGTTTCCGAGATAGAGCTCTTTTAAGTTTGTAAGCTGTCATCCAAAACGAATATTTTGTGTTTTCGTCAAAATTATTCTAAGTGTTTTTTGTTTAAAATTATTCTAAGTCTTTTTCCATACAGCCCCTAACGGTATACTTGATGCCTGGATCATTATAAGCCCTCATCTCATCACTGAGTGGTCCTAGGAAGATGTTGTCTTCACAAACGCTCTTGGTCTGGATGCGTACTACACGATGGCATCAAAAAAACGATACCTTAATTTGGTAACACGACCCATCACGAAAAGTTAAAAGTCCCTGCCGTTGTCCCCTTCGTAGGCCACTGACCGTGTCGTTGGAGTGTAGCCTTGGGGGCGCAATTTTTCTTGAATTTTTTTAAGTGTTTTTTCGTTCAAATTTTTCTGTCTTTTTTCCATAGCGCCCCTAAGGGTACACCCCAACCCGTACTTAGTACGGGTTGGGGTTCCGAATTTCACTATTGACCTGCCTTGTTCCGAGTTGCTCTATAGTTTGACGCGTTATTATGCGTGACGCATTAACGCGTAGTTGCATTAAAGCTATTATATATTTTTTATTTATTTTTAAATGTTACTTTCGCACCTAACGTAACGTTACTTACAAAGTAAATACATAATTTTATTTGCCGGTCTCATATCAATAAAAATGAACCCTGCGCATCTAAATAAACCAGAATTGATATATGAATTAAAATGTTGAAATGTTGAGGTCCATACAACAGAAACTGTAGAAAATTTACGATCAAGGTTATCGACCTTACTTGATAGCTCGAATACTCAGGATTTTCAAAGCCCGTATACATTTAAACAGGATACATACATACATACATTATGTACTATGAAAGTTACATTGCTTTCATATTCCCGTACCTTACCATAATATATTTAAATACCTACTTATTACCATTGTAGGTTCCCTACTTACAAATAACCTTGTATTTAAGTTGTAAATAATGTAATTTTAATATAATTTCCCTTTACGGAGTAATGTCCACATTTTTAGCTTATTTTTCTTTTATTCACTTCATTACCTTTTCGGATTCATTATGAATATTGTCTTCAAGTCCCTACGTATTGCTATTCAGTGCTATTGTACTTACTACATACTTTAATTCTTTGGTACTAACATTAGTTATTACCCTACTTGTTAGCTATGTACTTTTTTTATTTACATTCATATTGTTCAGTATAAGCGAAACCAGTTCCATATATTATTATTTACTACACCTACACACAAAACTTTCAACACTGAAAAAAGCGGCAAATGTGATTACTCTATAACCAAGCCTAGGTCACAAAACCAGTATTATCTTATAGTTAATATACTATTACCTACCTACCTTACTTATATTATTTTAACGTTCGAACACAACGTTTACTATGTACATACACGTACATACATACGTGCTACAGGCACGTCGTACCCTAAGGTACGTTTAGCCATTTTGGCAAACTAATTGTATATAAATATAAACATACATACATTTACACATCACACACTCACCACACATACACATACACACAAACACTCACATAATCACCCTAATCAGCGGATAGTGACTGTATAAATAAGCCTACACTATATTGTATTGGTTCCACGAGTAACCTTTATATTATTTAAGGTTCCTATTTCCTATGAGTTTTATTTCCAAGGAATGGGAATAAGACTATGAATGATGATGAATGAATGTGTGATTTATGAATTCGAATGCATCTAGGAATCCAATCAATTGTATATTGACATTGTAAATAAACATGTTCACCTAAAAATTAAAGGCGATAACCTAAATTGGTCAACAACAAAAATTCAAAGAAGCTTGTACAAGTTTCTTTGAAAATTGGCCAGTTTAAAAAATACTTTTCAGCTCAGCATTTCCATTATTTTAATTAATTATTTTACTCTTTTAACTTTATTACCCTTATTATATATATTTTTATTATTAACTTCTATTATTTTTTTTTCTAATTTTTTAAATAAACCTAATGTTTTGGGATACCAATAACAACAAAAATTTGACATACCTTACTAAAAAAATTTTTTTATTACTATAAAAAAAAACCGGAGGAGGTGGGGTATTGTAACGAGGTCAAACCTCTTTCGTAATAATACTCATTTGATCACTTAATTCTTTCATAATCCATTTCATTCCATTTGATTGTTTGACATTTTAAATTCTAAATTCAAATAACCTGTCATTCCGATATTGATTTTAGCAAAACCGAATTTCACAAAATAATATATTATAAAATACATAAATAAGTTTTTTACAACTGGAGCCTTATAAATATATATGATAATACGTTCGTAAGCCGCTGTTTATGATAATCTCCTCCTGTTCCTGTGCTCCTAATTGTTCCTCACCTTTCATATTGTCCACTGAGGCTTGGTCCCTGGGCTGGTGGAGCAAGCCCAAACCCTGGACCGCCACGTGACAAACTAATATCCTTACATATACGCTTATAGCATTTCTATTGGTAACGTCTTTCTACGGCTCATAGCAATTCTATTGGGATGCGATTCTCACGAAGTGATATAAATATCACAGTGGATAAATGTCGAAAAATCCATACATTTTTCGATATATATCTATTGTGATAATTATATCACTTGGTGAGAATTGCCCTCTTGGTATTATCTTTCTACAAGTTGAATGAATGTCGCGAGTAGTGACTGGTGTCAAGTGACATGTCAAACTGACAGATTTCTCTACCTACTGCTTTTTTTGGTACAGTTTCACATTCTTCGATCGGGTCTAAATTTAAATCTGTAGTCTAAATTTAAATCGGTTTCAAGAGAAACTGATATATTTAAAGATTGATTAATTACACAATTTTAAATTTTTCAAGATGTAAAGGATCCTTTTCTTTTCATCATTTTATTCATTTTCCACGCGGGTAATACCGATACAGCGGGGAGCAGCTAGCTAGAGTACCTACCTACTATCTATAAATTAAATAGCTTCGAGTTATCTCTTAAACGAGCACAAATTTAAAATATATATATAACCCCTTGCATCTACCGTTAGAGTCTCAACTCAAATCATAGATAGTAACACTACACTCTAGTCAAGTCAAGTCAACTTCAACTTGTGAACAAATTACATTATTGCAAAATGTCTCAAGACAGAAAGTCAGTGAATAAGGTTAATTTAGTATAGCGCCATCTGTTGCGTTGTTTTCAAACTAAAACTTTTCTACATCACTGTGGAATATTAAGATTTGCTTTGCACTCATGAGCTTT
Organism: Alsophila aescularia; assembly: GCA_946251855.1. Classification (NCBI taxonomy): domain Eukaryota; kingdom Metazoa; phylum Arthropoda; class Insecta; order Lepidoptera; family Geometridae; genus Alsophila; species Alsophila aescularia. Next base: position 44,309,327 of record OX276375.1, on the reverse strand, counting down.
AGAGGGCAGCACTTGACTGAGAGTTCTACTGCTTGTAGAGTAGATGGCAGCACTTGTTTCAAACAGTTCAAATTTACTGTTTACTGCTTTTTATAGTAAACAGTAAATTTTACATTACTACCTGCGCCCCGCGGCTTTGCCCGCGTGTACAATTTACCGGGATAAAAAGTGTCTTATGTTGGTGTACAGCATGTACGTATAAATTTTTATTTAAAGCCAGCCGTTATCGCGTGAAAGCGCTCCAAACAAACAGATAGCAAACAGACAACTGAGGATAGTGAAAGGTGCACTTCCGTTTTTATTTTTCAATAGGGACTTCTTGTCTTCGAGCATTACGCTCGAAGCTTCTTGTTGACCTTGAAGCCTTACGTAAATATAGTCAAAAGAAAATCGAAAATATCCCAGTGGAATCAAACCGTCAAAAATTCTGGGATTTTTACGCGCAGTTATCTCGTCATTTCATTTTATTATTTGTACTTTACAAAAGTAGGGTTCTTTATGTTCTTTATGTATAATAAATAATTATTCGTTGTGTTACACTGCGCATATTGCTAACCTAGGGGCGAATCCCCGATAACCATTCAATACACTGTCAGCAATATGCAAATGTATATATAATTCGCGAACTCTAATAATATTCGAGGCTGTTTCTTTAATCGCTTTCTGAAGCCACCTGACTACGGACTCGGTCTTATTCCCGCTGGTCAGCTTGGACTAAGGAACCAAACCTCTGCCCAAATAGACAGAAGTGCAGCAACAATTAGAGTATCGTAATTGTTGTGTTAGCTACTAAGACCTTGTGAAGAATAAAAATAAATAATGTTAGTCTGTGCCCGTGAAGTTGTTTTTAAAAGCTTTTAAACTTCACTTGTATGTATGTATCGACGTATCTATATATATATATATATTTATATTGCCCTGGATCTTTCAAATTTCGAGCACTTCCCGATTAGATATCTGGCTAAAACTTTCAGGGTAGCTCTCAAACCGATGACAATGCAATAAAAAAAAGAAGAGAACAAAAAAAACGTAAGAATATAACAAAAGAGAAAAGGGTCAAAAAAAAGGTCGTAAAAGCTTTTACTCATGTTTTTTTTTTAAATTATGCTTATTTTTAAAAGAATCTAATAGGCTGACAACAGTAGGTTCAAGGAAATTTTATCTTAATAGTTTAATTATTGAAACACTTAAATATGTACATTGAAATGTTATTTTTAAATATTATTTTACCAACCAATATCTTGCCGTCGTCACAGAATATTATACACTGCCATCATCGTATTGGATTGAAGTTTTACTACGAGATCATGCATAGGTACCTAAAACAATGTGAAATATTTTATTGTAATAATGACAAAAGAGCCACCCACGAGTGGAGCCGCGGTTACGTCCTCAATAGCGGGCTTAATTCGCGACAAAATACCTACATTTTCTCCACTACATTGTTCGAATTTATAATGGAATATAGTCCCGAATTGTTTTTTTACTAAGCGTTACTGCGGTAATGTTGTTTTTGTTTGGAACACCCACTTTTGTGTGCGCATAATGGGTGTATTCATTCAAACGGGAGGAACTGAAAAGTGTCTCTTTTATCGAGACCACAATGGGAGGGAATCAAAGAAATTACGAATTCCGCGGACCGATGTTCCACGGTGTAAAATAAAGACGGGATTGTGGAGGCTATTGTTGGATATAATTTTATATTTTCATTGTTAAAGCAGTAAGGAAATAATGGAAGTAGAATGGGCGCAGGGATTCATGAGCTGGCGACTCTCTGATAATTTGAGCAAAGCACTTGAGTCGCAAAGGTTCTTCAATTCTGACGATAGATACCTATCTATTTAAACAACAATATTACATACATACCTACACATCGACTTGATAATTTATTTTTTTGAAGTCTTTTAGAAATGGAGACATATTTTTACTTTTTTAATTTGAAAACCTATGCCACAGCGTTTTCCATGAGTCGGGAGACTCGAGACCTGTTTGTGATAACACACCACTCGTATTTTTAGGGTTCCGTGCCTCAAAAGGAAAAAGGAACCCTTATAGGATCACTTCATTTTCCGTCTGTCTGTCTGTCGTTCTGTCTATCTGCCAAGACCCTTTTTCTCAGGAACGCGTAAAGGTATCAAGTTGATAATCGAATACTCAGGTCTGCAATCCCTTGGACCTATGAAAATATAAAACTTCTAAGTCAACGCAATCAAAAGATACGGCCGTTTCTGCTGCAAAGGTTCTTTGACATAAAAATCAAAACCTATAGGGTACTTCCCGTTGAACTAGAATCATGAATTTTGACAAGAACTGCTAGAAGAAATGTATTATAGCACAAGTTAAGGGAAAAAACCGTAAAGTAGTTACATCACAAAAAAAAAAACCATAAAAGTTTGTACGGAACCGTGGGTGCGCGAGTCTGACTCGCAACTGGCCGTTTTAATTGACATGTTGTATAATGTTGTGCGGGTTCTCTATAGCAAAAAGTTTCATATGAAATGCTCCGTGGGTACGTGAAGCAAAATTATACAACTTAATAAAAAAAAAAGAACAAATTAAAGTTTTATATAACCCCCGACCCCCTTCTCTCCCGCCTCCTTCTACCCTTCTCTCCCGCCTCCTTCTCCCCCTTCTCTCCCGCCTCCTTCTCCCCTTCTCTCCCGCCTCTTCTCCCCCTTCTGTCCCGCCTCCTTCTCCCCCTTCTCTCCCCTTCTCTCCCGCCTCCTTCTCCCCCTTCTCTCCCGCCTCCATCTCCCCCTTCTCTCCCGCCTCCTTCTCCCCCTTCTCTCCCGCCTCCTTCTCCCCCTTCTCTCCCGCCTCCTTCTCCCCCCTTCTCCCCCTTCTCTCCCGCCTCCTTATCCCCCTTCTCTCCCCGCCTCCTTCTCCCCCATTCTCTCCCCGCCTCCTTCTCCCCCATTCTCTCCCGCCTCCTTCTCCCCCTTCTCTCCCGCCTCCTTCTTTCCCTCTTTCTCTCCCGGCTCCTTCTTTCCCTCTTTCTCTCCCGGCTCCTTCTTTCCCTCTTTCTCTCCCGGCTCCTTCTTTCCCTCTTTCTCTCCCGGCTCCTTCTTTCCCTCTTTCTCTCCCGGCTCCTTCTTTCCCTCTTTCTCTCCCGGCTCCTTCTTCCCCCCCCCCTCCCCCCCCCCCCCCCCTTATAGCAAAGGACTATCTCGATCACATCAGCTTTCGGAAGGTAAAATACTTCTCTTTTTTTACAAATTAAAATTAATCATTGTTAATGAAGATAGAAGATAGAGAACTAACAACGTTTGTAAATCAGTCTTTTACCAAATTTTGAATTGGAATTTGCCGTTGCGGAATTTGATCCCAGTACGTGATTATGAGAACAATAACCTGTTTTAAAGACATTTCTTCCCTACTACGAATCAAACGGTCGTGGGTTCGAATCCCACTAGGTGTGATGAGCAGAAATGTTTATTTCCGAGTCATGGATGTAATATTCGTATCTATGTATGTTATCTATCCATAACACAAGGTATCCTAGTTTGGGGCTAGGTAATTGATGTGAATTGTTCCGAATATATTATTATTATTTTATTGCTTAATACGATAAGATCGCCGATTGTATCATCGTAATTGTATGCATATGCCTATTGATATATTATATAGTTAGACTAGCTGTGCCCGCGGCTTTGCCCGCGTTGTTATTTCATTTAAAAGTAACCCATACGTGTTATTCCAGAAACAAAAACTACATTTCTTTAAAATTCATTCAGTCGTTAAATACCTTTTTATCGATTGCTCGGCATCTACTCATCGGATTGAGATATAAATTACCCCAGTTTTTAAGTCAAATCATAAGCTATCCAAAACCGCATCGGTTTAGAAGTTTTTACGTGATGCCCGAACAAACATACAGACACACGATTTTTTTAAATGTTATATTCATGTTCAGTAGCTTATGTTATGTACCATTTTTTTTTTTAATTATCTTCTTTGTACAGACTTTTTCGTTCCTATTGCTTTATTATAAGTATAGATGTCGTGGCCATATCGTAAAATTCATCATTTCATGAAATGGTTGGCAACATACTAAAACGGTTTATTTATGTCCACAGTTTATGTCATAAAATTATCGGTGACATCATGAAATGGTTTGGCCAGATTTTTTATTCAGATTTCGGTGGGTCAGATGAATGAATGATTAGCGTTTGACGATATAAACAGCTGAACGTACGGCTACTTCATGATATGGTCAAACATTAGTGATCATATCATACAATAGTTACATTATCCACCGTTATAGGCGCTAGGCGGAAGCCCGACTTGACCGTCTTAGGTTAGAAGGTGATCGAAGCCAGGAGCGAAGAGTAGCGAGCTCCCGCCACCATCTTCGTTTTTTTTAGCCTAGAAAACCTATCTGTTTCATTACTTTTGGTATCATGAAACCCCTACATTCATGATATTTAATGATATATTATTTTCTTATTATTTTTTATTTATTTATTTATGTTTATTTAAATTACTTACATGTAATTATTATTATATATATATTATATATATATATATATATATATTTATAAATGTATTCATATTTAATTTCATTTTTTATACTCTTATGTATATTTTTTCCGCTCCCTCTGGGCTTTAGCTGAAAACCAGCGCTGCGTGCCTTCGGCAAACAGCCTAATGCTGAGTTAAGGCCCATTCATCACCACTTTAATTATCTACTTTTACCTTTTCTGTGTTTTCCTTTTCTATTGTTTATTATTTATTATTCCTACTTAATTTTTCTAATTACTTGTATCTTTTATTTTTGTGTGTGTTGAATAAATGTATTTTCTCTCTTTTATTCTTTCTTTATATATGGCCAGACGTGGTTTGAAATATCATTAAACGTTGATGTTTCAACAATATGGTCAGTTTGAGCTGGTAATTTTATATGAAATAGAACAATTACATGAAATGATCTTCAATTTCATGAAATAATTAATTCTTCAATATCATCATCATCATCATCATCATTTCAGCCTTTCGAAGTCCACTGCTGAACATAGGTCTGCCCCAAAGAGCGCCATGACGAGCGATCTTGTGCCACCTCCATCCACCGACATCCTGCGATGGCTACAATGTCATCGGTCCATCGTGTGGGTGTTCTTCGATATCACAACGACATAATTATAAGCTAGATTAAGCACATTCATGTATGTAACTGTGTAATTCTTATTTTGGCCATCTTTCTGTCTTTGTAATCTAAATATATTTTTTCTTTTTGTTACGCTGTAGGATTATAGAAATACTTATATTAATATATATCATACTAACTTATGACCTATTAAATAGGTATTGATTTCAGGCAATTTAAACCTGTATCCGATATCAAAACACGCGGCACGTGTGAATAGAGTGGAAATTGAAAGCAGCGGGGGCGAATGGCGCGTCTTCCATTGGCATTCAGTGACGCCACTTCCGCCGGCTGTACCAGCCGCTCATCAGCCTGATTGTGATACATGGTAATTCAATACCCAATCAGGGTTAAGCCTTGAAGCATATCCCTGGAAACCCTTTCAGGAACTGTTGAAGTTTTCTTTCTTGCGAATAAAATATAAATACAGTAAAAACTTGTTTGTTTTGTTGGTAGTGCTGCGGCTTATACTGTCAGAGTTTGTCAGACTTCCCGAGGGTCTCTGACATGGCCTAACGACTGTATTAATCAATAACAGCCACGTTCACCAACAATATGTATATTTGAAGTACCGGAGAGTGACATAGGCTCATCATCATCTTCATCATAAATACGTGGAGCGCAGCTAGCTATACTACAGGCTCATTTTACAGACATTCTCAAACATACAAAACTGGAAGCATTTCCTTATAGAATAACTACACAATAACAAGTCCCAAAAGTCAGCGTCAAAACGTTACGGATGCACAAGCTCCGTTCCGATCAGCCCCCTTACTCTCACACTACAGTTACCTTTCGGTGTGGCAACTGGCAACATGACCAACATCTTGGTTTAAAAAAATTACGTCCTTCCCCCACTTCCCAACCTTTCTCCCACTTCCCCCCACCCTTCCCCCACCCTTCCCCCACTTCCCCACCCTTCCCCCTTTCTTCCTACCCTTCCCTTATTTCCCCTCTACCTTCCTGCACTTCCACCCCACTTTTCCCACTTCCCCCAACCCTTTTCACTTTCTCTCCTTCCTTCCAATCTGTCCCCACCATTATCTTCAGTTTTCCCCCACTTAGCATCTCCTGCCCCACTTCCCGCACCCTAAATCTGTCGATTCCCCCACCATGCGTCCACATCCCAAAATCTTCCCCCACACCCCGCACGTTGAAATGCAGTTAGGTTTTCTAGCTGAATCAAACTGTTGGGGTCGTGAGTGAATCCAATGGTGCTCGAAAGCCAGCAAATTGACGTCTTTGAAAGCTTTTTTAAACTGACAAAATATAATATATTCGGGAAAATTCCACACCAATTACCTAGCCCCAAACTAGGATACCCTGTACTATGGGCACTAGATAACGGATAAATTATATATAGATACGAATATTACATCCACGACTCGGAAAACAACATTTCTGCTCATCACACAAATGATTGCTCCTTGCAGGATTCGAACCCGCGACCGTTTGATTTCGTACTTAGGGTCTCTAGCCACTAGACCAACCGGCCGTCAAAACCAAAGCTACCTAAACTCCTGATGGGAAATTTGATTTCAAACAACATTATTTTAGTACCTAGTAACTATTTAATTTTACTAAATAAAACATCGCAACTAACCGTATACAAAAAAATAAGCGGTAAAAATGCATATCTGTGCAACTACGATGAAGATGAAGGCAACAGCTTTGGCGTAGCATTTGATATCCACGCCCTTGGAACTGGCACTCGCTGGTTCCTCATAATATGCGGCACTCTCATCTTTCTTCTGAGACTTCAGACTAAATAACTTGGGCATTTTATCGGATTATAGTTCTTGTCATCCATAAGTTCTCCATCAGCCTTTTTGAAAACAGCAGTTCCTCGATTCAGGTTAACAATATATAAAAGTGTTTTTAAAATTATTCAGTATTGTTCAATTGTACCTACCTATTTATAGTTGAAAATAAACCATAAAAATCCAAGATCTAGCTCAAAAAGAATATAACCGCTAACGCTAATGTGTAGATAATTTTACAATGACAAGTAAATTTGAAGTTTAACTTTTGTCATAGCGCACAGACCATATTTTATGAAATGGTCTTAGCGTAATTCAACCTCTTTAACTTTCGTACTCACCGTAGATTACTCGGAGAGTAATGAGATCCAGAAAACGAGGTCCATAAAAAAATTACACTTGCACGTCAGATTCCACTTTCGTCAGAATAAATATTCTATGTATTGTACTTAAATCTATGCACAGAACACTTATTAATGTGTTATAAGTACATAGAACTTCCTTGCAGAAAACTGAGTTCAAAAACATAATCTATACTACCAGAGATGATGATTCTCACGAAGAGATAAAAATATCACAGAAGATAAATGTCGAAAAATCCATACATTTTTCGATATATATCTATTGTGATATTTATATCACTTCCTGAGAATTGCCCCCCTAAGAGAGTACAATACTCCTAGACTACGACTACTTATCCCTTTATTAATCAATACATGCAACTTCGGGTGAAATATTAATTCCGTAAGACGTAAGAATTTTAGTGCCTACTTACTAAGAATTATTAAAGTAAAAGGTGAGTTTTTTCGTAATTAATTTCCATAGATTGGATTGCTTGTATAATTTCCAGTATTAAACAATACTCAATCGCTGTACCCACCAAACAATATCGTATTCGACTATAACTAAGTATAACGATATTTTTAGCTTTATTGCATATTCTTGCTCCACACATCGGATTACACCTTGTGTTTTTTTTTCATGTTGTTCCTAAGTGTTAGAGATTTTTTAAAAGGACTTATCTAAAAATAATATAAACCGTTTGCCCCGAAAAACATACAGACGAGTAATCTAAAAAGCTAAAACTTAATTTTGGTAAAGTTTAATGCAATATTATTCCGGTATTATCAAAAAGTATTTTCAATACTTACTACAAGCTTCAAGGTCACGAACTGCAATATGAATATATTTCTAGACACATTCTAGTTAATACTGTGAAACGAATGACTTTAGAGAGAAAAAAATAATAGTACACAGACACTATAAATAGCTTCCCTTTAGAGGGTCAAGCCAGCACTGTGTACAAGTTTGTTTTTGAACACCTTAGTAATATCTGAGCAAACAGTCTACACAGCTTTAAAAAAATCAAAAAATACTAAAGTTTAAAGGGTTTGAGAGGAACATGAACACATGGACATGTATACACACATAAAAACCTGAACTATACTGCATTGTTACGTATTATTAGTACCCATTATATTATTATATCATGTTAGTACCTACATGGGTTCTGATGACGTGGTTTCGGTGGAGTGTTGGTGTGTTACCAAAAGGGGAAACGAAATCGAAACGGGTGTTTTGGTTTGTTTTATTTCTCAAACTGCAGGGCGACAGGCGACAGCGGGTACGCAAAGTAAACGTAAACGTTTTCAATTTGTCATTTTTAAACCACAAATCATTAAACGATTATACCATTAGCAAGGCCATAACCAAGAAAGTCTATAACATTAGTACCTACTTTCGGCGGGAAACGAAATCGAAACGGATGTTTAACTTTTTATTATTTTCTAAACTTGTGTATCTTCGAGTTTTAATGTGTAATATTGGTGGAATATTAACCGTAAGGTATTCGGTAACGTGCACTAGTGTAGGTAAATGATACAAGCGTGCCATTACGTGTTCTTTCCGGAACTCCCTAGGAAGTTTCAGTAAAGCTCCACCACTCACACACATACTGAATCGTGACATGACTAGACTTTTGACTATCTGTCTGACTGAGACTAGACATTTTGAAAATTTGTTGAAAAAAACATTTTGCTATATCTCTTTGCCCGGCACTGGCCAAATGCACTGGTCGTGCAGAGCCAAATAATAAATATACAATAATAATTTAGTACCGCCAAATTGTCGCCGGTAGCAGTTGGGGAATTATTTTCTGGAACAACCATTGAAATAAACCCTTGCTCAGTCTGTAATTGGCCCTATAATGTTCTTTCGGCAGTTACAATGGGTTGTTGAGATCACATAAGACATACACGCCTCTTTCTATGAGCTGCCTTCTGACGGTCCTCCTCTGCAGCCCCAAGCAAATAGGCTCTTGCCGCCGCTTACGTAGGTAGATGAACTAAAATTGATTTATAGATCACTTTTCATTTAGGTAGTAGATACTAATACTACTAGGTACTTTATTTAATAACTGGGTCTATGTTTAGACTTAACATAATCTAAAATGAAAACATTGACTTCGAATATAAATCACAATCAATGTGTATATTCAAAATATTAACTTGATAGTATGTAGCATAAAGGGTTGCTCATTAGTCACCGTTTTCAACAATCACCATTACGATCGTTTTCAAAGCCGCGAAAGCGTTCGCGGTACCCTTTTTTTTTAACAACTGTCAGTTCGTAGGAAATCATTCGTTCAATAGTTTTCCACCAAAAGATTTTTCGTAATCGTTTGGTTTTAAAATGTCAAATTGAAAAAGTTTACGTTAACTTTGCGTATCCGCGGTCGCCCTGCAGAAGTCTATCGGATCAACTGAGGTACTAGAAAAGACAGAAATCGCTAAAAAAAACCCATAATTTTTTACGATACAATGTAAATGATTATTTTAATGACAGAAATACATGGCCTGATGTCTCCAAGCTCCATGATAATAATAAATGAACTTCGATGTGTACGTGAAGTGAATAAAATGTTCAAAGTATCACTTTGTGAGATGTCTCATGACTACAACATGTCATGAGATCATGACATGATGTCACGTTGTTTTATACAAAATATCTAGTTAGAATGTTTACTTTATTTTTTCCATTTTGACTGTTTGATGATTGTGGAACATCTCATTGTCATTGTTTATATTTGTAATTTACATTATGTTTTAATATATAAGCTCCGACATTTGAAAAATTATAAAGAATTAACAAATATGGAAAAAATAAAATCCTCGTTGAGTTTCTTGGTGCTCTCTTGTCTAACGGGCGTATTTCCGAAGCACCGGTAGAGTCAGAAGGGTGATTCCTTTTCCAGTGTGAGATATAACTCTGTTGGCACATGAAAGAGAAATTTCCTTTTCAGACTCAAAGCATACTTATATTTACCAAATTTTTATTGATGTGATCTTTTTATAATATTTTATGTCCTTGTCTATGAGATGTTAATTTTGACTTATAAAAGTGGTATTATCTTTGCCTATTTACAATAAATTCTTTGACTTTGACTTTGACGAAATTAACGTGGCTATATAAAATGAAATTCTAAAATCGTTAAATACATCATAATTTTCTTTCACTAGGAAAAAAATACTGGCCGCTACAAAAAAAAACAAAATAATTTAAAAAATGAGATGTATTATTTCGAGACGTAGAGAGAGTATCAATTGAGAATACGTGGATAATTCGATAGTTTTTTTTTTATTTCGCTTTATCCTAATATATTATAAACGCGAAAGTTTGTAAGTATGGATATCCATCCATGGATGTTTGTTACTCTTTCACGCAAAAACTACTGAACGGATTTGGATGAAATTTGGTATGGAGGTAGCTTATACCTTGGATTATTAACACATAGGCTACTTTTTACCCCGAAAAAATGCAGGGGTCCTGAGGGATGCGGGTGAAACAGCGGGGCGCAGCTAGTACACCATGTTTTTCAATTACCATCAAATCATTTGGGTTGGCAATGCTCGGATTTGAACCCATACTACTTTACCCATAGGCGACATATTTTTATTATTAAGAAAGTAAGCTTTTAATATACTTTCTTGATCTGAGGCCATTTTCACTATAAAGTTAAAACTTACTAACGCCTTTAGTACACACACTGACGAATTCGCATGTGAATTTAATGCGAAATGATGTCAAAATACATGGGATGCTATCATTATTTCACATAATCGCTTGAGATTGCGAATGCGTACTAAGTGTAATCTATCTATATTTATGGTAAAGCAATAAGTACGAAAAAGACAATACAAAAAAGATAATTCAAAAATAATGCTCTCTACAATAAGCTACTGAACAACAATATAACATTTTTTAAACCGTGTCTGTCTGTTTGTTTGACTGTATGTTTGTTCATACAACACGTAAAAACGACTGAACCGATTGTGATGAAGTTTTCACTGTTGGATAGCTTAGTGTTCAACTTAAATCTGATGTACTTGGTATCTCAATCCGATGAGTAGAAGCCGAACAATCGATAAAAACTTTATAACGGGTAAACGAATTTTGCAGATATGTTGTAGGTGTTATTTGTACTTGATAGGCACTTTTGGTCCTGGAATAACACGTAAGGGCTATTTTTAAATGAAATTACCACGCGGGTAAAGCCGCGGATACACCTAAGACAAGAAAAAAAAGTGTTTTTACATACGACAGTACATACGAATTTAAAAAATATATTGTTTTATCTGACAGCCAGTATTTTTTTTTCGGGAGAAAGTAGGTAAACCATGAATAGTTTTTATTTGAACGATGTTTGAGTTATATTTTATTCATCCACGTTAATTTCGTACAAAATGTATGGGAAAAGTTTAAAGCGAGTTCTGACATTTCTAGTACTAAAGCCTCAGTTGGTCCGTTATACTCGTAGAGACTTTTGATCGTTATAAGAAACAGGATTAATTGGCATGATAAAAGTTTTTGTGTGAAAGGTTCATTTTCTTGCCTACCTGCCATACTGCCCCATCTCAAAAAAACATTCTGTATAGCTCCCATAGTATAGTCACAGTAGATATATTATAGTCCTTGTATAGTCGTAGCGTAGCGTAGCGTCATATCTGGTAGACACTACCTTTGTTCGTTACTCCTTTCAAAAACCATAAGACACGCTTTGAACCCGAAACAAAACCAAGTTTTTCAAATGAATATGTTTAAAAAACTTTCTTATTGCTCCTTTCAAATAATGTAGGTACTGTTTGTACAAAGCGTCTCGTATATTGAATAGGAATCAGAAAATGCCGCTCAATGAGCAATGTTAAACAGTGTTCTATTCATCCGAAGCCTTTAGAAAATCACCCCAGAGCTGAGTCGCTTTTTACCGCCTCCATTTATGTTTTCCACATTTTCCATATAGAATTTCGTGCTTGTGTCGACTGAATGTTTATTGAAATCCGCCGCTGGGTTGCCAATTCAGTGGTAAATTAACACCATTCAATGGAATATGGTTCAAAGAGCTGCTCCTATTCGCTGATGACACTATGAATATACGTATTATGGTTTATATATACAAATCAGTGACGTATCACTCAGTTAATATTATATAATTTAAAGTAATAAGGTACAGTATGTATATAGGTAGATATGTACCGTAGATCTTATTTACACAAATATATGTTAATGCTGGTTCTAGTTTTAGAAAATGATTAGCTAATACTACAATAAATAAAATGTAAGAATCAATAGCCTACCTACTTACCTACCTACCACCTTACCTACCTACTTACCTACCTACTTACCTACCTACCACCTTACCTACCTACTTACTACGGACCTCACCATTTGATGTATAATGCACACATAATTTTAGAGGATTTAGAGAATCTATACTTGTTTACTATAAAATTGTCACAAAATACCCTTCGTAAGTCAATGGATACTTCGGAAATTTTCCAAACAGCAGATAAGGTGGTAAGTTCCGTTACAATTACTTAATTAATCATATATTTTTTTTTATAAATATATTTTTGAACAAATATATTTTTGAACAAATATATACAAATAGCTAAGTACCAAGTATCAACATGCAAGGATATAATTATTTAATGAATGTTCGCTTGCATAATATGTTCAACATTGAACATCTCTTTTCAGGCAATTCCTGCGACCAAGTACAATCTTACCATCTTTGAATAATATAATAATAGTGCGCACTTGTGCCCAGCTTCTATATTATCTTCCTAAATATTCTTACATATTGCCCAGAATAAATTGTAAGGTCCTGCTGCATACTATCATGCGATGTCAAAAGCACAATTTTCAAAGCGCTCGTGCTACGAATCTTAGCGCCAAAGAAACCGCCCAACATTCAACCATCGAGAATTCTTTAGAAAATCGCCTCCGGCGTGTGTCTGTCCGTTCACTGCCAAAGCATTCATATTTCCCGTTTTCCATATACACAATGTTGCGACTTGGAGAAAGTGTTGCCGCTGCCAGTGAGTTTCCCTGGAGGTTGGCTTGGAGTTTTGGACCCTTTGAAGACTAGGTAGGATAAATCGTCAAAGTTTGGAACTCATTATGAGCGAATGTTTTATATGTACATATGTATGTATATTATATCCAGAAAGATAAAATAAAAAAAATACAAAAAGTTATACTTAGTTGTTTATTTATTTTACTTTAGTTTAATTTAAGTAGAGGTTAGTTGTTTAGTATATTAGTTACGTTTTCTAACTAATTTATTCAAGTATTTTTCCCTTATATCCTTTTTTAAATGGATTTCCGCAAAGTAACATCATCATCATCTCTAATAATCATCATCATCATCAGCCCGTGCCCGAGTCAGCTGGCCTTAGGCCTGTGTGCCCTGTGAACGAAATTAAACCCGATCTTCGGCTCTCCTCGTTGAGTTACTGCTAGCTGCCTTTCGCAAGTCGTCATTCCACCTGGCCAGTAGGCGCCCTACACTATGTTGAAGTACGTCTCTAGAACTCGTTTACCCCAACAGTTTTCAGTTCTTCCAGTTATGTACCGGCCCATTGCTACTTTAGCTTGCTTATTTTTAAAGCTATGTTGGTACTCGGTCACCTTGGTTATCTGGCGTGTCACCCCACGTCGGATTCTGTATTTTGATAAATTCCGAGCATAGCTCTCTCCACAGCTCGCTATGGACCTGCCTCATTGTGAGTTCCACGCTTCGGCTCCGTAGGTCATAACTGGTAGGACGCACGCGTTAAAGAATTTCGGCATTGTAAAAAAGCAATGTATCGCCTGGATCTAACCGATACTATTTTTCATAGTTTAGGTTCCAGACTTCTCTGGAATCCAGACGAAAATAGTTGGCAACCCAGTTGAGAGGCGGGTGCTCCTCAAGACTCCAAATGGTCCATTGAAGAGCGCCGAGCAAACTCGCTATAGCGAATTAACACTATTCACGAGAACTTTTGAAAGAGGACTACTCTCATACAATTTGGTCGCATTCATAAAGATTCACTCCTTAGCCAGAGATGAATAGCTTTATGAAGCGCTCTATATTCCAGTTGGGGTGTAGAGCGCTTTATGTGCCGCTGTTTCTTGTGTGTTTGGAAGATGTTTTGTGGAGTATCAATAGCGGTACTTGATTAACGATGTCGGTTAAATTAATTTCACTCATCAGGTCAAGTCAGATAAATATGTAATCAAATATTGGCAAAGTTCGGTCGTAGCGTCGTCACAGCGTATTAAGGTTGTATAGGTAACCACATTATTATTCTCACCAGTGTACAGCGGCTGTAAAAACTCTGACACCAGAGGTCAGCACTACCAACACTACTACATTCAAAATACCTACATATCTGGACAAAAGACTCTGAGACTTTAAAAGCGTGTTATAGACTTAATTTAATCGACGAAAAAATAAAATAAATGTTGCTTCCACACCCTAATGTTGTTGCCACTATTTTAATTTTTCAAGGGTACCATTCTGAGAATTCCAAATGGCGAATCAATACATAGAACAGTTCATAATAATTTAGTGTTCACGCAGTTCACGGTTTAGTTTTTGCAGCAGAGTTATTTTTGACATTAATATTCACATTAACCATTTTTTTCTATTATATTTAAATATCCTTCTTTGAAAGTTATCATCCCAAAAAGTATTATTTTCACTCATAAAAGATTTAATTTTTATGTGTGTGTAGTATCTATTTCCGTAGATCATTGTTTGTTTGTTTAGCGTATGAGGCTGACCTCTAGTGTCAGAGTTTGTAAGGCCGCCCGAGGGCCTGTGATCTGGCTGCTATTAATCAATAACAGCCGTGACCGACTGTTTAACGTGTCTTCAGAAGCACGGAGCGATGGAAAACCGCACATAACTTAGAAAAGTCATTGGTGCGGAGCCTAGGAATGAACCCGGTATCGTTGGATTCTAAGTTGCACTATTAAACGTTAGGCTACCATCGCTACTAGATAATTAATACTAGATAGATAATTAATTATTAATGACACTCAAATCAAATAATTTTAACACATGGACAATTAAAATAGCTGCCAGTCGGATGGACAACCCTCTTTTATTTTTTCATCGATTAATTTATGTGTTAAATTCTACATAATCATATCCTCATTAATTCATATATTTTTACAACTTTACGAGTTCCAACACAATCCGTGTCAGGCATTGTATTCCGCTTTCTTTGCAACAACTCTTTCCCAAACGTTTTTCGAACAATGCTACCTTTTTTATAGCTTAATTGTTCCTTACCTCATCTAGTCGAGAGCTTAACTTTACAATGGCTCTGCAATTTTGCGAGGTACTCGGTCGGTTAGTGTAATGCGAGAAAACAGGTAAAGTCATTTCAGTTTGACTAAAATACTCAAAGTACAAGGGCATAGTGGCAATGACCGCATCGACATTTTCCCGTGATAATGAGAATTTGGCAACTCGTCATACTTTTCATACAAAGGTTTGTCTTTGAATTTTTTGAACTAAGGTATCTTGTGTACTGTATCTAGGTTTCAACGAAAGCAAAAATTAAAAACTTGGAGAAACAAATTCAGTATAAGCCTCCAAAAAACTGCTTTTTAGCACGAAGTTTACCTAAACTTTGGTCGTTCATAGTGTACCCATAAATTGTAAAAGTAAAGAAAACATCTTGGTAGAAACCTTGCACATGGAATGGAGATTCTAAATGAAAAACATTTATTTCACAAACTTATAAGGATTACTCAAAAACACATAATTATGTTCTGAAACAAGTTTTATGAAATTTCCGCAAACTATTTTTCGTTCAATGTTGGTATTATTGTTATAATGCGGAAAATACCAATGCCAACCGAGCGTTCTCAGACGCTATCTCTCTCCTTTCGCTTTGCCTCTTTTTCAAACATTGCGCTGAATGAAACAACAAGCTTTTCGACCATGCTTGAATTGACGATAGACAGACCAGGAAGGGCCCTCTTAAGCGTACCATTTTACGTCTTTGGGATTTTGCGATTTTGGTATATTGCGTCAAAGATACAAAGTAACCTTATGTCTTATTACAGTCAAGAACTTAAGTATCTTTAACCATTTTCATATCTGATGGTTTGTTTGTATTCTTATGAGGTAGTGCTTGTGACTCTTATGAGGTAGAGCTCTGACACCAGAGGGTGTCAGAGCTTGTCAGGCCGCCCGAGGGCCAGTGATATGGCTTAACGGCTGCTATTAATCAATAACATCTGGGACTGACAGCTTAACATGCCTTCCAAAGCACGAGCGATGGACGCCGCATATAACTTAGAAAAGTCATTGTTGCAGAGCCTAGGACCGAACCCGGTATCGTTGCATTAAGTTGCACTATTGAATCGTTAGGCTACCACCTCTATACGGAGCCCCTTGAACACTGCGGAGTTCCGTTTACAAACTAGCTAGGCCTATTCTTAGTGGGCATAGACTATACAAATACATAAGCACTATACACTATACAGCTTTTCAAAGCATTCGTTTTAAATTGTAGTCAAGTGTTTTCTATTGGGTTTATAATAGGGTTGGTAAAGATATGGAGTTTCAGTTACGGATGGACAAAAAATATATTGAATATTATTTCAAATAGGTACTTTTTTTAAAATTGAATATTATCTAATGTTTTGGATATGCTTTTGTTGGGCCATTAGCAGACATGTAACTCACAAAAAGTAAAACAGAGGGTTTTGCTATATCTTATATAGTACACAATAAGTTTTTTTTTATATTTTTAGTTTTAATTCTGATATCCGGTAAGTTTTGAGGACATGAATACCCATCACTTCCTAAGTATATATGTGTCTTCCAGATTTTAACGTGTATCCTGTAATAGTTATATCCGTATTTTAAATGTGTGTAGAATTTGAATTGTAAAATACTGCAATTAGGAACAGGTAAGTAGACTACAAGAAAAATCGCCCATCGTATAATACTCAAGAATTGCATAGGTGTATGAGACCAAACTTAGCATTTCCATAAAATGAATATAAAGTACCTTTGATAATTACCCCGACAACTTAGTTCAAAACAAACCTTACCTTCTCCAATCTTACAAAAACCCTAAACTAGGTCCCGTACAATAGCTTAAAGCACACAAGACTCATTATGTAAACACAATATTACGGACAGCCCTGTGTTTTTCAGGCACCAGCGTCGCTCGAAAGCGAAAAGGAAAAACGGAGCGTGCCCGAACAAAGAGCCCCGCACAATGGCCGCGAACAATGCCAACTAGAGCCTGCTTCTACCATTCGGAGATAAAGACGGATATCGATGAGTGGCAACCCTAAGAAAGTGGGAGTGTGGCTGGTGACGATGATTGTTTGGACGATGACAACCCTTGAGGACCGCACCTACAGTTGTGCTCGAGGTGTGCTCATAAGGACACACCTCGAGCACAATCTCTATATTTATGACTTCGCCCGTGATTTTCACATGAAGAGTCTCATTTTTCAGGGATAATCGCGGACTGATTGGTCTCCGGTCCGGAAATCAGTTTAGACGAGGAATTTAATAAAAGTGTATGTAAGCCACATTATAGCTAAGAAGCATCTCCTACCAAACACAAAAATCTGTCGTTTGGAGGCTGCGATGCTACATACGGACACAATGATACATACACCCTAAACTAATAACACTTCACTCCCCTCTCTTCTTGAGTTCCGGGGATAAAAACAGGCAGTATTGCTGCTACATCGAAGTGTGCGTACAAATGAAATATCTATTTTATATAATAAAGGAATGTACTGCAAATATACTGGTCTTCATTAGCTCTACAAAACAGTCCGTGCTCGTACATATATCACAGAAAGTCCAAATTAAACGTTATGCAGTAATTAAAAAAAACATTTTCTAGACTTATTTGAGGGAAAATGTATAAATCCCTATCAAATTAAAAAGCGTCTTCCTCATGTAGTCTTTCTCATTTCAAGTAGATTAGTTTTGCCTTTATCAGCATACTTTTATCACGAGTTTTGATGTTTTTTTGATGAGCGCTGCGCGATTCGTTTGCGCGACACCTACTATTAGGTTATTCTGTGGTGTTCAATAGTACAATGACATCGTGGATTGGGGGGTGGTCAGTATAATACTTTATACAAATAAATACTCAGAGAAACCCTTAGCTATCCGAGCGAAGCCGGGGCGGATCTCTAGTAATTTACATAATCCATGTAATTTATAGGTCTAACTATGAGATATATTGACTTCCTAGAGATAAGTGAATGCAATTAAAAACTTTTAAAAATCAATTTTAGATAGGATTGATTAAATAGTAATATACGAGTAGGTATATGGTCACATCATGCAGATTTTCAAACAACCTACCTGTGTACCTAAGTACACTTCAATATCTAGATAGCCTACTGATATTAAATAGGTAAATAAGTAGTAATTAGCGTCACAGAATCCATACCAATATATAAAAGTGAAACGTTGTCTGTTTGCTTGTTTGGAGAGCTTTCACGCGATAACGGCTGGACGGATTTTGATGAAATTCAGAATAGAGTATAGAGACAGCTTATACCCTACAATAAAATAACTTTTTATCCCGGAAAATTAAAAGTTTCCGCGGGAATAATGGAATGTTGTGGGAATTTCTGTGTGGATTGTTGTCATCACAGACCATTCTGTGATGACAACAATAACGGTTGTCATCACAGAATGGTCTGTGGTTGCCATGGAAACGAAATAACAAGGCTGTCAAAAAAAAAACAAGAACATTGGTGCTATACCTACTTCTGCATTGGTTTTTAATATCCTAAAAGAAAATAGAATGCTTTTTTTCGCAATTATCAGTAGTCTGCGCGTACGAAGTCGCGGGCGGGAAAACTAGTATATTATATAGTACTACGTTCTATCGTAACAGATAGGCGCATAGAGTTGAGCCAACAACAACCAGTGCCGGTTTTGAAAAGGTAGATAGAGCGAATGCTTCATTTTATATTTTAATTAAAGACTAATGTTACGCTCTGAGAAAATAACTGAGAGCATAATTTTACCTATTTCCCGCGAAAACTCAACTAAAACCTAAATATAGAGTATTTATTGGTCTTTCGTTTCCATGGCAAACACAGACCATTCTGGCAACCGTTCCTTACAGTGAGTAATCAACATTTTCCATATTTCCCTTGAAAAATTTCAATTTTCCGGGATAAAAAGTATTCTATGTTTTATTCCAGGGTATATGCTATCTCCATTCCAAATTTCATCAAAATCCGTTCTGCCGTTATCGCGTGAAAGCTCCCCAAACAAACAAACAAACACAACGTTTCACTTTTATATATTGGTGTGGATAGTGTGCTTAGA
This sequence comes from Alsophila aescularia, assembly GCA_946251855.1. Classification (NCBI taxonomy): domain Eukaryota; kingdom Metazoa; phylum Arthropoda; class Insecta; order Lepidoptera; family Geometridae; genus Alsophila; species Alsophila aescularia. The sequence goes on along the minus strand of OX276375.1, from coordinate 44,289,757 downwards.
ATTTTAAAACGGTACGGTCTAAGCTATTCCGTATTCATAGATCGCGTAACTACTGAAACAATCTAAAAACAGAATCCGAATCTTCTTCGTGACGATAACGAAGAATATCTCCTAGCATAAAAGTTTGAACACGCGCATCGCTGTCAAAGGCCTTCGTATTAAAATCGAAGCGTCACTTAGAACAGCACATCCGCCAGCTCAGCACTAACGACTCCGTCCACAACAATGTGCCCTCTAAAGAGCCCCGAACAATCGAATGAAGACAATAAGCAGCGATACTCCGAGACAAAAAGACGCGAAATAAAGGCTCACTTGTTTCCTGGCCGCATTGTGAGGAACGGGAGAGGGCAGAGACAAAAGCGTAATGTGCCACGGGCCCAAACAATGGCGCTCGGCTATTATTGTTACTGTAGCGAGCTTTGGAATATGTAGCGTGGTGGCTGCGAACTTGACATGGTGCGGCGGCGGCCTTGCTGCCTCGGCCTCGCTTTGTGCGAATCTGTAAGCCGGATTGAATGTCGGATCCAGCGCTGTCATTCTGATTGTGACGGAATTAGGAACTGGAGGGTTATTCTTTGAGCATAAAAATACGAGAATCGGCAAGACAACCGATGTAACAACGACGAACTTATGAATTCGTATTCATTAAGCTTAACCACTAGCGCTTCTACGATGATGACGGCGCTAAACGGAATTAATCTGTGACATTTGTTGTGTGAAATTCGTATTCCTAAGCTTTAACAGCGGCAAAACAATATCGTCTTTGAAGACAACCACTTGCCTTCGATTTAGCTGTCAATCTCAAAAGTTAGTATTTTCGTAATTTTCAAGCAATTTGTTGTGATCGTGTAGTGAACTAGACGCATACATTACGTGAAACTTTGTGTTGTGATGATCAGTCATCTACTTGTACGAAAAATATGAACGATTGCAGTTTTAACCCCCAAACTCCAAAAGAGAGGGGTGGTATAAGTTTGGGGTGAGTATCATCGTATGTATGCATCACTGTATGTCTGAATCCGTGTGTGTGTCTGTGGCATCGTAGCTCCCAAACGAATAGACCGATTTGGATGCGGTTTTTTTCTATTTGAAAGCTATTGTGGTCGAAATGATTCTTACCTATAATAGGGTAGGGAGGGGTCGGGGTTGTTTTTATATTCAAGTTGTGCTTGTGTTTAATGTGCACATACTATTTTTTGGCACCAGCTGAAGATTTCGCAGATTCAGTTAGAAGCTACTTGAGTATTAGTTAGGTAATTTGATAAAAACAATATGTAAGAATACCGACTCACCTGCTACCTATCAGACTCATCAATGTCTCAATGACTTTGGAGACTATCAAACTTCTTTGATCAATCTCCATATTCTATGCCTATAGGTTTCATTTGATGGTTGGAACCACCGGGAAGAGTAAGAAGGTATTTTGTTTTCCTGTGCGAACTTTGAGTAGGGACATGAAAAGGAAATTTCGTTTTCACATTCTAAGTATAAATAATGCCTAATTTATTTAAGGTATTTTAGTATTATTGTTGTTCTTAATCATGAGACATAAAGTTTTACACTTAAAAAGTGCATACATACTTACCTATATTATGTTGCATATTTACAATAAATTACTTTGAATTTGGTTTTATGCAGAAGTATTTACTAAAAAAAACTACCTTCTTACTACTGAACCAATTTGGATAAAATGTATAAGGGACCGCACTCGAGTTCTACCTTTTAATTTAAATATATATAATCATCCAAATCGTTTCAAAAAAACAACAGGTCCAGGAATTCTTTTTTTTCCTTTTGGAATTCGTACAAAAATACTCACCTTCATCAGCCTATTACGTTCCCATTGCTGGGATTGAAACCTTATACTCTCTGCGAGAGAAAGAGTAGAGAGAGTACGGGGCACAAACCACCTCGCTGACGAATTCGCGCGGAGCGTGGGTTACAAAAATTCGTGCGGAGCGACGGATTACAAAAAAATACTCACTGAGGTAATTCTTCCAAGATGCATACCTGAAAAAAAAACAGTTAAAATTAAACAAGGCTTAAACAGGACAAATGCTGAAAGCTATATTTCAGCATAAATTTCATCGACGCTATTTTTCGAATTGTATACCAGTTGCAAGGTAGGGTTGCCACCCGTTCTATATTATTCTAGTCCAGGAAGTAGTGATAAGCGGAGGTCCCGAGGTAGAACACCCACAGGGGCATCCAAATAACTCGCATTTGTGTTCCGCGATTTTAGAAATTTTCGGTGTTATTGAATTTTTTATTTTATTTCATAAATTTATTTTATTCTCCAGATTTCGGCACAAACTTAGTATTTTTCACCAAACTAACACTAGTATTTAGTAGATTTTTGTATGTTGGTACTCCAGTAGTGTAAAGTAGTACCTTTTTATAAAACCATCTAAATCATATTGTAATTATTAAAAAAATAAGAAAAACAAAAGAATCAATGAAAATTTTGTTCAAAGAAAAATATCTCTTCAAAGTTTGGAGGTTCCTAACTTAAAATAATACGATTACATATTTTTTTGTTCTTATTTTACAATCTTTTTCAATTCACTGGTAATAAAATAACTATACACTTAATTGGTCTAAACTTATGGCAGCACAGCATAAAATGACATCAAAAGTGGAAAGGTCGACATTTTCATAGTACCATACAGTCAATACGTCGTACAAAAAGTGGTCAACCGTGCTGTTTGGGTAGGATGCGATTTTATTTTATACAAGTAATTCACCCCGGCTTCGCGGCTTCTTTCTAAGCGTTTCACTCTATTTGTCCACGAATCTACCGGGTTTTTAGTGACTAATTTGAACAAAAACTGTTATTGAGACTTAACTATAATAGTTAGACATATTTGACAGACTTGTTATTATTTCGTTTCCACGGCAACATGTAAATGCGACATTTTTATAGGCAAATTTTTGATACCTTGTGTTACATTATTGCAATTTTGGAATGGACCTCTAATTTTTTGAAAAATAAAATACATCCCATGTTACTCGCTGACAATGTAGCTTTCTACAGGAGAATTAATTTATAAAATTGTTTTTTTTTGGGTTTATTCATTGCAAACAAAAAACATACAACTAACCAAAAACAAAACCAAATCTTTCCTCTTTATAATATTAGTGTAGATTCGTAAGCAGGGGTATTATACGACAAGAAAAATAACAAGGTGTTTCTTAAAAAAATTGCGCGGTATACTTTTTGAAGATATTTGCAAAATCATTTATTCCATCGCATCGTTTACACGCGAGGAACCCACCTTATATATTACTGACTGATGAAAATAATGTCACAGACAATCCCATAGTTGCAGAAGAAATTGATATATCGTGAAGTTTGACGAAAAATTATAATGTTTGAAATTACATACATACAAACTTTCGTCGTTACAATATTAGCGTTATTATTTTTGTGGGCGGTCAGCTCGTATTTTTTGTTTGCAGTCGGATTTTTGTATTTTTAAGCGACTTCAGAAAAGGAGACGGTTATATGTTCGGTAGTATGTTTTTTTTATATATATGTCTTTCGATATCTCCGTCAATGACTGACCGATTTTGAAAATTCTTTTTTGTTTGAAAGTGTATACTCTCCAGGTGGTCCCATATAAATTGTATCAAAATTGGTTCTTCAGATTTTCGAGAATAAATAGTTTTTTGAGTAAATCCATTCGATTTTGTGTTTATATTGCCTTGGCTTTGTGTTTATCTCTAAGGTTTCTAACCCGATTTAGAAGTTTTTTTTTTTACTTTATAAGGGTAATCTTTCTGTGTATTCCCATATAAACTTCATCAAAATTGGTTCAGTAGTTTTATTAGAAAATCTTTTTGTTATATAGTTTATGTTCTCTAATATCTTGGGATTTCTGAACCGAATTAGATGATTATTTTTACTTGAGTAAGAAGACTTCTAGTGTGGTACTGATAAATTATATCAAAATTGGTTTAGTAGCTCTAAACAAGCTTTAACTTAATTCGCTGTGTTATAAAGTTTAGGAAGGGATTGCAAGTCAATTTTGAACAATTTAAGGACGTCCAAAGATGCTGAAGTTTTGCACATGGGTGTAGTTCTGATGACAATTAAAAAACTACAGTAGTAGTAGTAGTAGTAGTAGTAGTAGTAGTAGTAGTAGTAGTAGTAGTAGTAGTAGTAGTAGTAGTAGTAGTAGTAGTAGTAGTCAAAGGAATTACACAATCGAATGATGGAATCCCTTCGAGTTTAGGTTTATTTGGTTTGTCTTGATGAGATCTCGGGTTTTATATGGTATCCAAGGTCTGATGATGGAGCGGGAAGGTAGTCACAGGAACTCAACAACAAAATGATGGAACTCTTTCGAGTTTGGGCTCATTTGGTTTGTCTTTATGAGTTCTCTAGTTTTATGTGGTATCCAGAGACTGATGATGGAGACGGAAGATAGGCACAGGAACTCAACAACAAAATGTGGAACCCTTTCGAGTTTTGGCTCATTTGGTTTGTCATGATGAGTTCTTTGGTTTTATGTGGTACCCAGGGTCTGATGATGCAGCCGGAAGGTAGTCATAGGAACTCAACATTCAAATAATGGAACTCCTTCGAGTTTGGTTTCATTGGGTTTGTCTACATAAGTTCTCTGGTCTAATGAGGTATCGAGGGTCTGACGATGGAGATGGAGTCATAGGAACCCATTACCCAACCATCAAATGATGAAATCCCTTCGAGTTAAGACTTAATTGATTGGTCTCAACGAGTTCTCAGGTCTTAAGTGGTACTGGTGGTGTCTCGTAAAAGATTGCTTTAAAAAAGAACACAAACATCGCCGATTGTACTACATTTTTTAAGTTTATTTTTGTTTGTAAGTGTTTCATTTGGTGCAATAAAGTGTTATCTATCTATCTATCTATCTAACATCATTCCCTCATTTACAACTTTTAAATCCATTTGTGTTGTGTTTATGTTTCCTCATATCTACGAGATGTGTAAATTTTTTTTAAAGGGTTCCTTTACATTCCAGTGAAATAATAGATAATTTTCGTCAAAACTAATTCAGTTGTTATATAATTATGTATGTATTATTATTATTATTCATCCTTCACCTCACCTCACCTCACCTCACTCATCTTCGATTTGCTGATGATATAGTCATCATGGCGGAAACCCTGGAAGACCTAAGCACAATGCTCAGTGACCTCAATATTGTTTCTCAACAGGTGAGTCTTAAAATGAACATGGGTAAGACGAACATCATGTCAAATGCCCATTTCGCACCCATGCCGGTCTATGTTGGGAACGATATTATCGAAGCTGTTGATCACTATGTCTACTTAGGTCAGACGATCCAACTGGGTAGATCCAACTTCGACAAAGAGGTCAACCGACGAATCCAACTTGGATGGGCAGCATTCGGGAAATCACACCACATCTTTTCGTCACAGATACCGCAGTGCCTCAAGACGAAAGTTTATAATCAGTGCGTGTTGCCAGTGATGACATACGGCACTAAGACGTAGTCGCTAACTATTGGTCTCATACATAAGCTCAAAGTCACGCAGCGTGCAATGGAGAGAGCTATGCTTGGAGTTTCACTACGTGATAAGATCCGTAACGAGGAAATCCGTAGAAGAACCAAGGTTATCGACATAGCTCTCAAAATTTGCAAGTTAAAGTGGCAATGGGCAGGCCATATAGTTCGCAGAGCCGACAACCGCTGGGGAATAAAAGTTCTGGAATGGCGACCACGAACGAGCAAGCGAAGTGTAGGGAGACCCCCCACACGATGGACGGACGATATTGTAGCCATCGCAGGGAGTCGGTGGATGGAGGCGGCACAAGACCGTTCGACGTGGCGCTCTTCAGGGGAGGCCTATGTTCAGCAGTGGACTGTTAAAGGCTGAAATGATGATGATGATGATTCATCCTTGGTTTGGTAATTTACCAACGATTTGAGTCTAAAGTGAGTGAGTGTCTACTATTTTCTTTGGCATATATTCTTTCCGATGTTTGCTTGGGCCACTGAAAACCAAATAATAAAATATTTTTCCAAAAACAAAAAATGTTACAATAAAGTAAAAAAATGTAAAAAAAAATACAATTGAGCCAGAACAGTATCACTTTTTCGAAATTACCAACGTTATAATAATGCAAAAATACAACATAAGATAAGAAAGAGTTTTTGAAGGCGATGCCAAACCCGGGCATCTAATATCATTACAAAATTAATACATACCTATCTACGTACGAAGTAATATGCAAATGTATATGAATCTTACTTACAGCTTACATTGAATCCAAAGCCAAGGTAGCTGCAAAGAAACTTGGTATTTTGTCTAGGGTTAGGCGGTACTTCACACCGGGACAGCTTTTGAATCTTTATCAAGCACAGGTCCGATCTTGTATAGAGTACTGCTGCCACGTCTGGGATGGTTCTGCCCAGTATCAACTCGAGGCTTTGGATTCAATTGAGAGACGTGCTATGAGGCTCATTGGAGATGAAACTCTGGTAAAGAGTAAGCTTCAAAGTCTGGCGCATCGACGTGAGGTCGCAAGCCTGTCGGTATTCTACAGATTGCACTATGGAGAGTGTGCACAAGAACTGCACAATTTGATTCCCGCATCACCTTTCCATTACCGTAAGACTACACGATCGGCAAAGCACCATCCTTTTATGGTTTCCCACAAGAACGAAGCGTTACGCTTCTTCATTTATTATAAGAACTTCTAAGGAGTGGAATGCCCTGCTCTCGTCAGTGTTTCCGGTAAAATATAACCCTGGTGTGTTTCAAGTTCCTAGGCAAGAGTGCTACACCTTCGACCACATCATCGTTTTCCATCATGTGAGATCGTGGTCAAACGATTGCCTAGACAGTGTAGCGTTGACAAAACGCTACTTAAATAAAAAAACAATAAACCCATAAATAGCAATACAAAACAAAAAATCGACAAGTAAAAGTAGGAATAAACAAGACAGCACATAAACAACTAATGGAAACGTATCTTTATAATAGTAAAACTAGAATTATAATTGCATATTGTTCAATATACTAACTCATTAGAATCTATAAGATGACGACATTGAAGTCCCATATAGTTGATTGAAACAGTACTATCGTTCGTATTTGGTGAATACCAGCGAAAACAGACGATCGGGTACATGGAATAGATTATCGTACGTTGTTTACTTACATGATATAATCCTGTAAATCGGAGTTCCAAATAAGCAATAGAGATATAACCACAACACAACACGAAAACAATCACTGGTTATTTTCATAACAAAAACAGAGGTTATAAACACTTCGATAAATACAACACGTTCGTGCACTACTGATCGCGACTTTATAACACTCATTAGGTCAATTGATTGAAATAAATACAAAAGGGAACAAGGAATAACTGGAAATCAGCAAATAAATAAATAATTAATAAAGAACAATTAATAGACACGGAGACGGGTGGTGACATCTACCGGAAATTTTACTTATCTTTGCATCGATTAGCTGTCAAAGCAAAAGGGCGCGTTCCGTTGTTCGGCACGGTCCCGCAATGTCAGCAAATAGAAAATAAAATTAAACAAACCAATTAAATGCAACAAATGTTAAATTTAGGAACGTAGATTTTTTTCAAAGCAAACCCATACAATATCATAATTTAATAGTTACAGTATATGGTTTTATGATGATATAACGGTGGCGAAGCAAAGAAACCGCGTTCCGTACCTTTCGTCTGGTACGGAACGTTTTTATAGACTATAGTTTATAACAATTCTTAAAACGTCACTTGGCAGTTGTTTAGCTGTCAAAAGTAGTTAAAGAAACGATAAATAAACAAATGTGATTTCAAGGGTGAGAAAATCTTGAAAATAAAAATAAAACCATATTACTTGTCCAAAGCCCATGTGTAAGCGCTGATCGGTTTCCTGGTGAAACGAAATGTAATTCTGATAGATTTTGCTAAATAAAAAAACTAGATCCGGCGACAGAAAGAAACTGGCAATGGAGGCGAGAAGAGTAAATCTTTTTTTTTAGTGCTGGAGAGCCTAGCAGAACTGACAAGTTTTTTCCCTGCATATTATAAAACCCGTAAAAAAAGGTGAGAGATTCTGTTGGTATTTTTGTATCGTCGGCAGTAATGATTGCGATTGTGAAATCACTTTTATCCATTTTTCGAGACGCCATTTTAGCGAACCGAAAGCGGTGGCGTTTGCGGAGTCTCGAATTCTAAAAAACGTTGTGTCTATCCATTCACAGCGGGTTTTCCCCCCGGACTAAAAACACCCCACGAAGGAGGCTTCTTCCCCGGATTTGAGTAAAAAAGGCGCCGTGTAGGAAATACGTCACGCCACGCCGACATTATACCCAACGATTCCTGCCACGTTCTTGGGATGCGGTATCGTATTTAATCCATATATTTCGTTCAACCGGAGCGTTGAACCTTGGTTCCCCACCGACCTGCTGGACACCTGCATGCAACGCCTGAGCGGTCTAGCCTGGCTACCTCTCACGCGAATCGAACATTGCTGAAACGTCGGATGGAGAATTACCTTCACTAACATAACGGCTAAATTCTATAGAAAAAGGTAAATAAGTAGATTACACTGCCAGCCGGCAAATTCATCAATATTTTGTTAGAGTAAATACTTAATTTTGTCAATTCTATATCGACCCTAGTTATAAAAAACATATAACAGGGTAAACTTAGATCTTGGTATTTCTTGGCTGCTGAATTGGATCTGCAGGCTAGGATTCTTTGGACTTTAAGTAAGTAAGCAGAATTAAACCAAGGATAATAAATGTTGTATTGGTGAATTTAAATTGCATGTTTTGTCTTCAACTTTACATGCTAGCTTGAATGGCCGTCCAACGTACCTACGGCACGGTTCTTTGGATTTTAAGTAAGTAAACTAAATTAAACCAAGGATAATAAATATTGTATTGGTGAATTTGAGTTGTATGTTTTATCTTCCACTATAGTACCCACTAGCTAGTACATTACCGAACGGTCAAAAAATCAATAAAATACCGGATAGACCGGAACGAGCTTCAAGAACTATTGGTGATCCAATAGTTCTTGAAGCTCGTTCCGGTCTAAGTTTATCCAGGTAATTTTACTAATTTCAAGATAGTAACGAGTATTTTTAGTTTCGAGTGATTCTGAAGAAAGGTATAGCGTCCTCGCGCTCAGAGCGACCGAATGGGGCAAGAATCCCGACTCACCCCACTTTTGGTCTGACTTGCCCCAGTTTATTTTTTATTACCTTTACCCTCAGAAATCACTAGAACATCTTTTATATCGTTACAATATGACGATAACCTTTTATAAATCGTTATAACAGGGACAAAAATAAAATAATAATATATATACTTCAAACAATATCAGCATTTCATAGAAACAAACAACAACACAAAAAACGAAAATAAAAAAAACATTTAAAGAAAGAACAACAAATGAAAAAAGAAATGAGGAAGATAAATAATTTGAAATTACCGTAGATAAAAAATCGGGTCGGTCGGGTAAAAAATAGCCTTTACCACTCTTGCGATGACGACGAATCGATCGATACCTCGCTTGTCAAAATCGGACCAATAGTGGCGACGCTATAGTGGAACATCTACATATATTAATAACTAGCTGTGCCCGCGGCTTTGCCCGCGTGGTCATTTCATTTAAAAATTACACACGTGTTATTCCAGGACCAAAAGTACCTACGAGTACAAAGTACAATATACTACATTTCTACAAGATTAATTCAGCCTTCAAATAGTTTTTAATCGATAGCTCGGCATCTAATCATCGGAAGAAGGCTAGCGCGCATTGCCTTGCGTTAATATAACGCATATTCTATGAAGTACGGAGTGTCATAGAAGTGCACGTATTGCGGTGAAATAAACGCCTATAATACAATATGAAATAAACGGTAGAATAAATGCACCGCGTTCCACAAGGCAGTGCGCGCAAGGCCTAAGATACCAAGTACCCCAGTTTTTAGATCAAACCTTAATTATCTTCTATGTACAGACTTTTTTGTTCATAATGCTTTATTATAAGTACACATACTAAGCTCTCTAGTGTAGAGGTCCTACAATAAAAATACTTACGCCCGTGGTAAGGAAGTAGGATAGGATAGTCATTGTGCTATAGTCGTTCTCTAATATATACCCGTTTTAGGCTCTTTATGCCCTATGCCTTGAGAATCCATCTATGCTGCATTGCAGTAGCGTTGTGTGGAGCTATATTTCCAAAATACGCCTCGCGAAGTCTTAAATTCGAAAGTATACCCGATCTCAGCTCGGCCAATGACTCGCGTTGCTCGCCCTCACGCACGGCTGTGACAGTTCTACTAGTACACAAGCACAAATTAAAAGTTTATGTAACCCCCGACTCCCCATCCCTATTATAGCTAAGAAGCATTTCGATCACATCAGTTTTCAAACAAAAACTGCATCAAAATCGGTCCATCCGTTTGGGAGCTACCATCCTCACCCCATTCCCCCCTCCTCTATTATAGCTAAGAACCATCTCGTTTATCTCAGCTTTGAAACATAAAAACCGCATCAAAATCGTTCCATTCGTTTGGGAGCTGCGATGCCACAGACACGAAAGCACACACACACACACACACACACACACACAAACACACACACAAACACACACACACACACACACACACACACACACAAACGCACAGACAGTGATGCATACCCTAAACTTATAACACCAGTCTCTTTTTTCGGGGGTTAAAACAGTAAGCAGTTTGATTACCAATATAAAAAGTCGCAAGAGGGCGCTTTTTTAAGAGGGATTGTAAATTATAAATGATTATTTCTTTCTTTTTTAAACATTCACTTCAGGTAAAACCAACAAATTTACAAAAAAAAGAAAAACAAAGTAAATTGACAGAATTCTTTTCTGTTTTTGAGTGTTTTCTAAATAATCCGAATTGGAATTATTGTGACCTATTTTGTAGTAACTATTTGATGGTTTATTTCAGGAAATGATAGGAGCCCTAAAACTATCAAGGAAAATGTAAAAATAACGCATAAAATATTAAATGCTTCAAAATATGCATTTCAAGATGCGCGTGATTTCGATCCTCGCACGTCTGGGTTGGAAGGCAGACATGTTCAGACACTAAGCCACACAGCATCGTGGCGAGAAGGTCGAAATTATAATACCGTTTTAATGTATTATTTTTATTACATTTAAATTACCATAACTATCCCGCAGGAACCCTATATTTTTTGGGGATAAAAAGAATCCACAATTTTAATACACAATATGTACTTTGACTGTGTCAAGTTATAACGCATAAAATATGTAAATGCATAAAAATATAGAACAAAACATTTCAATAAGTACGTGATTTCGATCCACGCACGTCTGGGTTGGCAGGCAGAAATACTCCCGCTAAACCAGATAGTATAGTGGCGAGAGAGTCGAAATTATGATACCATTTTAATGTTTTATTTATATTAAATGAAAATTTCCATAACTTTGAATACCTATCCCGCAGGAACCCTATATTTTTTGGGGATAAAAAGAATCCATAATTTTAATACATAATATGTACTTTGACTGTGCCAAGTTACATCAAATTCTGACCAGTAGTTTCAGCGTAATATGTGTTCTTTTAAATAACTTTTAACCACTATCCTGCGGGAACTCATGATTTTTTCGGGATAAAAAGTATTCTAAATGTTAATCCAAAACATAAGCTATGATTGTGCCAAGTTGCATCAAAATCCATCTGGTAGTTTCAGCGTGATGCGTGTTCAAAGAGATAGACAGACAGACAGACAGACAGACAGACAGAGAGACAAAAATAAAAAAAAAAATCCTTTTTGCACTCTATATCGATTTTGAAGTTTATCTCAATTATAATTTACAAAAAAAATATTTAATGTACAGATTTAGCCCAGTTACAGTTTTATTATAGTATAGATATAGATAGTCAGATAGAAGATATTTTATTATAGTATAGAAGAAAGATAGATAGATATACATGCGTAACATAGACTGTTAAACTCATTACCCTTCCCTTGCTTCGCCGTACTCGGGCAAAATATGTTGTTTAGGTTTTCATATTATTAGTCAATTTTACTTTTCCTTGGTTTAAAATTTGTTTCTTTTTACCCGACTACGGCGAAGCAAAACGGAGGGTTATTATTTTAACCGGTATGTATATATGTTTGTATATGTGTGAGTATGTATGTAAGTGCAGCTGTTCCCTCATAATTTCTAAACTACTCATCATAATTTGTCAAAGAGGTATCGTTGGAAATGTTTTCATTGTCCGCTGGCTATGTGACGTTACATTAAATTGAATATGGTGCACCTCTAGAGGGCAAAAAAACGTAAACTAAAAAAATATATTTTTCTATGGTGCCGTGTTTGGTATCAAATGAAAGGGCTTAATTAGCACATTTTAAATATATATATATATATATTATAACTAGAGATGAAACGGACATCCGGTATCCGGCCTAACCGGCCTAAATTTACTATCCAGACGGATACCGGATAGTAAGCGAGTATTCGACCGGATTCCAGATCTTTAAAAAAAGGACAAAATATCAAATTTAGGTACTTTATTTAACCCACATAACAAAATATAATCACTAAATTTTAATTTTTCATCAAAAATATGGTAATCGTTACACTGCACTAGGGGCAAATTGTAATACATCTTTTGGAATTATAAAAAACTTTTTTAATAACATCAAACTACAATAGCAAGTTTGCAATAACCTCAAGTGATCATGTTTGCAATCAATTCTGTAGCATTGATTGTAATCACGATCACATGAGTAAAAATATCCGTGAAAAAGTCCATGAAAAACTTGCACCATCATGAACGAAAAGACCTGAATTCACCCGAGCCCGCTCAATCGACCGTGCGCCACCTACGCGAGCTTGCTCGTTACGATGCGCCAATTGGCAATTTTCAGCCGGATATCCGGCTATCCCGCTTCAGGACTGGCCAGAATCTGGTATCTGGTATCTGGAATCTGGTATCCGGCCAAACAGCTATTCGTTTCATCTCTAATTATAATCACAAACCAAATTTAAAAAAAAACTAATACCCGACTACTGTCTTAGTTTCTCTTCTTCTCTTCTATTCTCTTAAAAGTAAGGATATTCAAACGTTTCAGAAATTTAAAACGTTTGGGCCGTAGCAGTGCGTTATAAATTTATCAGTTTATAACTAGTAGGTAAAGCACATTCACCCGGCTCTATAGTTTTAAATTTCTAAAACGTTTGAATATTCATGTTTGTGACTTTTTAGTATACGACCGTAGTCGGGTTTTAATTGTAGAACTTATATTTTTATTTAATTACTAGCTGTGCCCGCGCCTTCCCTCGCGTGGTCAATTCTCTAAGTTAAAAGTACTTTATGTGCTATTCCAAGCTCTTAAATAACTATTTGTACTATTCTAATACCCCAAAATACCAATATACCAACATTTGATCAAAATCCTTTCAGCTGCCAAAAAGTTTTTATCGATTGCTCGGCTTTTACTCATCGGATTGAGATACCAAGTAGCCCAGTCTGCCCAGTTCTTAAGTCAAACCCTAAGCTATCCAACACTGAAAACTGCATCGCAATCGGTCTAATAGTTTTTACGTGATGTGCGAATTAACATACAGACAAACAAACAAACAGACAGACTTTTACGTTCTTATTGCCTATAGCTGTGCCCGCGGCGTTGCTCGCGTGGTAGTTTTTGTGGAATATAAGGATCCTATGAGTTATTCCAGTACCAAAAGTACCAATATAGGTACCTGCCTACCTGTGCTAACAACCTTCAGTGGCGATCCGACATGGTCGTAATAGGTTAGAAGACGAAGGCGGGAGCTCTTTATTTATATAAGCGCACGGGTCAATTTCCTATGCAAGTATTTTTTACTTTCAATTCCACGCTTCCAAGTACTTTTTTCGCAAACACTATTGTGCTCCTTATTTATATGGACACGAAGATCAATTTCCTATGCATGTATTTTCTACTTTAAAGGCTTCGGTTTACAAAGCACTTGAAAGTATTTTGAACCCTGGTTTTTATAATGAAAGATTCATGACATGAATGAGTTAAATTTATTTTTTTAATTAATTAATTACTATTTTACTATAAATAATTCGCTTAATTTCGCTGCGCGTTTTACAACTGAAGTCGACTTATTCTATCAAAAAACATAAAAAAATATCTAAATACGTTTTAAGAGCCTCTAAGGACCATTAAGTAAACAAAGGAGAAAACGTGTTGTTCGAGTTCATTCAACGTTCAAACCACTTCGTAACAAACCGCTTGCGTGTTTTAAGGGTAGACAACGCCATCTAGTTTAAACGAAGTAACTTGTTATCATGAACGTCTTGATAATGAGTAGAGAATATTATCTCCGAAGGTAAGGTGGCACAGATTAGAGAGTAATTAAGGTGGTGAGGTAAATTGGATGGGGCATCAAGGGTAGGTCATTATTATGAGGTCCATACGAACAAATTTTAATGCAACAAAACATTGTGTTCTTAGTACACATTATTTTTTATGATGTTTCACAGAACGACGTACTTACTGGCACTTTAACTGGCTCTTAATAATTACCTACCCTACCTACCTACTTTTTGAGCTTTTTCAACACGATATGAGGATTGATTTGAAAAAATAAAAGTTTTCTAAACTTTCTCTGTGAAGAGCAATAAATGCACCTACCTCTGTATGTACACATTTCAATACCGACAACTAACCATTTTGTATGTAAGACATTATGAAGAAACCTCCGATATAATTATATAATTATGTAGGTACGTAGGTAGTACATTATAATATCTCAATGGAAGAAACATAATAAAAAAACGTAGTACATATAATGTATATACATACTTAGAAAACTTGCAACGCTTCGAAGTATTTTTTACGCAAAAGCAATTGTGGTCTTTATTTATGCATACCCACGGATCAATTTCCTTTGCAAGTATTTTTTACTTTCATTTCAAAAGAGCGATGGTGGCCTAATGGTTCTATAGTGCAATTTAGAATCCAACGATACCGGGTTCAAAACCTAGGCTCCCGCAACAATGACATTTCGAAATTATGTGCGGTTTTCCATCGCTCCGTGCTTCGGAGGACACGTTAAGCTGTCGGTACCGGCTGTTATTGGTTAATAGCAGTCGTTAAGCCATGTCAGAGGCCCTCGGGCGGTCTGACAAACTCTGACATCAGAGGCCAGCACTACCTCATACGACAAACAAACAAACAAATTCAAGGCTTCAGAGTACTTTTTCACACACGCGATAGTGCTCATTTTATATATAGAGACAAAGATCAATTTGCTATGCAAGTATTTTCTACTTTCAAGACTTCCAAGTACTTTTATTTTGCAAACACGATTGTTCTCCTTATTTATATGATGGCAAAAATCAATTTCCTATGCAAGTATTTTCTACTTTCAAGCCTTTAATCTGTTTCTACAGAAAGCACATGAAAGTATTTTGAACCCTGGTTTTTCGCCCTTTGTTCGTGATTCCAATTTCCACGCAGGCAGCGAGGAATTGGCTTCTTAAAATTAGAGACTTAGGCCCCTGGAGGTCGTGCTAGTGCTAGTGTGAGCCGAATCCGAAAAACCTGATAAATTTGAATTTAGCGCGACCCTTGGTTGCAGGAATGAAATGATTGCGTGTTTTAAGGTCAATCAGCGCCATCTAGTTAAATCGGAGGGAGAACTTTGATGCCTTTGGTTTATTCGCTTGAGTTGTTGATGCACTGCTATACTCGTACCAATCTCGTACTATACCATCTCGATTACCTCAGCTTGCAAACATAAAAAACTGCACCTAAGTCGGACCATTCGTTTGGATAGATCCCATTATATATATATATTGTTTTCAAACAAAACTTGACGGTTTACTTCAGGAAATTACATAAGCATAAAAATATGGAATAAAACATTTCAATAAGTACGTGATTTCGATCCACGCACGTCTGGGTTGGCAGGCAGAAATATTCCCGCTAAACCAGATATATAGTGGCGAGAGAGTCGAAATTATGATACCATTTCAATGTTTTATTTATATTACATTTAAATTACCATAACTTTGAATACCTATCCCGCAGGAACCCTATATTTTTTGGGGATAAAAAGAATCCATAATTTTAATACATAATATTTACTTTGACTGTGCCAAGTTACATCAAACTCTGACCAGTAGTTTCAGCGTAATATGTGTTCTTTTAAATAACTTTTAACCCCTATCCTACGGGAACTCATGATTTTTTCGGGATAAAAAGTATTCTAAATGTTAATCCATAACATAAGCTATGATTGTGCCAAGTTGCATCAAAATCCATCTGGTAGTTTCAGCGTGATGTGTGTTCAAAGAGACAGACAGACAGACAGACAGACAGACAGACAGACAGACAGACAAAAATTAAAAAAATATCCTTTTTGCACTCTATATCGATTTTGAAGTTTAACTCAATTATAATTTTCAAAAAATATTTAATGTACAGATTTAGCCCAGTTACAGTTTTATTATAGTATAGATAGATAGAAGATATTGTTTAATTTCGTGTGGTTCCTTTAATTGAAGATACTTTGTTACTTGTCAATAATTGATCCATGCCCTTTCGATCAGTACCATAAAAATACAGAATGTTTTTTCCCCTCTCATTTCCCCATTTCGAATTCCGGCTCAGGAATCAGGAAAATACCATTTCAATAAATATTTAAATGCAGTATAACTACTAATCTATAACTGCAGTATTCCATGTGACATAGCCGTGGGACAACCTACTAAGAAGATGGCAACCCTATTGCAAGGTAATTTATTGCATACTAGCTTTCGGCCGCGACAGTGCCCGTGCGGGCTACAGTTTATCGCGAAAAAAAGCATCATATGTTCTTCTAGGTTATTAAAAACCAATCCAAACTAACGTTTATTTTTTGACAGTTTTGACATTTGTTTTTTCGCTTCCATGGCAACCGTTCCTTACACTGAGTAATCTACATTTTCCAGTTTTCTTGTGGAAACTTACCATTTTCCGGGATAAAAAGTATCCTATGTTTTATTCCTGGGTATAAGCTACTCGTATCTTCATTCTAAATTTCATCAAAATCTGTCCAGTCTTTATCGCGTCAAAACTCCCCAAACAAACAAACAAATAAACAAACGTTTTCACTTTTATATATTGGTGTAGATTATTTATTCTGTGTAAAATCCTTATATTATATACGTCTGTACCTCAGTGTATAAATCCGTGAGTCCATGAGTCAATTTGTCTCCACTAATTGTACAGGCTCTCACATGTCCAGTGTGTGGTAGAAGCATCATTTCGTTATCGGGTCAAAAAGACCGCACGTTTGATCTTTCGCCTTTATAATTTCTGCAGAGCCGGTGCGGTGGCGACCGCACAGTGGGCTGATTTTATATCGAAATGCGTCATTGTTAAACCGACAACAAAAAAAGAGGTTCTCAAGTTGATGTAGGTATGTAATATTGTTGAAAATGCGTAATATATATATATATATATATGTGTATATATATATATATATATATATATATATATATATATATATATAATATGTTAATCCATATGGGTGTCTAAGCATATGTACCAAATTTAATGTATTTATGTTTGTAATATTGTCAAAAAATGCTCTCAAGTTGATGTAGGTATGTAATATTGTTGAAAATGCGTAATATATATATATATATATATATATATATATATATATATATTATATTATTATTATATATATTTATAATCCATATGGGTGTCTAAGCATATGTACCAAATTTAATGTATTTATGTTTGTAATATTGTCAAAAAATGCTTAACATTCCTATATGTTAGTCTATATGAGTACAATAATAGTGAACAATAATAATTATACCAAATTTCGCGAATGTGTGTATGTATGTTTGTTTGTCCACGTATTTCTCAGAAAGTATGATTGCAAAAAAAACTTGATAGTTTAAGTATCTATCATTTAGGGAATAGTTTAAGTTTTCAACAAAATTGGTTCAGTAGTTAATAAGATATGGACAGTTAACTGTTTCCAGTATGGTTTAATTCTTAGCTAATGGAATAAATACTTAATTTTCGTAGGCCTACAACAAAGAAAAAAAAAAAAAAAAAAACATAAGAAAAAACGTCTTCTAATCGTATAAAACTTAAGTAATAAATTATTTAAAAAAATGAGTTCTGTACCAGATAAGTTGCCTACCTACTGTAGTCAATTTGGACAGGCCTCAAAAAAATTGAATTATTTCTTTCTTTTATGTTTTATACGATATGAAATCATTTTTTTTAATTACTTTTGTTACGAATGACTTTGGTGGAGGTTTTTTTGGCTTAAAGTTAATAAAGAATTTAAGGTCCATTATTAGTGTTAGTAGTTTTAATGCAACGAAAGCCGTTTTTTATCAATCCAAGAGAATATCACGCACGAACGTAATATTAATGCATTAATTTTTTCAACACCTGCAATAGTGACACAATTCTTTCGTGCACAATAGTGACAATATGCAGTTTTAAGTCACACAAATGTAATTTCAGCCATATTATAGTGTATTTAAAAACAATTTATCTGTAATTTGTCCCATAACACAGAACAAGAAAGAACATTTTTGGACAAAACAATAAATACGTCTCACTGTGCAGCACGGTCCGTTGAAGTTGAATGGTGTCCGCAAGGGTGGATATCCAGTCTCGAGCCATACGAAATGTATCCAAATTCAATCTTTAACCTCATAATAAATAATAGTACTACCTTTTACCGCTAGCTATACGCCCCGTGGCACAGCGGTACTACATGCCTTGCAGTGAAATATTAAAATTGAATTTCATCGGTCGGCTGTGGTTTTGAATATTATACCTACAGATGAGATTAAGTTCACAGTTCAAGTATATTTTTCAAAGATTATATATGGTCTATGATATTTTTTTAGATATTATATGGTCTGTGATATTTGTAAGTAGAGAAGAGGCTCATCTCAAGGGACAGAATTAGCTAGTATTAGCTATTCTGATTATTTTTAGGTTACATAAATATTATATGGTTAGAGTAAGCAGATAATGTTTGTAAATATGTTACCAAGTCAATAAATATTACGGTTACCGATTCGTTGGGTACTGTCACAGTACATACTCGTATTATATAGTCCTTACGGAGATTATATGTGTACCGTGGTACTGTAATGGATTTGACTTCCACTGAGCACTACTGAGCAGTGCTCTAACTTAAATGTAGTCCATATCCTTTTCCGATTTATTTCCAGTACCTAAACTGATTTCCACTTCTCGATAGTTAGTAGTTAATACTTAGATTTTGTTCATTCATTCATTCTACTTGTAAACATAAACCAACGATACCGGGTTCTATTCTAGGCTCCGCACCACAGAATTTCCTAAGTTATGTGCGGTTTTCCATCGCTAAGCTGTCGGTCCCGGCTGTTATTGATTAATAGCAGTCGCTAAGCCATGTCAGAGGCCCTCGGGCGGCTTGATAAACTCTGACAGCAGAGGCCAGCACTACCTTCTACGTCAAACAAACAAACAAACATAAACCAAAGAGTGTTCAAATATACTTGACATAAACAGTCTAGTCTGAGAAAAACTATGTATATACTAGAAATTTCCTATGTACAATGGTATATACCCTCTGGTAGAATGCATACGTCTTGGTACTTTATAAAGTGATATCTACATCTACACTAATATTATAAAGATGGAAGATAAGATTTTTTTGTATGTTTTTATGTGTATTTGTTAGTAATGGATAAACTCAAAAAATACTGAACTAATTTTAAAAGTTATTTTATCCATGGTAAGTCACATTATCAGCGAGTAATATTAGGCAGTAACTTTTTTTTCTTTCGAAAATTGCAATAATGTAACGCAAGGTATCAAAAATTTGCCTATAAAACTCATAATTAGGCGTGCGATGCGAAAACTATTGATGATACATAAAATAATGTACTAGGTATATGTTTAAAGTTCATTACCCACAAAAAAGTCCACGAGGCTATATGTCTAACTAATATAGTTTAGTCACAATAACCGACTTTTGTTCAAATTAGTCAATCAAAACACAAAAAAGTTACAATCAAAACACTGGTAGAATCGAAAATTTGTATAAAAAAAATAGAGAAACCCTTAGCTACCCGTGCGAAGCCGGGGCGAGTCGCTTGTGTTAAATAAAGTGTAATATGAATACTATGGAGTGTTCCTCGGTCTTGTTATACTTGATTATATTGGGTTTGACTAATCTTTAGGTGCCTGTATTACGTAACGTTAACGTTACGTAATCTTCGCTTTTGGTACTTTAACTTAAAGTAGATGATATCGAAGTCCAACCTGTTAGAGCATTAGTCGAGGGGTTATCTAGTGTGCGTTAGAACCCAACGATACTGGTTTCGGTCCTAGGCTCCGCACCAATAACTATTCGTAATGTCCGGATTTATCGGTTTCAGTCCTAGGCTCCGCACCAATCACTATCCGTCATGTGCGGATTTACCGGTTTCGGTCCTAGGCTCCGCATCAATAACTATTCATCATATGTATGTAGATTACCATTGCTCCGTGGTTCGGAGGGCACGATAAGCTTTCAATCCCAACTATAATTGTTTAATAACAGTCGTTAAGCCATGTCAGAGGCCTTCGGGCGGTCAGACAAACTTTGACACACTCTGACAGCAAATCCAACCTGCATTGAAAATAATAATATGTAGTGGTGGAATCGGTGGGCGTTTCCTCGGGGGCTAACTAGGCAACTGATTACTGAGGAATTATTTTTCCTCGTGTCAGTGGTGGTTTATAAAATTAGAACCAATCTCTCTATGAGGTTTAGTGTGGAAGCAGATTAAATTAAACGGTAAATAGTGAGATGGTGGCACAATTAAAGCCATTAAAATCATTGCTAGAATACGCGACCACAGAGCAATTTCGCCGCTGCTTTAAAAAAATATATAAAGCCCCTCAGCTTCTGATTAATAAAATTTTCACCATGAACATGACAGTGAAGGGTCCTTTGTCCATTTTATTCATATGCTAACTTTGGACGAGTGCAATGTTAACGGGCGACGCTTTGTTATGCTTAAAATACAATGGGGAATTTGCAGCGGTCTGGTAACATTATCACAGAATAAATAAGTTGTAGTACATTATAGTTTTGGGATGTGATAGTTTGATACATTGCATTACAGTGCATTGCATACCCTCTTATGTAATGCTCAATATGTGCGCTAAATGCGCACAGTGTAGCTGTTACAGTCATTGAATAAAAATAAACCAAAGATCTGGTTTAGTAACGCTATTTTGAAAAGATTAATGTCGTATAGTAGACTAAAATAGATGTTTCATGGGCTATCGATCTTAGCACACGGATCACATGGATCCGTTTTAAATTGAAGTTTGTGGCGTACTTACTGTATGAGTCCACACCATAGACCACTGCATTATACTCTCCACAACTACTGACTTTTTGACTTGTGATCCCCACTGTCGTCACCATAGAGAAGTTTTATTTTGGCAATGTAATGAGGCTATTTTAGGGAAACGGGCCCGCCGCGACTACGTGTGTCTCAATAAGGTATGGTATACTTATCAGTTACGAATGGCGTTTATAGCTATTAAAAATTATTTTTCCATAAATAATTAAATCTTCTTTATATTAAAAATGTTTTTTTTATAAACAACCACTAAAAATAATAAAATAATTACAATTGAACAAGAACAATATCACTTTTTCAAAATAAAAAATGTAATACCAATACAAAAATACAACATTAGAAAGAGTTTTTTTAAGTGACAAACCAAGCCATCATTATTAACATGGTTAAGCTTATTTAAAAATGAGATGTTTTAAACGGCTTGACGTATTAATTCAATAGGCTATTAAAGTAATTATCTACAAATATGTACTATAGCATATTTTACTATATTGCTGTATACGTCAATCGGCGTTGACGTCTGAAAGTCAAAATCCGTTCGTTTAGCTGAAGCACAGTACATATTATATGACTATATATGTACTGTGGCTGAAGTCTCTTGTTTTGTCTCTTCTGCGTTTTGTGTTTTGTATGACGATGTGTAGATAGGTGTGGTACACACCTACCTATCACTTAACTTCTAATATCAATTAACTTCTTTCCATCCTAAGCTTGATCTTAAGCTTTTACTCAGAATTACCGAATGGTATTCGTTGAAGGTCATACAGGTGTACACCCCACACTCGAAACGCCCGGACGATGAAGTGGAGGCTATGTACGACGACATTTCTAATGCCATACGTGCCCCAAAAATACACTTCACAGTAGTGATGGGGAATGATATTATCGAAGCTGTTGATCACTATGTCTACTTGGGTCAGACGATCCAACTGGGTAGATCCAACTTCGACAAAGAGGTCAACCGACGAATCCAACTCAGATGGTCAGCGTTCGGGAAATTACGCCATATCTTCTCGTCGCAGATACCGTCTCAAGACGAAAGTTTATAATCAGTGCGTGTTGCCAGTAATGACATACGGCACTGAGACGTGGTCGCTAACTATTGGTCTCATACACAAGCTCAAAGTTGCGCAGCGTGCATTAGTAAGAGCTATGCTCGGTGTTTCACTACGTGATAGAATCCGAAATGAAGAAATCCGTAGAAGAACCAAGGTTACCGACATAGCTCTCAGAGTTTGCAAGTTGAAGTGGAAATGGGCAGGCCATATAGTTCGCAGAACCAACAACCGCTGAGGAATTAAGGTTCTCGAATGGCGACCACGTACAAGCAAGCGAAGTGTGGGGAGACCCCCCACACGATGGACCTTGTAGCCATCGCAGGAAATCGGTGGATGGAGGTGGCACAAGATCGCTCGTCATGTCGCTCTTTGGGGGAGTCATGTCGCTCTTTCCTATGTTCAGCAGTGGACTCTGACATGATGATGATGATTAAATTTTTAATTTTGAAAAAGAGATAAGTACTTATTGTTTTTGTTCAATTGTTATTATTTTATTATTTGTAGTGGTTGTTTATAAAAGATAATTTTTAGTATGAAGTCGATGTATTTTTATTTGGAAAAAAAAACTTGATTTTCAGTGGCCTAAGCAAACATCGTAAGGAATATAATATATGCACCAACTATAAAAACTTTAACTCACTTTTTTATTAGGAAGACGTTGGCAAATTAAAACCAAGGACGAATTACTTACAAAACTACTGAATCAGTTTTGATGAAAATATTGACATCACTTCACTTTTTTTATTTGAAGGAGTTCCACTCCTGCAAATAAAAAAAGTTAAAAATCTAAATACGATAAGTATACGAAATGTGGAACATAAAAACAAAAACAAATGGATTTACTAATATGTAAGACGTAATATAAAAAAATACTTTTGTAAAGCAAGCTGTAAAAGCTTAGTAAGGACCAGAGAATTCATCGAGACCATTCAAAGAAGCCTAAACTCGAAAGGGTTCCATCACATGATTGTTAAGTTACTGTGACTACCTTCCAGCTCCATCGTCAGACATTGGATAGCACATACGACCAGAGAACTCATCAAGACAAACCACATGAGCCCAAACTCGAACTGTTCCATCATTTAATTGTTGAGTACCTGTGACTTCCTTCCGGCTCCACCATCATACATTGGATACCACATATGATCAGAGATTAACCAAACTCATCAAGACAAACCAAATGAGCCCAAATTCGAAACTGTTCCATCACTTGATTGTTGAGTTCCTGTGACTTTCTTCCGGCTCCATCATCAGACCCTGGGATACCACATAAAACCACCAGAGAACTCATCAAGACAAACCAAATAAGCTCAAACTCGAAGGGGTTCCATAATGTTGCTGATGAATTCCTGTGACTACCTGCCAGCTCCATCATCAGACTTTGGATACCACATATGACCAGAGAACTCATCAAGACAAACTAAATAAGCCCAAACTCGAAGGTGTTCTATTACTTGATTGTTGAGTTCCTGTGACTACCTTCTGGCTTCATCATCAGACCAGCTTAATAGTACCATAATATTGTATTGTCATGAGAACTACACCCATGTGCTGAACTTCAGCTTCATTGAACTTCGTTAATTGGTTCAAACTTGATTAGCAAACTTGTCCCAAACATAATGTAACCCAGTGAATTAAATAAAAGTTCGTAAAAAAAATACTTAATCAATTTTGATGAAATGTATACCACACTGGATGTCTATTTTTTCAAGTTAAAATAATCGTCTAATTCGGATCAAAAATCCCGAAGATACGAGAGAACATAAACACTAAAACAAATAGATGTTTCTAATTAAAATACTGAACCAGTTTTGAATAAAGTTTATACGGGACTACATTAAAATCTTACTCTTTCTTTTGAATAGAATAATAATCATCCAAAATCTGTTTAGATATCCTTGAGATTTGGGATAATAGAAACACAAAACCAAAAAAAAAACATAAAAAATAAGTATTTTTGAAAAACTACTGAACCATCCATCCATACCAATATATAAAAGTGAAACATTGTCTGTTTGTTTGTTTGATTGTTCGTTTGGGGAGCTTTCACGCGAAAACACCTGGACGGATTTTGATGAAATTTAGAATGGAGATAGCTTATACCCTGGAATAAAACATAGGATACTTTTTATCCCGAAAGTTTTCACGGGAAAACTGGAAAATATTGATTAATCACTGTAAGGAACGGTTGCCATCACAGAATGGTCTGTGTTTGCCAAGGAAACGAAATAACAAATCTATCAAAAAACATCAAGAGCATTGGTAACATTTAATATCCCAGAAGAAAATAGGATTATTTTTTTCGCGATAAACCAAAGCGATAAACAGTGGTCCGCACGTACGAAGTCGCGGGCGGGAAAACTAGTACATAATAAAAAAACGATACAGTAGTTTTAGAGGTAAGAAACATAAAAACATACAGACGACTTGAGAACTTCCTCGTTAATTAAAAAATAGTAATAAACGTGACGATTAGGAGAATTATGTCTTTGTGTAATTTGTGCGTCAACAAAAACGGGAATATGCAACAGGCAACAATTGGTTTCATACAAAAGTTTGTGCGCAGCCTTTCGACTCTTTCCAACTTCGGCGGTCGTCACCATTCCAATCTGGCACCATGATTTATTTTAAACTAGTTTTCCTCGTGGCTTTACGGCGCATTTAAGAAGTATCGATTTGTAAAATTTTATAGAATTCGGTTTAGTCGTTTCCATGCGAAAGCGAGTACAACCATACTACAAAAATAAACCTGATTTCCCGTTTTCACTTACCATTTTCCGTGATAAATATATTTTATGTTTATCTCTGTATTATACATATAGTAGGTACCTATAATACCTGTATATTCAAAATTATATGAACATAATGCTAAGCCGTTTTGGCTTTTTGATTTTTCCGCGACCTTTTTCTTTTTCCGGAATAAAAAGTGTTCGATTTTTAAACTGTGTATAAAATTTCAACATAATTGGAGTAGCTGGTTTGATGTGAAAGCGAGTAAAACCAATGTACCAACCGTTTCCCAATTTCCCGTGTGAAGTTTCTATTTTCCGGGATAAATGTTTCCTAGGTTGATTGTTCAGTACCTAGAGTAGGTACCTACTTTAAAAATTCATCAGAGCTGTTTTAGAGTGAAAGCGAGTAATCGACATTTTCCTGTTGAAATCTACATATAAACCTATTTTTCTTCTTATGGCTATTTTTCTTTAGCATAAAAATATTCTACAGAATCGGTTCAGCCGTTTTGGCGTAAAAACTCCCCAAACAAACAAACGTTGAAACAGACGTTTCACTTTCATATACCTATTAATGGGAATAAACTTTATTAACAAACTAGCTTTCGCCCGCTAGTTCATCCGCGCGGACTACAGTTTCGCGAAAAAAAAACATCATTATGTTCTTCTAAGATATTAAAAACCAATACGAACGTAGGTATAGCACCAACGCTCGTGATGTTTTTTGACAGACTTGTTATTTCGTTTCCATGGCAACCGTTCCTTACACCGAATAATCAACATTTTACTATTTTCCGTAATAAGAAGGCACCAGTTACAAATTCGAAATTTACAATGTGGGTATCACATTTACACACGAAATAAAAATATTTGATTAAGTTTTATTGTGTTTAAGGTGTTTCTACGAAGTTAAATAGGCAAATATGTATAAATGTGTAAAATAAATATAGCAGGCGGTGTGCACCTGTAGATATGATGACTATTTTCTTCTGCAATACATTATAGCCAGGTATTTTTCATTGGATGAAGTTCCAGTTTACGCTGCGATGAGAATGCAATCTGACCTGTCCAGACACACAGGTCGTCTGGGACTTGTTCGCTGCATCGATGAAAGATTGGCGTTACTTCCGCTCCGGGAAGAAGTCCTAATTTGAAATTATTATCTTGGCTTGCGTTCTTTTCATTGAGAAATTAATCTTGCCATAGAAATATCACAAGCGGTTCTTGCTCTGTAGTTACAATCGTTTACTTTTACCTATTTAAGTAAATTACATGTTTGACTTAAGTCATAGAACATAACATATGGAGTACTTACGTGACACTGGTAAACGACTTACCGAAATATGTTGTACTACATTGAATTGTCATCATGATAATATTTGTAAATAATGACGATTTTATTCCATGTTTGACTATTTAGTCATAGAATAACACATGAAGTATTTACGTGGCACTGAGTTCAAACGAGATTACCGAGATAACCGAGGATAAAGTGCAGTATATGTCGCCGCGATAGGCTGCGTGCCACGCGGCGGGCAGTAATAAACCACCTACCAAGCTAAACGGTCGTCTCATTGATTGCCCACAAACACACCATTTGGCGCCGAGGCACCTACCCACGCGTGCAATTAAAATGGCTAGTTATATCGGAAACTTATCCATTTTTGACTACAAGAGTCAAGAATGGGAGATTTTTTACGGAAAAATGAAAAACTTTGTCAAGTTGAACGATATAGCGGAGGATAACTGGCGTGCGGTACTGTTAACACATCTGTCGGACGAGTCATATCGGCTTGCAAGGAATCTCGTACACCCTCAAGATTTAAATACAGTGCTGTGGAAAGCCCTGGTAAAAGTACTGAATGAGCATTTTCAGCCGAAGAGATCGACGTTTGCCGACAGGGCAAAGTTTTATGATGCTACCAGATCTGAGGATGAAAGTGTTGAGGAGTGGGCGGCACGTTTACGAGGTTTCGCCGTGTACTGCGACTTTAGAACTGAATTGGTGACGCTGTTGCGGGACAGGTTCATACTGGGTCTAAAAGCCGGCCCGGAGAGAGATCGCCTATTCGAACAGGACTTGAAATCGCTGACGCTTGCTAAAGCGTTGGAGATAGCTCAGCAGGCGGCATGTGCACGGGCTGCACGTGCCTGCGTTGGAGTCGGAGGGCATCAAGTCAAGGAGGAGGCGGTGTACCGTGTCAGTGAACGCCGGCCACAGGCGGCGCCGGCGTACGCTATGGCGGCAGCTGAACCGCGTTGTGCAGTATGTGGATTAAAATATCACTCAGCGGATAAGTGCCGTTTCAAATTTTATACGTGCCAAAATTGTGGTAAAAAGGGGCACCTTAAGAAAGTGTGTAGTGAGAAAATGAGCAATAACGTGGCGTTGTATAACGTAGAAACGGAAGTTAATGCACATGACTGCAAAGAGTGCGACCTTTTCAACTTAAGGTATGTCAACAATGATCCCAGTACAGTGGATGTATTAGTAGGTGTTAATTCATTTTCTATGGAACTGGATTGTGGTGCCGGTCGTAGCGTTATGTCGGAGAAATTTTATTTAGACCATTTTCAACACTATAAGTTGTCAGAAACTGACCTTGTATTCTGTCTTTATACTAAACATAAAGTTGCACCCTTGGGTTATTTTACGTGTGAAATTTCTTACAATAACATGAAACGTCGTGTTCAATTTTATGTATTTAAAGAGGGTGGACCCCCACTACTAGGGCGCGACTTTATGAAGCTGTTTAATATGAGATTAGTTTCCACGTGTGAAAATTATATGCTAGGGACAGATTCAGTCGGTGAGGTGCAGCAGGTCTTAGACGAATTCCCTGAACTTTGGAAAGATGAGCTCGGTTGTTTTAATAAATTTGAAGTCGAGTTACACTTGAAAGAAAATACAGTACCAAGGTTTTTTAAGCCGCGATCTATACCTTTTGCCTTAAAAGACAAAGTAGAAGGTGAATTGGATAGACTTGTTACAACGGGTATTTTAGTGCCGGTTAAATTTTCTGACTTTGCAACCCCTATTGTCCCAGTGTTGAAAGATAACGGCAAGATTAAAATAGCCGGAGATTTTTCATGTACTTTAAATAAGGTGCTTAAAATCGATAAATATCCTTTGCCTCATATAGAAGAGGTGTTTGCGAAAATTGGAGGTGGGCAACACTATTCTAAGCTCGATTTAAGTAATGCCTATAACCAATTTAGGTTGTCTAAGTCATCCCAAGAGCTCACCACCATCAATACACCGAAAGGGCTATTTAAATATACGCGCCTCGTCTACGGACTCGCGAATGCACCGGCGATTTTCCAACGCACCATAGAAACATTAGTAGCCGGCATCGAAGGTGTTACATGCTGGTACGACGACATCTGCCTTACTGCTCCTACCAGAACCTTGCACCTGGCTAGGCTTCGAGAATTATTGGGCAGGTTACAGAACGCCGGGTTAAGACTCGAAAAAAGCAAGTGTGCGTTTTTTCAAGAAAGCGTCACTTATTTGGGTTACATGATCGATAAAAACGGTCTGAGAACCTGTCCCAAGAAGGTAGAAGCGATCTTAAAAGCACCTACTCCTACTAATGCTCTGGAATTAAAGAGATTCCTCGGTGTTATGAATTACTATAGGAATTTTGTTCCCAACGCGTCCTCGTTGTTAAATTCCCTGCATGAATTGCTACGTGAGGGCGTGACCTGGCAGTGGGACCAGCGGCACCAGCGCGCACTGGACTTGGTCCGCAGTGAGCTGGCATCGGAGCGCGTGTTGGCGCACTTTGAGCCAGGGGCGCCGCTCGTGCTTACAGTTGACGCGGGGACTGCAGGCCTCGGGGCAGTGCTCGCTCACGTGCTGTCTGACGGCTCCGAGAAGCCGATCGCCTTCGGCTCCCGTTCCTTGTCACCGAGCGAAAATAATTACAGTCAAATACAGAAAGAAGCGACGGCTATCGTTTTTGGCGTTAAACGCTTTCATCAATATTTATACGGATGCTAAGAGCCTTTTATTTTGAGAACCGATCATAAGCCACTTCTTTCAATATTTGGTAAAAAAGATGGAATAGCATTAAAAGCCGCACTCCGTCTACAACGCTACGCAATAATGCTGTCAGCTTACAACTATACCGTTGAATATATAAGTAGCAAAAATAATTTAGTTGCAGATTATTTTTCACGAGCGCCGTTGCCAGCTTCCATAAGTGAAAGTCAAAAAAGCGATAAGACAGGTGAAGAGGAGATACCTATTCCTCTTTTATTCCTAGATGCTACTACGAAACCGGTTTCATTCGAACAGATAAAGCGCGCTACGGCGGACGATAAGGTGTTAAAAACTGTGATTAAGTACATGAACAGTGGTTGGCCGCGTAAAATCAAATGTAAAACTGTCATGCCTTACTTCCTGTGTAAAACCGATTTAGAGGTGAATAGTGGCTGTCTTTTTCGCGGTCATCGAATTGTCGCCCTTCAATATTTCGCAATAACATGTTGCAGGAACTACATTCGGCGCACTTTGGTATTGTAAAAACGAAGTGTTCGGCTCGTAGTAGAATGTGGTGGCCGGGAATCGACTCAGACATCGAGCGATGGATAGGTAGCTGCGGCGCGTGCGCTAGTGTGCGTAGTGCGCCGCCACGCGCACCCCCCGCGCCCTGGCCGCGTCCGCCCGGGCCATGGCACCACATTCATATAGATTACATGACAATAGGGCAAGCGGAATACCTTATCATAATCGATGCATATAGTAAATGGTTGGAATGCTTACATATGAACTGCGGCACCTCCACCGGCGCACTGATTATTAAACTAAAAGATATATTTTCTACATTTGGCATTCCTAATATTTTAGTGTCGGATAATGATGTCAAAATACGTTCTAAAGAATTCCATTTTTTTTGTGAAAATAACGGAATCAAGTATTTAAATTCTCCTATTTATCATCCAATTAGTAATGGTCAAGCAGAAAATTCGGTAAAGACTTGCAAGAAAATGATTAAATGCATAATTAGCGAAGGGAATGTTGCATCTCGTCAAATTCACGACACATTGATTGGGTTCTTATTTGAATACCGTAATACAAAACATTGCAGTACCAGTTCAACGCCTGCTGAACTAATATTTGGACGAAAGCTAAGATCTAGATTGGACTTAATCTTACCTCAGGAAAACACCCATCAACCTGTTGTGAATGATGTTAATTCTGTATGTAACAAAGCTAGAAGTTTTGAAATTGGTGAAATTGTATGGGCTAGATGGTTTTCTGCTCGAAAAGCTAATTGGATGGAAGGTAAAATTGTAAACAAAATTGGATCGAGAATGTTTAATGTTTATTTTGAGAATATTAACATGACCTGTGTAAGACATCTAGATCAGATTAGAAAACTTGTTAAACCATGTTCTGTCAACAACTGAATTTAGCTGTGGTGACGGCCCGGAAGAGTCGGCAATAACATATATTCCGATGCAGCCTTCCGAGTCGTACACTACACAGCCACCATCTCCAACAAATGTTACAACTGTCTCGCCCCCTTCTTCACCGCGTTCGGTGGATTTTGACTCCGAAGTAATCAGAGTACATGATTCTATAGCGTCGAATACAGCCGACCATGGTACGGACATCGCTGCTGAGGTGATTGGGGGAGGGGACGGGGACAGATGGGAGGAGGCTAGTGAAAATCTAGGAAGTAATCAGGTAGCCGAATGTGATGGAATGGGGCCCAAGCGTTCCGCCACTGAAGTTGATGCTGATAACCGTACGCCGGAACCGGAAGTTGGCAGAACGCTTGGGCGAACACTGAGACAGAAGAAGAAAGTAGACTATAAGAAGTTTTTCTAATTATGTTTTTGTATATTGCCAGGATTTCAAAATAATGTAAGAGGAGTGCAGTATATGTCGCCGCGATAGGCTGCGTGCCACGCGGCGGGCAGTAATAAACCACCTACCAAGCTAAACGGTCGTCTCATTGATTGACCACAAACACACCATAAAGTCAAGGAGCCTCACCAAGGACCTTGTATTTTTTAACAGATCTAGATCCAGCAGTTCTCTCATTTTAAGATGTATATCCGATAAGCTGCAAAGTTGATCTTTCCAGCATCCAGGCTACGCAAAGTTCTTGTAGACCGCTTGTACAGTACATAGCCTTAGAAAATGCCTATAAGGGAATACGTTCAATTATTATACTTGAAGATACCTGCCTGGAGCCAGGGACCAGTATACAAGAATATATTCAGAACTGAGAAAGAATCTTATAACTATACAATGGACAGACTTATCGCTAAAAGCTATGTTTTCCAGTTATTTTTTTGGATGTAAAGGAATATTACTAATATTATAATGATACGTGATTTATAATAAGAGTCCAGCGCAATAGCTTGGAGATCTCGTTAACATGCTGTTAAATTGAAAGATAAATTGTCTTAAGAAAATGATAATTATGTTGCAAACTAGAAAACTATTTGATGCATCATCTAAAACAGTTCTAATATTAACTCCAATATATAGGAGCTTACTCCGAAGTCTTTAGACTTTATACTGAAGTCTGCTAAAACAGTAGACAGATCGGGCGGCCGGGCACCGATTTAAACAAATGGGGTTATTATTGACAACGAGTGTACCAAAATCTTCGAGCTTCGCCCCAGCTGTGTAGTTGGATGGTGCATTCTGGAGCCGCCATTGAGTAGCAGCGCGCACGAGGTTTCCTCTTGCAAACTCTCCGGCGTCAAAGACACAGCTAAGTACTCTGGTCGTTATTCTGTTTTTATTTTGCATTTATGGGTCTAAGATCCAGTTTGCAGCTTCAATAACTGAACATCGTAGTTTGATGTAAAAACTTTCTAACTCAGCTGATGAACTTTGATTTATTATGACAATTCTAAGAAGTCCTTAATAACCTATACAAGTGGGTGCTATATCGGAGTATACGAGTAATGCATTGTGAACATGTTACTGTGCCGCGCGAGATTTCTTGCGGATGGCGTATGACGTCATTGCGGCAATTGCCGAACGGTTTCACGAAGATATTGTACCGTGACGTTAGATTGCCTTGCACTGACTGAGTGCTTAAACAAGTAAAAACATCTTTTGAGTAATTTTTTACGGGCACATTAGAGCGCGTTTAGGGCAAACCTAATCTTCTACCTCTTAACCTCTTCATTATATTATCTACTTCCTCTTTAATATAATTGCCTATATCTGTTAATGTACCAGGAAGAGATACGAAATCTCTAAAATAGCTTCAACAACTCGGTCTCAATTTTTTCTTAGATTTTTTTTTTTATTTATTTTGATGCCACCTAATGGCTAATTTAGTATGACCTGCGGGCCTGATTTATTTATACCATATTTTGGTGCCTGGTTTTTTGTTCATTTAAACAATATTACGTCGCAGCTGGTAGCTTTTGTGTAACACTTCCTTCAATTTTTTCTATTATCGGTAGATATTGAACCATAAAAAAATATTGAAAAACTGTGTATATTATATGTGTATAATTTCTTTTTGGGAATATTCATAGAATTAATATTCATCTTACCGCCAGACAGATATCACGAATTAGATCAGAATTTTAAGGTTTTTATTTCATTAATAACGGCTGATAGACACACAAGAAATATAATCGGGATGATTATTACCCGTGAGTCATATCCTCCTGACCTGACGTCAAATAAGGAATGATGGGTTCAACTGAGATCAAAACCACTGAAATGTCTAGTGATGCACCGTACGTATCATACCCGTATGCACGCGTGTAGACATTCGCACCGATATTCGTCGTGAGGTGACGTTTTGTCAGTGTGGCGGCTTGAGTATGGGGTTGTTTGCCGCATAATTATCGCTTGGAGACAATTGACCATATATTATTACCTCTCGGTATTTTAGATATATACGTTGAAAACTCAACGGTTACTCGGTGCCTAGTCTTCATATCGCATAGTGACCCGGACGTTTTAGCCGTAGATTCGATTACACTAATAAGATGTTATTTTATTCAGTTATTTAAGCCATTCCACCTTTGTTTTCTTACAATACTGATTGAAGACTCCTGTTTCGCGTACTGTGACCCAACTTTTTTCTTCTTTTATTTAGCAATATATTGGTATTATTGTCAAAGAGAAGCTATTCTGGGTCGCATCTTGATATTATAATAGATATTACAATCTTGATACTGTATATACTGTGAGATGGTGAAAATTTTATTAGAAGACTGTCAAGGAGTAAGAATTCAATATCGACAGTTATTTATTTTTTGAACTCTTTAGTTTGATAATGGCTCCTAATATAAGACCATGGAATAGAAGGAACAATTAAAGGACCTTAATTCAATGCCTTCAGGTTGCCGATGATACGTAACAGTAATTTTGAAATTATTACTTCGTTCGAAGCTTACAGTAGCACATGGGATATTAACTTTGTTTTGGATAATTTAAATGATAATTTCTAATTAGGAGTTTGTTTGTCTAAGCTACACTTTTGAATGAAGCTGTTTGATATTTTAGCTCTGCCGATGATTATAATTATATTATGATAGTTTCCGATCATTTTTTAAGTTTGTCTATAAAAATTGATAATGTTGATATATTGCCATACCTTATCACGATGAAATCTCAGATATGTATTATGGTAGATATAATATTTCACACATGGATAAGCGTGTGTTAGAGTTAGATATTTTATTATTATTATTATTTTTCGTCAATACGCTCAGCTGAAAAGCTCTTACATTGTTGTATTGTACATCGTTTTTTAATGGAAGTCTGAAGATCTATTTTATATGTAATAATAAGCCTCGCCAACTGGTAGTTGTGCAAACATTTAATTGCTTAATTAAAAGCAATCTGGATGAGAGCGGGATTTAAATAAAAATAAATAAATAAAGAAGTAAATTTAAGAATTAAAACGATAATGTTAACACAATCTCAAGAATATCGGTTATTGGTCACAATATGTTATATTAGTAGACAGAGTTCTAAGGTTAATTGTTCATTAACGTTATCACAAATTAATTAGTAATAAAAATGTACTGTGAAGGTACAAACTTCTGCATTAATGATATTACCGTTATCTCTCAAGGTCTACATGTGTTTATATATCAATATGACTAGGTATTATCAAGTATTATCAAGGATATATCAATGTAATCTAGAGGACTAGGTGCGAAATATAATTACTGATTAAACGAATTTACCTGTAAGTGAAGTTCTATTATAATTATAGGAGCGCCTAGTCCGAAGAGATTCATAGCCCACCCTCCCTATATTTCATATTCCCAGTCTAAATACTCTGGCGGTAATATTATCAATGACAGCAGGTTTTCCTTCTCTAAACAAAATGACAAAACTAGAAATAGGAAAATACGGGAAGGTTTTAATGGAGCAAGGAGGTTCTCTTCAACTTTTTACTCTCAACTTGTGCATAAAATGGTGGGACCGGGTGGCGATATTACATGTGTATATATATCAATCTAGAGGACTAGGCGCGAAATACCGCCAGCCGGAGCGGAAGTAACGCCAAACTTTCATCGATGCAGCGAACAAGTCCCAGACG
Source organism: Alsophila aescularia (assembly GCA_946251855.1). NCBI lineage: Eukaryota > Metazoa > Arthropoda > Insecta > Lepidoptera > Geometridae > Alsophila > Alsophila aescularia. Next base: position 44,254,988 of record OX276375.1, on the reverse strand, counting down.
ACCTGTGTGTCCGGACAGGTCAGATTGCATTCTCATCGTAGCGTAAACTGGAACTTCATCCAATGAAAAATACCTGGCTATAATGTATTGCAGAAAAAAATAGTCATCATATCTACAGGTGCACACCGCCTGCTATATTGATATCCCAATATATATTTTTTGGAACGTTTATTTTACACATTTATACATATTTGCCTATTTAACTTCGTAGAAACACCTTAAAAACAATAAAACTTTATCAATTTTTTTTTTTCGTGTGTAAATGTGAGCACAGATTATACGAATGGCATAACTAGAAATAGGAAAATACGGGAAGGTTTTAATGGAGCAAGGAGGTTTTCTTCAACTTTTTACTCTCAACTTGTGCATAAAATGGTGGGACCGGGTGGCGATACTATATGTGTTTATATATCAATCTCTTCGGACTAGGCGCTCCTATAATTATGATAGAACTTCACTTACAGGTAAGTTCGTTTAATCAGTAATTATATCGGATAGCCGATGCAGCATGACGTCAATTGACGGATAGTGTCATTTTGATATTTACTTCAATGTAGAAATTAGGTAGAAACTCTATTTTAGAATAAAACAAATTAATTGTAACTTTTAGTAGGTGTAGATGTACTATTATTTAATCTGTGATATAGTGAACATAACCAAGATTATTTCTATCCTCCGGCTCCCGCTAACATTATCGTATAACCACAGTCTAGTAATTATGTAAAGTGTGATATAACTTTATTAAATATAACTATATATATTCGGGACAATTCACACCAATTACCTAGCCCTTAACTAGGATACCATGTACTATGGGTACTAGATAACGGATAAACATACATAGATAGATATGAATGTTACATCCATGACTCGGAAACAATCATTTTTGTTCGTCACACAAATGATTGCACCTAGCAGGATTCGAACCCATGAACGTTAGTTGACTTTGCAGCCGCTCGGACAACTGATTTAACAATATTTATTTTTTAAGACAATAATTACAATGAATTTCTTCAAAACTAACATTGAAATAGTTCTATGACTGTCAAATTAATTCTAGGTAATTGAATCAAATCTACATGAAACCCTAAGGTCAATGTTGCCGAGTCACTATCTCCGGACAATAGGTGAATAGTGGTTCGAAACTCAGGTTCGGTTCCATTGTAATAAATTAATTAATAAAATCGGGGTGGGGGTGTCCATTGTCCAGCCGAGGATGGATCTGATCTCATTAACCAGTCATTGTGGTGCGTAACAATGGCTGACCAGCGCACCAAGTTGGCCCCGTCATCGTTATCAAACTTAATTGAATGGCAGTGCAGTGCTTATGGATGCCTAACCTAAGGTTAGAATTAACTGGCTAACTACGTACGCCGCGCTTCTGTGTAATACATAAGATGGTCGTGTCAGACCACGCATAGTGTAGAGTTTCGTGGTCAGAGATTTTCTTTCATAACTCGACTAGTTTCCAACGCAGGACACTCAAAATAATTTTCATAGCAAATTGTCAATGTATTCGTCATCTAGAAGCTATGATGCTGTGACAGATGAGAACTGGCACGAATAGACTGAAATGAAATGAAATGAGTCGTTTATTTGTCATAAGCACGGTTACAGATGCAGATCTACATGAAGTTTCCAGCATGCTCTGCCTTGCGGCGTACAAATATTTAAAACAACAATATAACACAATTTTTTTTTTTTTGGACAATAATGATTAATTAATCATACATTTTATTTATGTAATAAATTAAGATAAATATAAAATGAACAAGTATAACAACAAAAAACAGTACTTTATGTAATTAAGAAATGGTCAACTTATAATTGTATATTTCAAAAATGTCATAATATAAAACAGACAAACAATATATTTTTAAATTTACATGAGACACACAAAATTCATAATAATAGCGGTCAATCAATATTAGGTTTCCATTTAAAAAAATAGTCAAGGGATTAAAAAGAAAAATGTAGCAGCCAGCTTCGCAGTTTTTTAATTTGCTGATAGGCATGTCTCTAATTTTAAGTGGTATTTGGTTATATAATTTTATAGACATACAGAACGTATTATTTTTGTATAGTCTTAGGTTAGCTTTTGGCATAACAAGATTTTATATATAGCGAGTCGAATGCTGTACTTCGCTTTTCATGTTAAAATAAATGAGAATTTTGATTAACAAATATCGTCATTTCCTCTATGTAAAGAGAAGGAAGGGGTAATATTTTTAATTCCCTAAAGAGAGGCCTACATGTGTCACGTCATGAAAAAATGTATTCGCGCCCTGTGTACAGTAGGGTACCCTACTGTACACAGGGCGCGAATACATTTTTTCATTTCTACAGAGTTTCCCCAAATGAGCAATCCGTATCTTAGTACTGACCCAATATACCCAATATACCCCTTCAGACAGACTATTTTTCGTATCCGTTTTATACCAAATACAAATATTTTCTTGCAAACTGAATCCACATGGGGTTTCCAAGAGCAGTGTTCATCAAGTGTCACCTCCTCTACTTTATGTCCATTACTTACGACGGAAAGTAGTTACTGAAAGATCTTATTAGTGTAATTTGTCAGGCACGCACGATACGGAACCTTAAGCCTTATGGAGGGATATTGCGATGTGTCAATGTTAGCTAAGACCAATATCCACAAGCTTTAAGATTTGACCTGAGAAGAGAGTAATTACGGAACTTATGAAACTTTTACCTTGTAATTAAGGCGCAATTGTGATAATGTTTCATTAAAAAAAAACCTCGAATACCTCGCACAAGAATGAAGCGTCACGCTTCTTCATTTATTATAAGAGCTGCAAAGAAGTGGAATGCTCTGCCCTCGTCAGTGTTTCCGGTAAAATATAACCCAGGTGTGTTCAAGTCAAGAGTGAATAGGTATCTACTAGGCAAGCGTGCTACACCTTCGGCCACATCATCGCTTTCCATCAGGTAAGTTTAGTAGCAGCTAATCATGTTAAGTAGTAGGTAGAATAACATAATATGACCCACATAGCAAAAAAGAAGCAGGCCGATTCATAGTTTCATTTTCAGTCTTAAATCTACCGCCGAGTGTCTTCCTGCGTAGTTCCAGCATTAGAAATGGTAACCACATTTTTGTGAGGCTGTCAGCTTTTGTTTCCAAATCCAAATAACGACCTTTTGTCGACAAACAACTTTCTTATGCTCTATGTTGTTGGTGTACACCAAAATCATTTATTTACTGTCCTTTCATAGCACGTGAACACATCTACTGAGAAATTTCCACATTGCTGCCGTTAATGAGTAACTGAAGCGCGGCGTCCTACGTAGCGAACTTGCTTGCTTGCGTAGGACGATGTATATCGCCGTGCAAACGCCGCCCGCGCACCATGTAAACAAATTCGCAAAGTAACGTGCGTCGTAGCGTATCGTAGGCTGGTGCTACGAAGTGCTACGAAATTGCCAATAATATATTTGTCCAAGAATTTTTAAAACATCCTATTGTGTTTTACGAACAGCCTTATGACCGTAATTAGGTATTGCACAACCGAATAAATAGATTAAATTTAGAACCCGATGAAGAAACTTTGTAATAATAGGATTGGAGCTCGCCATTTTTTTTTTACTTCATTGAACACATGAAGAGCGTAACTAAATAATACTTCGTGATAAATCATGATTATCTTTTTATAATATCCCCTAAACGCGAAAAGAGAGGAGTGTTATAAGTTAAGGGAGTGTAATAGTGTGTATGTGTGTGTAGGCCTGTCTGTGTCATCGTAGCTCCCAAACGAATGCACCGATTTTGATTCGTTTTTTATTGTTTGAAAGCTGACGTGATCGAGATGGTTCTTAGCTATAATTTGACCAAAGTCAAGTTTTGTCACAGTCAATTGTCTAGCTTAAATTCTATCAAAAAATACCCATGATTATCTAATTCCGTTACGATAGTAACATATACATCAATGCTTATTCCTAATTATTCTGATCGATGCAAATAAATGACAGCAAATGATACAAAATGTACCATAACAAGACATAAGTTGAAAAACTAAAACCTGACTATGGTCGGCATTGATGTATATGTATGGTCGGGTAAAAATTAGTCTATGAACCTCTTGCGATGAAGGCGAATCGATTGATACCTCTCTTGTCAAAATCGGACCATTAGGAGTGACTCATTACCCTTCCCTTGATTCTCCGTACTCGCGTAAAAACTGATAACCGTCGAATATCGTCACAAAAGTTGCCCACATTTTAACAATAGATTGTGCTGATCAAGATTGTTACGTTAACATCCTTACAATGGCAAAGTAATGGACCAATTGTGCTGCACAGTGGCGTCCACCTTTGACAATGGAAACATTTACAATGGCGACATAAAAATCGTAATGTAAACAGAGGTTCTATAAGTAGCATTGGATTGGACGTAAGAGTAGAATTTTCTATTATTCGTAAAAATAAAATAGCTTTCTTGTGTTGAGGAAAATACAAAGTACCCTGGGCCAGCAGTCGCGACATAGATAGTGATTGTTTTACAACCAAAATCGGTACATATACCGATGACAATCGTTAGCTTTGACAGTCATTGTCAAAAGCTATCAACTGTCATCGGCATCTGTACTGACATTGATCATGATTGACATCGATATTTGGTAGAGACTACCAAATATCGTTATAATCGGACTTTGCGACTCAGCTGTAAGGCAATCTCTAGCGATGTCGAGATGGCAGGCCTAGCTGTAAAAAATATATAGTAAAACTAGCGGTGTCCTCAGCTTTTTCCGCGTTGTCGTTTCTGTGGTTTAAAAGTGACCTATGTGTTATTCCAGTACCAAAAGTACCTATAAATTATAATATTTTAATTAAAATTTGTTCATCCGTCGAATAGTTTTTAACGATTACTCGTTTTTTACTCATCGAATTGAGAAACAAAGTTCGCCAGTTTTTAAGTCAGTCCCTAAGCTACCCAACAATGAAAATTTCTATGCAATCAGTCCAGCAGTTAAGTGATGCCAAAACAGGCAGAAAAACAGACAAAAACTATTTTAAAAACGTTATATTCTGGTTCAGTAGCTTATTTTAAGTAACGTAGACCATATTTTTTTTAAATTATCTTCTTTGTACAATTTTTTCGGTATTTACCTACTGCTTTACTATAAGTATAGTTACGGTTTACTTTACCTGACAATTTCTAAATGATGTTAACCATGCAATTAAATCAACCACTCCTCATCCCCCGGGTGCTATGAGAACCACCAAACAGAATTTAGTAAATGGGCAGCCGCATTTCTATAGGTTTTTTTTTTAATTCTAAGGTCTAGTGCTTCTAGTGTGATGATTAGCTAACATAAAACCTGTAAGATTACTTCTCTCACTGAGCCAAACGTCATACTTTACGTTAGCTGTCAACAGTGTCAACACAATTGAACTGTCAACTTGTTGTGAGCCTCAGCACCATAGACAACTGCACGTTACTCTGTACCCTCCATTCCTCAACATGGATGGAACACTTTAGACCGTAGAGGGACTATCAATAGAGATGCTCAAAGAATAATAATATTTGTACAAGCGAGATAAACTTATACACCGTTACCTGATAGTAAAAGAGAAGACGATAATATTTTTTGTCCCTTACCGTGTATACTGCATTGGATGTTTGCCCAAGAGCTCATTTCAGCCAAACGAACCGTTCAAGACATTTTGGTCAACGATATTTTAGTGATTTGTGCTATTTTAACTGCATTTGAACGTTTCTGAGTGCTGATTTTTGTGAATCACTTAAATGTAACCTACAATAATGGTGAGTTGTTGCATTGTAGGCTGTAAAAGCCGTACGGAACGAAATAATGAAAATATATCCTTTCAGACGTAAGTTTTGATTTTCGAGTACATTATTGAATGGTATTGCATACATAATTGCTATTAGATTCTCCTTCGCTTTAGGTATAGTAAGATTTAATTGATTTTACACGATATTTTTAATATTTTTCTATTTACAAAGTTTATCTTTTCGTAGTATTATCCTCACAAATTGCGTGACATGTTTTATTTTGACATTTGTGTCCATCTCGCTCTATCTTGATGTGGTTTGAGTGAGCTGGAACGAGTTAGGACATAAACGACAGATCTACTACATTTCGTAGGATTAATCTGATTTTAGGGATACCATATATTTTTTATTTTTTTTATCCTCAAATACTGGGTAATTTTAAGTATCTAACGTAAAATAACTATTGTTGTTTGTTCTGTGTGTGGATATTTTGATGTATAATAAGTATGTGCTTACAAAATAAAAAGTATAGATCACTGATAGCGGTTATCTAGTTCCCATAGTAAAGGCATTGCTTAGTCTGGGGTTAAATGGCGCTGTGTGTAAAAAATCAACCAAAATGTAAAATTTTACATTAAATTGTATAAAATTAATTATTTTTATCAATTTTCTAATTCAATCCCTTTAGGTTTTCCAGATTTCCTAAAATTCTAACTATAAGAAAGTTATGGGACAGTGTAACAGGTCGCACTAACAGGCATCCAACACTTTCCTCATGTTTATGCTCAAAACATTTTTGAATCAAAATTTTTCAGAAAAACAGAAACAGAAAGAAGATTTTATTACGAATCAGTTCTGTACCTACAATTGAGTAAGTTAACTCTATACTGTGTAGACAGCCCTTCATGAGTACACTAGCAGCACCCCGGGGTTTCCCGATTTCCTACATGAACTGTTTCATGTAGGAAATCATGAAACAGTTCTTTTTTTTGTTGGGATAATAAGTAGCCTATGTGTTAATCCAGGGTATGAGCTACCTTCATACCAAATTTCATCTAAATCCTTACAGCGTGAAGTAGTATCAGGCTTACTATAACTCTTTCTGTCTCTCTCTCTCTCTCTCTCTCTCACACACACACACACCGACAAACTTTCACATTTATAATATTAGTGTGATCTACATTTTTCGTGTACTTTGCACCATTCACTTTTTGGTCTAGTGGCTAGAGAACTAGTGTCTAGATATGAAATCAAACGGTCGCGGGTTCGAACCCTGCAAGATGCAATCATTTGTGTGATGAGCAGAAATGTTCGTTTCCGAGTTATGGTTGTTAATATTCGTATCTACTCGTATGTATGTTTATCCGTTATCTAGTGCCCATAGTAGAGGGTATCCTAGTTTGGGGCGTAATTGTTACGGAATTGTACCGAATATATTATATATTTTATTTTATTAAAATCCTTTTTAACAGGAAAATTATTTAGTCCTATCAATCAAAACCTCAAAAATCGACTATCATTTTACCTACACTAACTTTATAAATTGGGCTGAATGTAAATTTTCAGTTAAATATTCTTGCAAAGCGGGTATCCCTAAAATTTTTGGTACTTTATACCCTACGAATAAGTAATAAGTCAGGAAACGTAACAGCGTTAATAAAATGACCCAACAAAACTCGTGCCCAAGTAGGCGGGGCTTAAAAGTCGTGTCCAGCGCGTCATCAGTCGTACATTTTTCATGCAAGCGAGCACACGTCATATCTTCGCGTACGTTTTAGTTTTTATCATTGTGAACTACAGCTGTGAATCATCATGCCTGCATGTTTTGTGAAGAGGTGCAGGAGCCAAACAAGATTAAAATGTCCAGGGATCACTTTTCACTAGTAGTAGTTGCAAAATTATAATTATATTCAAAGACGTTCATATACATTATCAAACCGCGATGGTCAATACTATGCAAAATGAAGTCAGTCAATTATTGCACTAAAGTTTTTTTTCTACTCGATGAAATTTTGAAATTAAGTTGTTATTTTTTCACGCAGATTCATACCGAAGAAACGTCAACATATTTAGGAGAATACTAAACAAAATGAGAAAATAAACAATAATGAACGATTACAGTTGGTATGTAATATAGGTTCGGCTTTTCGACTCATGGGAATAACAATAGCATTAAAAAAACAGTTCATAGTTTGATCGAATTAAAGCACGTTTAATTTTTCAGGCTAATGAAAATTCACGTTCTGGAAATTTTGAAGTGTTTGATTTACCTGAGTTGCTCAAAAAAACAAATAATGCAAACCCTCAAGCACAAAAGGCACAAAAACTTGTAAGATTTCACTATTATTTTTTGCACTTAATATTTAGGTTCGATAGGAATTTTTATTTTGGCTGTATATGCGTATCTATTTCAATTAGAGACAGCCTTTCATAGATTTGAAACTGATCTTCAATAAGGTTATTTTCAGGAGAATAATATCAACACTGAATGTAATAACGGTGTTGAAGAAGAACCAAGAAAAACAAAATTAAAAAATAATCTTATTTCAACCGAAGTCTTTAGTTTTGAAGAAAGAGGATCATGCGTTACACCGATAAATATACCATCGTCAGATATTGAATCTGCTCTGAATACTCCTAAAACACACATTTTAAAGCAAAAACTAAGAAAAAAAACTATTTTGGCAGTATAACGACTATCACAGATCAGAAATCTACAACGCCCAAATAAAAGATTAACTATGAAGAATATATTAGCTTTTTAGAAACGTTTAACAACCTTTTCGACATACTAAATTCAAGACCGACCAATACGGGTTTAAACACCCTTTTTCAGTGCTAGAAAAAGAAAAACTACATGACGTTTTGGATCAAAGCGAAAAATATATTAAAGGTTTCTAAATCAACGTGCAGTCAAAAAAAACTCGAACAGTAAATGAACAAAGAGTAACAGTATATACTAACTCCTTGAAACCAGTGACCAAAACTCAGTCCAAAACTGGACTTCTTTTCCTCATATGTATTTCAAGTTTTAAATTACTTTTTGCACGGCTAGTAGAGTTACAAATATATAAATTTATTTAACCATATTAAGCCAAGATCATATTGAGTTGTTTTTGGAGTGATCCGCAACCACGGCCGTTGCAACAAATACCCAAACGCCTGACAGTTTATGGAAATATATAAAAATAATTTACTGAACTTGAACCTCAGCTCTAAATTCACAGGCAACCGCATACCATTGAAGGACATTCCGTTTTAAATTTCTCAGAATCCGTCTTCACTACATTGCGAAGAAAGATTCTCCTTTAATGTCTTCTGGACAAAAACTTAATAAATTAATTATATTTCGTGGGACAAAGAATTTAATGAATTGTAAAAAGTGAGCCAAAAAAAAAACATTGTACAGTAATATTGTTTTATTACTGACTTGGTCCGGTCCACTTATTGCATAACATCGTCAACGCCGCTATGACTCAGCTGTCATAGCAGACATTGCAGCACGCGCGTGAACCAATCCCTGCTTTCGTTCTGAATTTAAACCAATCACCAAGCATGTCTATTTATAACCTCGGAAGTGATTCGTACTTTGAATCTTACGTCGTTTTGGTTTGAAGTAGGGGCACTTTTAATGTGGCATTTGTTCTGAATTAGAGTTCCTGACTTATTATTTATTCGTAGTTTATACCTGTCTTTTTTCAGTATACGCGTGGAGCTCCTCTATATTGATACTCTCTCTACGCATTAGACATTTCCTTCGCCATTGGATGGAACCACATTGCAGTCTGTGGTCGAAGAGTGGACCGGAAGAACGTCAAATCATCTGTCTACTTTCGTCAAAGCGACAGTTGGTATACCTTGGAAAATATCGTGGTATTTCCGTCAAAGCAGTTGGCACTTGGAAGAACCGGCCAATCAGCGTGAATAAATTTACCGTCAAGGGGAATGGCGGCATCGTGAACGCCTTTTGGATCTTCAATATTTTTTTAACTCAATTGTTCTTGAGATTTCTAATAAGCCAGATCGGCATAGGTTTAGGAATTGAAGTGTGGCTTCTATAGGAAGTTCGTTTTAGAATATGCTTTTTATTCTTATAAAGTGAAATACTCGTACTATAAAGTTGCTAAACTTTAATGATAATGTGTCTGTGGTAATCCTTGGAAGTTATTTGATTGAGATTTAAGATTAATATTGTAATTGAAGTCCATGTGCTGCATATGGATACCATAAATAATTGTTGGATTTACTGTTTTATAATTATTTTCTATCCTAATGCGTGTAACACTAGCTAGGCAATATTTTGACCACAATCTCAACTGATGGAAAGCGATGACGATGATTATATACTCAGAGAACTTACCTAGCTACCCAACGTGGTGATAACGGCCAAACCCCCTATTAAGGGCAGGCCAATGATCAGCAATGGACTTCTTCAGGCTGATAATGATGATGCCATGCAAACCATTTCTATATTTGTAAAAACTTTTATTTAACGTGCAATGATTTTATGTATGTGTTTGTTTAGATCAAATCTTGCAAGCTGAATTAGAACCATTTCCTCTTATCCTACGGAGTTGAATTTTTACATGTTGGTTAATTTCCAATGACAATATATTTGAATGGTAAGCATGACCTGAATCGACATCCAGGATTAGCTCCAGATAAAGGAACTCTTCAACGGTCAACAGCACAGACACGAATTTTTGTGTATGTACGCCTTTATTATGATAGCCGGTTTTAAATTTTACTGTGACATGGTTGCTGCACTCAGGGTTGGGTCCTGACTAGGAAACTCCTCAACGGTTAACAGCAGAGACACGAAATGTTGTATACGCATTTAATTATGATTTCTCGTTCTAAGTTTCATCATGAAATGGCTTTTTTTTGAACTTTTTTCACGTCATTGTAGAGAGCGATGGTAACCGAACGGTTCAATAGTGCAACTTAGATTCCAACAATACCGGGTTCAATCCTAGGCTCCGCACCATTGACTTTTCTTAGTTTTGTGCAGTTTTTCATCGCTCGGAAGGCACAGCTGTCGGTCCCGCCATGACAGAGGCCCTCGGGCGACCTGACAAACTCTGAAGCCAGAGGACAAACATACAAACCTAATTGTAGGTATAATATTCCAAAATGGTGGTCCCTGCGTGACATCAAGAAATTAATATACCTACCATGAGATAGTATGAATACTTAGTTTGTGTATGTACAGAGTTAATCAGCAGTCACAATAGCACTGAAATGAAGGCATTACAATGCTTTCCAACAATGGCTTCGTATCGGCTTCGTGATCGTTCATATGTACAAATCGAACCGTGACATGTAACTTTATAATTTTTAATTTAATTTTTGACCCCGAACTCCAAAAGAGAGGGGGGATAAGTTTCGGGTGTGTATCACTGTATGTAACACTGTATCCATCTGTCTGTGGCATCGTAGCTCCCAAACGAATGGACTGATTTTGATGCGTCTGGACCAATTTTCTTTTTGAAAGCTGATTTGATCGAGGTGGATTTTAGCTATAATAGGGGGAAGGCGAGGATCGGTGAGGATCGTAGCTCACAAACGAATGGAATAGATTTTGAAGCGGTTTTTTTACGTATGAAAGCTGATGTAATGCTTCTTAGTAATGGGGGGTGGGGTAAGGCCAGTAGAGTAAGGCTTCCTTTCATTCTTGGCTGTCTCTATTTAGCGTAGTAACAACCTGGGCTCCTGCATGGAGGATTTATCCATATCAACTTTTCAAGTAGAAGCCTGCTCGATAAGTTATTCGCCAACAAGTCTACGTATTTAAGTCAGAACGTACGCTTTATACGAGTCCTGCTTGGGTGTCTTCAGTTTTTAACATACCTTCAAACAAACAAGGATTCCATAATCCAACTAGTAACAAAAAACAGTAGACTAACTTAATTGCAAAACACTCGTTACAGTTATCGTTTTGATTTTGGAACGGAAGTAAAATAAACTTTACCGGATTTAAAAAGTTAGTTTGATAATGATAGAGTATTGAGTCGAGAGAGATTTTAATAGAGTTTGATAAAAACTTCAAACATCAAAGTTTATACGCATGCGCCCTATTACCATCGGTCCTAGTAAGTATGCAGTTGCTTGCACACTGTATTTCTGACCTCTTTTTTTTTTCTTTCTTTTGCTTTTTTTTTCCTTCTTCTTCTGTCAGTTCCGATCCGACACACTCATAATTGTCTCTACGTACTACGAGTACGACTGAGGGAACTCCGATATTACTCTACTACGACAATGCTTAAAGCCAACAACTCGTGATTACGAATAATGAGACTCATTACTCTACTACATAACATATTTAGATAGATAGATATATAGATAATACTTTACTGCACCAAAAGAAACATAAAAAATAACTAACAAATAGTAAAATCATACGGACGGAACATACTGACATGAGGGCTACTATATGACTTCGAACAATCTCATCTATCTCTACTATAAACCGAAATGATGTAAATTAGACACAATTCTATATAGGACACATATTCTTGAATTGTTATCTTAGTGCGTACTCTATAAACTGCTATTCTGGAGCTTTGTATGTCTTAAAAATCATCACTCAAACGTTAATTCCCCAGTCGGTTCTCAAAAGATTCCAAGAACATTTTGCCATTAGTTTGAGTGCTCGCGCCTTATAGTTATAATGTTTACACAAATAACACTGATCCTAAACCGGTTCATTAGCATGTCAAATGTGCGGAAACACAATTGATAACCCGTATCTCAATCCGTCGATAACCCCGCCGGTCACTTCACCCTTTATCACGCCCTGTATTTGTTTCCGGTGAGCATTAATCGTGACTTCCGGTAGGTTTGATGGCACCCGATGATATAGTGTTATGGTAATTTTGATGAGCTGATATTATTCTGTATGTAAATTATAACCAAACCAAATCGACATAGCTAATAGGTAAAAACAGCATTCGGTTTTGATCGATGAAACTCTTCAATTGGCAAGATGGTTCCTAGCTTTGTTTGGTAGAAATGGGTGTAACCGTTCCCAAGATATCGCCCTGATGACTCTTTGAGAGGGATCTCGGGCACTATTCTAGAAAATTTAGTTTATGCTCAGCGTACCCGCTTAACATATGAGAGCCTTATGTGACAAGCATATATAAACCTGTATGGAGTAGGTCTGTGACAGCAAAAAATCTTTAAATTGAGTTTTGAACGCTATTAAATTTGAAACCATTCTTAAGAACCGGCCAAGCGCAAGTCGGGCTCGCGCACCGTGGGATCCGTAAAAACTTAACATTGCCTTTTGAAAACTGTTGTTGTTGTTGTTGAATCGAGTTAGGTCACCGTTATTTTACCAACAGTTTTTTAATGTGACACCTAATGGCGCGGTACGGGGGTAACGCCGACTCTTGGAGCAGCGACGCGAGCGGCGCGGCGACGCGTCGCCACGCCGCTCGTGGCTCGTCTGCTCCTCGTCCGTTTTTCCTTTACCTTTTTACCTTAAAAACATTGTGAATCAATCGATAAGATTTTGTACATCAATGTTCTATTTTCCATATTTTCCATTCCCAATTTTGTCGCACAAAATGTAGCTCATAATGCCTTTTGAAAATCAGCTGCAATCGAACAATAGAATAGAAAACGTACACAAATCATGGCGATGCCATTATTTGACTACTTCATTTGTTTTCATACAATGTTGTCTGAAATTGTGATCCATCACGGACTGAATAACATCATACTGAATAGTTAGTGGGTGGCTTATGTCTCGCGGCCAGCGTTAGTAGATCTGCAAAACACCCTTTTCGCACCCTTCTGTTTCTAGGGGTATTTTGTATCGGGAAGGGGGGCGGAGGCCTCGTGTGGGTGGTCGCGCGGTGCCATTGTTGCTTCGGATTCGAGTGCGAATTGTCACAGGCAGCCGGACGATTTTATCAATCGCTTATTATTCAACTCCTAACAAATGGATGACTCATTTATGGATGAGATGCGGAGGGTGATTTTTTACGGTTTTGATATTTTAATATTTTCCATTTAAATTGATCATGTACCTACGCGCTGATCATGACATGATGTTTGGAAGAATGAATTGGGGAGTAGTTTTTTTTTTCTCTATTTGATAATCAATACATAGTAGATTGTAGACTGGGTTTAGTTAAGATAACTCAGAACAAGCACAAATTAAATATTAATGTTAATCAAAATCGGTACATTCATTTGGGAGCTACGATCCCGAGCTGACCCCCTCTGATTATAGCTAAGAACCATCTCGATCACATCAACTTTCAAACAGAAAAACCCGCATCTTGGTCCATTCGTTTGGATACGATGCCACAGACTGACATACAGATACATACACAGTTACCCCCTCTCTTTTCGCGTTCGGGTGCTATACAGCTAATAGTACATACGAGCTTGTCGCCCATGCTACGATAAATAGATAGATCTAAAAAAATTGCGGGCTTCCGATTCCCATAAATAATATAACCTAACTAAAAAAAAACTAATTTTACAAGCCGTATAAGTAACGTTTCAAAAATGCTGACTGCATTAACTATCTTTGATCGAATTTGTTATTTCACAGTGGCAAACTGGTCCATACATTCAGCCCAGTTTACCGCCCACTAGGCCAAGAGTGCGCGATGGCCGCAGCTAAGGAAATTATACCCAAGTGACGTGGCTCAGTGGCGAGTTACCCTCTACTCCTACAGGCAGATAGTCGCCTCCATTAAACTATAAACGAGCTATTATACTCAACGATTTTAATGAAAATCCAAGGTCTAGACGATCTTGTAAGATCCAACCTTCGGGAATACTCAGAAAAATAAGTGACGCTCGTATAACAGTCACTCGCAAATGAATACAGACAATAAATAATAACGACTTCAAAACGTATAACAAGCACAAATAAAATAACCCCCGACTTCCCACCCTCCATTATAGCTAGGAAGCATCTCGATCACATCAGTTTTCAAACATAAAAATAGTTCCATCCGTTAAAGAGCTATGGTCGTCACCCCCCATTACTCCCCTCCCTCTAAGGGGGGGGGGGCTTTATAGCAAAGAACCATCTCGTTTACCTCAGCTTTGAAACATGAAAACTGCAGCTAAATTGGTCCATTCGTTTGGAAAATACGATTCTCACCCCCATTTTCTCAACTCCACCCCCCCCCCTGCCCTCTATATAGCTAAGAACCATCTCATTCACATCAGTTTTCAAACATAAAAAAACCTCATCAAAATCGGTCTATTTGTTTAGGAGCTACGATCATACGAACATAATATATGAATATTACGCATTTTGAACAATATTACATAATTATATACACATTAACTTGAGAACCTCCTTTTTTTTAAGTCGGTTTAATATACCTACCTATTTAATTCTTATAACTTTCTGTTATTATTTGTTCCTACTTTGTAATTTTACTACGGATTCACAAAAGTTGTTCTAAAAGTTAACAATTTCATTGAACCGGAAATGAAGAGTTTTGAAAACTGTTGCCATGCTTTGCTTAGATTTATGAGCAAGTCAGCGCGTGCTGTTGTACAACCACATTAGCTTTGTAGGTACTTGTGTCCAGTTCCTATATATTTTCCGAATCCAACCCGGTTCCATTTATTGAAAAAGTATTTTTTTTATTAAAAAAGTAGGACCAAATCGGGGCACACGAAAACAGCCCACACCTCTTATAGTCCCAAAGCAAACTCTTATATTGTTATTTTTGTCTGTCCTAAAATCTTGCAATTCAAAGAAAAAAACGAGAAAAAAAAACTTTGTTGGTTGCTTGCGTGAAGGTACTCTTACTTAGGTAGAGATCGTCTAGTCCAAAACTGAACGCCCCTCCATTGTGCATATGCAAAGTAGGTGTATGTATACAAGCAATACACAAACATTAGTCATCGTCATTGGTCGTTCAGTTCTAGGATCCACACCAATATACATAAGTGAAACGTTGTCTGTTCCTTTGTTTGCGGAGCTTTTACGCGATAAGGGCTGGACGGATTTTGATCAAATTTGGAATGGCGATAGCTTATATCCTGGTATAACACATAGGTTACTTTCATCATCATCATCCTTCACGCTCAAACGGCTGAAAGAATGTTGATGAAAGTTGGATTGGAGATTGCCTATATCCTGGAAATCCTGGAATAACACATAGGATACTTTTCATCATCATCATACTTCACTCTCAAACGGCTGAACGAATTCTACGCCGGAGATCCTTTCTGAGATTGAAGACTTCAATGGCCGCTTATACAACTCGCATGCTTATAGACCCAAACCCAGCACAGAAGAATCCCGCGCAATACTGACCCGCCACTTTACTGACGAACTGCCCGACATCAGCCTAGACGAGATTAAAATGGCGTTCAAACAACTTAAGAATGAAAAGCCCCCGGTGAGGATGCTATAACCAAAGAGAATATAATCACTACGTTTTAAGAGGCGGGACCTCCCTACTAGCCAATGAAAGCACTTTGGCAGAAATTTATTGGCATCAATGCACGCAACATTACTAACATTAAAGGTCAGACCATAGACCTAGATGGGTCAGAAGTTAGCCTATATTGACAATGCTACCAACCTAACGGATAGAGTAGTGCTTGCTTGCACGTATTCTTGGTTTTATCGATATCGATAAAACATGCATGCCCTCGTCAAGGTTTCATAATAATGAAAGACGGTTCCAATAAGCGCAACGTTTGTTTTCTTACAATGCAACAACGTTGGGCTTATTGGATACCCATTGCAACAGATAACTGTGGAGCCATGTAATAAAAAAGTTAGAAATAAAACACTTTTGAACAACGGTACATTTTATTTATAATACTTTTTTTACAATGTAAATACGAAAATTGATTTTGCAGACATAGATAAGCTTACCTACTAGTGCTTCACTCTGAATTGAGACCTTGCGATGTACGTACTCTACCTTTATCTCACGCACTCACACTCATAAGTGTATGTTACGACTGGTCTCTATAGGAATGTATCCTAGATCCTTATTTTCTGCATCTGGAAATAAACATGTTGATTAATGATAAGGAAATAATTTATAAGCAGCCTGACCTAGCCTACGATACCTTTATCGATAGTTAGTTTTTTGACCTTGCGCATCCCTAGTGTTAAAACAATAATAATAATAATATATTCGGGACAATTCCACACCAATTACCTAGCCCCAAACTAGGATACCCTGTAATATGGGCACTAGATAACGGATAAACATACATAATACGAATATCAACATCCATGACTCGGGAACAAACATTTCTGCTCATCACACAAATGATTGCACCTTGCAGGATTCGAACCTGCGGCCGTTTGATTTCGTTCCCAGGGTTACTAGCCACTAGACCAACCGGCCGTCGATTCCTTTTTGTTCTGGTTTTCGCGATTGGCGCGAACTCCACATAAAACGCATCTGGTGTAGCTTTCTAAAGTTGGTGGCATTTTAAAATTATCATATAAACCGGTTTAACACTATAACTATATGATTCTTCAAAGAAAACACAAAACAGCACGTTATTAACAATAATATGAATAAAATTTAAAATTCGCAGAACACTAACCTAAATTTTAAATTTTTCTTGACAAATTTCAAACAAAGAATATATCTTCAGAATCCCCATTCGAGAAAGAGAAAGCATGCTGTGCTAGTGGGATGCCAGTACCACAAAGAGATTGGACCAAAGAGAATAGTAATATTGTCATGATTGGACTCTTTATTTCGTTCTTTTTGGTTCGTTCATTGGGATCTGAAAAACAAATGAACTTCACTGTTCTGCCAAATTCCATACATATGAGCCAAATTTGAGAATTTCTTTGTGGTTGCGCTGGACTAGCTATAACTTCGGACCTCTTGAAAGCTCCTGCTTTCAAGAGGTCCATTCTTAACAGTGGGAGAACTCCAGAGGCGTGGAGCAGAAGTTTGGTAGAAATTGAATTTATCTTCGTTAAAAAAGGAGATAAAACCCTTTTAAAGAACTACCGATCTATTTCAACTTACACCACGTCTATAAGTTGTTTTCGAGAGTCATCTCAAATCATGTCGCAGGAAAACTTGACGAATTTCAGCCTCCAGGGCCTGGATTCTGTATGACCGCTCTCGCCAATTCCACGCGAATTCCACGCTGCCTGCGCGGAATCACGAGCAAATTCCACGCAGGCGGCGTGGAATTGGCGTCTTAAAATTAGAGAATTAGGCCCCTGCACAGACTGGGTTTCGCGGAGGATTTAGCACCATAGACAACATAAATACAGTGAGGCAGGTTATACAGAACTCTGAAGAGTATAACCAGCCCTATGTCTTGCTTTGTGGACTATGAGAAGGTCTTTGACTCCGTTGAAACCTGGGCGGTTCTAGAGTCTTTGCAGCGTTGTCAAAAGGAATGGCGATACATCGAAGTGCTGAGGTTTCTGTATGACGCTGCGACTATCAGTGTCTAAGTATAAAACTAGCAGTCTAAACATATCCAACTGCGCAGGGGAGTAAGACAGGGGGATGTTATATCCCCGAAATATTTATTATATTGTAAAATATTATAGTATTTGTGGTCAAACTAGTCCACAAGTTTAAGGACGTAACTGACATAGCTCTAAGGATAAGCAAGCTGAAGTGGCAGTGGGCTGGTTACGTTTCCCGAAGAACCGATAACCGTTGGAGTCTCGAGTGGAGACCACGTTTAGGCAAACGTAGTGTAGGACGCTCCTGTGGCCAGGTGGAGTGACGACCTGCGAAAAGTGGCAGGAAGAAAGGTTTTTGGCAAAAACACTACCTGCCGCACTACCAATAGTGACATTGCCAATAAACGACACTACTAATCCCATTTTGGATAAAATTGTACAGACAACACACAAAACTACAGGACTATGATTAATTATGAACTATTTAAAAAATTTAACCTTAAGATTTAAATAATTTTGGAACATTACTGGTTCATGACTGAAGTGGCAGGTATCATCAAAGTGATAGGTATTAACTCGGAAACTAATGTTGTTAACCGCTTGCGCGCAAGTAACCGCATTAAAACGGTACAAGTAGTTTCTTTACAGAAGTGATAGATCAAAGTCAAAGTCAAAGTATTTTATTGTAAATAGGCAAAAATAATAGCACTTTTACAAGTCAAAATTAACATTTCCCGAACAAAGAGATATACATAAAATATTATAAAAAGATCAAATCAATCCAAATTTAGATAAACTAAGTATTCTTTGAGTTTGAAAAGGAAATTTCCCTTGCATGTGCCAACAGAGTTAAATCTCACACTGGAAAAGGAAATACCCTTCTGACTCTACCGGTGCTCATCGATATCTTCGTTTTGGATGACAGCTGTCAAACTTAAAAGGGCTATAACTCATTGCTTGTCATTCCTGACATCAGCTGTTAATACTGAATGTTTTGAAGTTTGACAGCTGTCAATTCGAGATCTTGATGAGAGATAGATCTCATCAAGATCTTCATTTCATTACTTATGTAAAAAACTACTAATCTAGGTTCGTTAGTTTTAGAGTAATAGCCCTTTTAAGCTTGACAGTTTTACTCAAAAACGAACAACACTGTCACACAACACACAATGAACACACAATGTCGATGAACACTATCACTTCTGTAAAGAAACTTCTAGTCTAGAATCACTAGTTTCAGAGTTATAGCCCTTTTAAGTTTGACAGTTGTCATCCAAAATGGAAATGTCAATGAGATCTATCACTTCTGTAAACAACTTCTAGTCTAGGATTATTAGTTTCAGAGTTATAGCCCTTTTAAGTTTGACAGCTGTCATCCAAAACGAAGATATCGATGAGATCTATCACTTCTGTAAAGAAAGTACTGGTCAACGATCAATAGTTTCCGAGTAATGGCTGTTTTAAGTTTGACAACTGTCGTTTAGATACCTGTCACTTGTCGACACCTGTCACTTTGGCGAAACCTGTCACTTTGATGACACCTGTCACGTTGGCACCTTTAACTATAGACATGGAACAGTAATACTCCAAAATTAATTTAAAATTATGTTTTTTTTTTTAAATTAGTTCATTATATATCATAGTCTTGTAGTTTTTGTGGTGTCTGTACAATTTTATCCAAATGGGCTTACTAGTGTCGTTTATTGGCAACGACGTTACTGGTAGTGCGGGCTGGTAGTGTCGTTGCCAATAAACGGGAAGAAATTGGATGAGGAGAGCTGAAGACTGAGCTCAGTGGCATGCATTAGGAGATGCCTACGTCCAGCAGTGGACAGATATAGGCTGATGATGGAGGGGCGTTCATTTTAAGATTAGATGATCTCTACTTAATTAGCCTTTGATTCATAACAATTTCATACGAAATAGTTGTCACCTAATTATTAGTAAGCCGGCAGCGGCATTGTGCCCGGACAATACCAGCTAATTCCTGATCCATGTAACTTCTGCATTGTTCCCGTGTTGACAGATTTTCCTATTATCAACGGGACAATATGCGAGCGTGCTGCGGGGATTAATAAAACATAATACTTATGTACGTACATATAAGCTATATTATCCAGTAACATAAATAAACGCATACCTACCTTATAATGTTGTAAAGTTAAAGATTATCTTATACCTAATTTTGTTTGTACCCATTACTATAATAATTATGCGTCATGAAAAAAGAACATACTTTGATAGTGGATTTGAAATTTTTATAATTTTGTGTTATTCTCTAATTCTGGAATAGAAAATAGAACTTTCTAAAAATTGTCGGTGCAAATGAAATAGTTCAAGCCATAGATCTCATTAAAAGGGAGGAGATTAGGAACTAGCACCTCCGACATGGACCGCTTAAATGAGGTGCAACGCACCTAATTACCTTGGTCACGATCGGAGTGGCGTTTGCTTTGGGCGTTTGTGAGCACGTAGCAGTGACAATCATAATTGTATCTCATTCGCGCTATAATCTACGTAAGTCTATCTTTTTTGTTGATGCACATAAAGCACGGCATTGGAAATGTAGCTTTGTGTGTTTTGAGTATATTTGCCTGTAGTTGTATCTAGTCCAGTTGTTTACATGATATGAGAACGTACCGTTTCTTCCCCCCTTTTACTAGATCCATGGCTCAAGCTGTTGAAACTACAAGCAAATATTCAGTCGAAGAATATTCGTAGATGCTCAGACTTTGAACCATAAAGCAAGTATTTCGCTTCTGCTTTGAACCAAGAAAAAAAGCTATTTTTACTTGAGAAAATGGGTGATTTCGGCAAACTTATACCTACAGGCAAAAGGTTAAAAATTAAAACTAAATCATGTATATTTTTCTCAGACGCAGCGACAAAAGTAGGTACAGTAGTCGCAGCGGAAGTTTGTGTCTCGGTAGCTGTCTGCAAGTCGCTGCGCAAGCTGCTATTTTACAGGCGCAATCCCAATGTTGAAAGTGAAGACAGCTTTGTATAACTGCCTCGCGCACTCGCTTACGTTTTTCGCATATTTTATCTCGCGCATAGTTTATGCTGTTTTATCCTTACAGCAGTACCTGCGCAATCGTTCACAGAGCCTAACTTCACAACCACAATGATCCGCTGCGACTACTATAGGTGATACGCAAGAACATATCTAATTCGGTATTTGATTCTAACTTCCAAAAACATGAAGTAAGATTATGGATCGACATTCATACATAATATTTTGTAAGTTTCATTGTGCTACTGCATATTTACCTTATGCATCGCCTGTGCGACTCAGTATCACTTCGTGCCCAAATAATATCTCCTCATTTGCAGGAAATATGAAAACCAATACCTACATGTGGTGTCCCCACAAAAATGCGAGTGACGCATATCGAGTGTTTGCCATGCACTCCATTATTGAGAGCTTCCTGCCCCTTGTGATATGCAATTCCGCGGCTGCCGTCGTTCGACGTAAGAATGTGTCCACCCCACACATAATTTCGATTACTGTACAATTCTACAGCTCTATCGACATATATATATAATTATCTTTAATTTTCTCGTAAAATTATGTCTGCGGTTTGCGTTGGTTGCGTATAAGTAGGTAAGCCTACTTAATTTAACTATACCATTCATAAATTAACGTCTACACTTTAATATTTCATATTATAAACAGGAAAGATTTGTTTTTTTGTATGATGGCATTTTTGCATGTTTGTTTGTAATGGATAAACTCAAAAAATACGGAACCTATTTTAAAAATTGTTTCACCTACCTATAAACATTAGGCTTTATTATTAGCGAGAGGAAAAGGGCAAAATTTTATTTTTCAAAAAAAAACGAAAATTGCAATAATGTAACCCAAAGTATCAAAAATTTGCAAAATGACGATTACTCGCTATAAGAAATATAATGGAATACTCTACCTGAGTAATAATGCAGTAGTATATGGTCAAAAAGCACCACGATCGTCGCTGTCAAAGATTTTGAATTACGCATAAAGGCGTTATTTTTTTAGAAATTACATCGGGTATATAAATGCTAATAAATAAAAATAAAACTTGGTGTGAGCGCTACCCATGCAAAGCCGGGGCGAGTCACTAGTTATGGTTATGGTTGGTAAATATAATAATTTAGGAAACAGTACTTTTCATCAGCATCATCACCTTCCACGCGGGTAAAACCGTGAAGCGCAACTAGTAGTATATAAATAGTTCTACGATCAAAATCATTGTTGCTTCAGCGTTCTTCAAAATGAGTATCAAAATAAATACTTTCCGAATGTAACTTCAAAATATTTAATTCAATTTAAAATAACATTAAGACCGCGCGTGGTCTTTATACATTTTCTAAACATTGTACAGCTTTATAATAGCGAAATCCATTGAACGCCAGCCTAGGCATCTAGTGCTCTAATTATTACATCCACATTGTAGCTGGGCATCATATTTGTCGACAATGGCGTCCTTTATGTAGCAAACAATCGGGTTGTTGATGAATTTCGGTCTATGTCTGCGCGGTGTCTTTGTGTTCGGCAGCGGCCTCCCTCAGTGGACTACAATGGGACAAAACTTGTTCAATGGCGCAAGCACCTAATACCGAGGCCCTCCCTCCATTGTTTCGGATAATGTTCGACTTTTATGGATATTTTCAATGGATCGGCTATAATCTGGCGAATGGAGTTGGGAATTTCGGCCTGTTGTCTCGCGGCTTTTCAGAGTGGAGCTTTGCACGCTCGTAGTTAGATAGATAGATAACTCTTTATTGTACAATTAAGGAACTAATAATACAACAAACAAGTCATAGTAATCTGCGGTCTTATCACTAAGCAGAGATCTCTTCCAGGCAGTTGCAGCCTGAATAGAGACACAGTCTATTAAGGACGGTAGTGTGCAGAATATAAAAATATACCGCGTATAGTTACAAACCTAAAAAAAAAAAAGAAGTAAAACCTGGAACAACTACACAGTCATACAAATCGAGTCAAAGATTGCAGTTAATCGATTCAAACTCAAGTAAGTACAATCGTCAATCGATCTCACAAGCGGTTCGCAGCACAAGTTACGTTCCGTTCCATCCTAGCAGCCGAGTCGCCGAGCTAGATGTGGAGTTGCGGCGCACAATAGCTCAGATAGCTCATAATGCAGTTTGCTGTTGAAAGCCGCCGCCACGCTTCCCCGATCGGATTTGCCACGATAATCGTGACAAAAGAACTTTGCGGACGCGCCACTAACTATATTCTATTGGGAGCGCGCGACGCATACGGTCCTCTATTCATATTGACAGTAACTCCTGTATTTCTGTGCGGGATGGACTAGATATAGGTATAGGTGTGGAGAAGTTTATGCTTCTGTTATGTTCGGTTGTGAAACAACAGATTAAGAAATTAAAAAATAAAAGTTACTTTATGATTTTTAGGGTTCCTTAACTCAAAAGGCCGAAAAGAACCCTTATAAAATCACTTTGTTGTCCGTCCGTCCGTCTGTCTGTCTTTCAAGACCCCTTTTCTCAGAAACACGTAGAGTATCAATTTGAAATTAATATCAGTGAAAAAAACAAACTTCTAAGTCAACGCAATCAAAAGATACGGCCGTTTATGCCGCATATTTTGACCTTCGTAGGGGAATCAAACCTATAGGGTACTTCCCGTTGACCTAGAATCATGAAAGGATCTTGCTCAATATTCTTTGGAAGTTAGGTTGAACTTGCTTCTGGACCAAATTGTCACCAAAAGACAGGAAATGTACTAAAGATTATTATTAATAAAAACGTTTAAATATTGGACGGGAAATTGTAATATTATACCTTCTTAGCTTCGTTGATAATAACAACACAGTCATATTAACAGAATTTTTCACCCAATACGAAAATGCAAACACAATAACACATGACATGACGTGACCCAGTGACAGTCTGGCTGTAATCATAGAGTATTATTAGAATGAGCTGATGCCCGCGGCTTCGCACGCGTGGTCATTTCTGTAGGTTAAAAGTACACTTTGTACTATTTCAGGACCTAAAATACCAATATACCAACATTTGATCTAAATTCCATCAGCCGTCAAAAATATTTTTATCGATTGCTCGGCTTCTACTAACCGGATTGAGATATAAAGTACCCCAGTTTTTAAGTCAACACATAAGCTATCCAACAGTGAAAACCGCATCGCAATCGGTCCAGTAGTTTTTACGTGATGCGTGAACAAACATACAGACAGACAAACAGACAAACAGACAGACACGAATTTTTAAAATGTTATATTTTTGTTCAGTATTTTATTTTATGTACCCTAGAGCTAGACCATTTATTTTTTTATTATCTTCTTTACAGACTTTATCGTTCCTATTGCTTTATTATAAATATAGATTCTGTGACCATAGTTTCGTATTGGTATTGATGCTATACTAATTCGATTTATCAAATCGATATTTTGGTTACGTAACAATAGTTTCATTCTTTTACAGACGTGTGTATTCTTACTTTAAATCAATTTAAATACTATGTTTCCAGTCAGCAAATGAAAAATATGGTGGATTATCGTGTTAGTAACTGAAAGGGAAGTATTTTTTTTTTTTTAAATATCTAATATGAGTAGGTATATGTATATCGATTTTAAAACTGCTTTTCTTTCACTAACTTCGGTTGAAAACTCGGTCTGAGAAGTTACTCTATGGGCCTATGGTCGCCGATACAAATAAAGCAATTATTGGATTTTATTTTTAACCCCTATCCCAATAGGGCTAAAAATATATTAAAAGGATTCATAATTAAAACCAACATTTATGTTACATGAATGGTGATGACGCGTCTTCAGCCTGGTTTTGGGCATGATTCTTTGGCAAGAAGCAATGTCTCATAGCACAATTAACGGAGAAAATCTGAAAACCGTAAATTTGTAGTTACAAAACAAAAAACTTTTAAAAAAAACTTCATGACTCGATTCCCGTCATGGACGAACTATTTACATACATACAAGTTAGTACGGGACCCATAGACGGGACCCCTCGGTGTGCGAATCCGACTCGCTCTTGGCCAGTTTTTCTTTATAAGAAACTGAAAATAAAGTTTGAAAATTATGAGCTTTGTCCCCAAGTTGCGTCCGCAGACATAAAGGGGCCCGCACATTGGCGTAGTTAAGTGACCGCGGGTGAATGCGATCGCTGAAGCGGCAGGATTGCAGCGGGCCCCATTGTTACTGAAACACGCGTCAGGATAATGCCGGGACACTGTTTTCGACCTTTCTTTGATAGATATGAAAGTTTATGAAAAGCTTTACAAAAATCGGAAATTTGTCAAAGTAAAAATAGCAGCATCAAATACGAATATTTTATTTATTGCAATAGTGTAGATGTAGCAAACATTGGAATAAATCACGTAGGTACAATCTACCCCATTTACAAGGTAGAGGTTTCTATTTGGAGGCTTTATTGATGTGTAACATCTTTCTTCTCGCTTTCTTGAAATCTATGGGAGTAGTTTTGTAAAAAGTGTAACAATGTGGCGCGTGCGCTCATTGGTCAACAGTTTCAATGTAACTGCTAGCTTATATGATAAAACAGAGCTTGAACAGAGCGATGATAAAACAGAGTTAGAATCAGATGTTCCCATATACATACATAGTACTCTCATTCATACTCTGTGATCGATCAGATTTTACACACAATATGCGACTACTGTAAGGCTCGCCCGCTTTTTTTTCATATTATTTATATTTCTCCCGTGCAAGTTCTCAAATTGTGTAAATTGATATTATTACACAATCAATTAACACAAAATTATATTTTTGTCTAAATACTCATCAGAATGTCAATAAATAAATGGTTTTAATTGAATCAAAAGATTTTGCCACCATAATAATAATTTCTCATGTTGGGTGTGGTTTATTTGACCGCGAGTGAATTAAATTTTTGCGACGTCATTCTTTTGTATGACAACTTCGACCGTGGAAAGAAAGCCGTCATATATGTTTTCATACATTTTTATTCCTCTGGTTGCCGTGCCGGTACCGACTAGCGTTATATTATCTTTGGTACCGGCGGCCGTCAATGAAAGTACTCCCAATCGCTGAAGGGACAGGTAACACGTGGCGTGAGCATTGGCCTTCATCAACAGCCTGCAGTAGTCCACTGCTGGACATAAAAGTCGTCGCTTCGAGTGACCGGAGGGCGTCTCTACGAGTGCGTGGCCTTATGATTGTATAGAAAAATAAATCTCGTTCATAAACGAGCCCGCATTACGTAGTTAAGTGACCAATATAACTGGAGCGGATGGATTACAGCGTTTATTTATTGTGGTTGGAAAATGTCTTTTTTTAGGTAGGACATGTGCTGTTGGTCTATAACTGACCTCTACAGCGTCACCGGACGGGAAGGCGGGCGCAAAAGCGCTCCGCCGCAATGCATGACGCAGAAGACGCACGCCAAAGTTAAAATGTTGGCGACTTACTCAAAGGCACCCAGGGGATACGAACCTCGGCTTGGGCAGTCACCTTGATTACGGGGGTCTAACTAAAACACCCCTAGATCGCTAGTATTAGTAGTGATCCAGGTGGCCCTGATGAAATGGCTGGAGCCCTTTGTATTATTTGAATAACTGACCACTGATTCGGAATACACCTTCGAGAAGAATCGGCAAGAAACTCGAAGGCGACTAAAAGCGAATTAGTTACGGGACCTTTGACCTCGCCGATGAGGTTGGTGTCTGTGTCTAGATATGTTCAAGCGGTACCTATTGAAAGAAACTTAATTTAAAAAAAAAAAACTGTTATCAAATCAAACTGCATCAGGCGCAAGAACAAATAAAAAAATGCAGTTCAACAAAGTATCGCAATTTGCAAAGCAAAAGCCTCTTCCAGTGACTATTGAGCTAGACAGCCATGAGTCCTACATTCCGCGTGTGCTGAAGTGATTCCCTTTTGACAATAGCACATACCGGCTTCCCTTTTTTCCTGTTTGAACACACTTAACCAACCGGCCTGCTACTTTTGTTTACCCTGTTTGTTCGGAGATTTCCTTCGACGCGGGAATATTTTGAATTGATTGAAGGTATTGGATTACGAAAAGCTCTCACAAATCACATTGAACATGGAATAAGTAGGTTTGTTTCGAAGTCAAAGTTAAACAAGATCAAAATCAAAACTCTGAAAAGAAAAGTTAGATGACAAGCAGAACATCTATCTATAGATAGATAGATAGAAAATTCTTTATTGTACACATAAGATAGGTACATAGGCGAACTTAATGCTAGCAAGCATTATCTTCCAGTTATCTATCTATACTTATAATAAAGCAATAAAAACGATGAAGTCTGTACAATGAAGATAATTTAAAAAAAATGGTCTAGGGTACTTAAAATAAGCTATGTTTGTTCGCGCATCACATAAAAACTGCTGGACCGATTGCGATGTGGTTTTCACAGTTGGATAGCTTAGAGTTTGATTTAAATACTGGAATACTGGATATCTCAATGAGATAAGCAGAAGCTGAGCAATCGATCAAAATTTTTGACGGCTGAAGGAATTTTGATCAAATGTTGGTACATTGGTATTTTAGGTCCACATACCAAACATATAGAAACAACAACAATAACATATAGAAATAACAACATATAGAAATGAACACGCGTGCGAACTCGCGGGTACAGCTAGTTTTTAAATATGCGCGATTCCGTTGTATCTCTAACAAAAGATGCACTTCATTATTGCATAAGTTAGCGTCTTCCATCATGATCAGTTGGAAAAGGGCCAAAGAGCCTTTTTATCGATTCTACTAAACAATAGCGCGATGTGACACAATAGTTTTGAATGGCGAGCGATGGTAGATTAGGCAGGCCGCCCTTACATGTAGCCAGAGGCTTTGCTTCAACATTATCTGACGTTTGAGTTAAATTTTGGGAAAAGGAATCTTAAATTTCTACAGAAGAGATAAGAATTATAAGTTGTTGGCATGTTTTGTGTGCTTGGCACACAAGTTGCTATCCACGCTAATGCAATAGTAACGAACGGTTTATCAACTGTTATATATAGGTACCTAGAGAGTACCTGTATTAGTAATTGAGTGGATTTCACGACTTAATAAATTATAGATTAAAAAAACTAAAAAACACGTTTTAATACCATTATACCGAACTAAAAAGTAAAAAATAAATTTCAATCTATATATGGATAAAAAGATTAACGAGAAAATTAATGTCATTGTAAAAATAAGCGTGGGGTGCTCGATATTAATAGTTTTTATTTTTTACCAAGATATGTTACTATTTCTATTTCGAATTACAGAGCTAGTTTAAGAATGTCGTATAAAGCACCCCACGCTTTTTTTAACGCTTACATCTCGTTAATCACTTTATTCTGATATTGAAATTTATTTTTACTTTTTTGTTCGGTTTAATGGTATTAAAGCGTGTTTTTAGTTTTATAAATCTATATTTTTACTTTTTAACACGTGACCGAAATGCTGGCCTTTACTTTGCCCACAGACTAAGCATTGCCATACAACGTGGCAATGCTGCAAGCATTTTGGGAACGTTGCCCACTGGCAGCGGCTTGATAGACTAGTTCTAGTTTTATTTAACTGCATGTTTATTATTTTTCACCTTGTTAAGTAACTAAACGTTACTTTTTAGTTTTTTAATCTTACTTTTTTATAGTATTGTATTGTAATCGAGCCCTGATAAGTGTGCAAAACTTTGAATTAATCTGTCCATTTAAAGCGGTTAAAAATCGATTTCAAAGATTTCATTACATACACAGGTGAAGCTAATAAAAGCTTGTTATTAAAGTCCATTACAATTTTAATCCTCCGTATTCAATCTGGCGCGCTGACCAAAAAAGTCATAAAATCGCTCGAGGGTGTAGCACCCCTAAATAGTCATGAATAGCAATATTGAACATCATTAGGTTAATACACTATGAATAATAGGAGCTCTTTATTACGATTGTTGTCGCCGCAGGGGGAGGCAATTTAGTTTTTTACAGGGGGCTTTCTAACCCTATTATTGTATCAGTCTGGCAAGTGCTCTGATTGGCAGAGAAACATTTTTAACTTGTTTATATCTGAATTCTGAACTAGCTGTGCACGCGGCTTCGCGTCCTTTCCCTAGGTTAAAAGTACTCTATGTGCTATTCCAAGACCTAAACTACCAGTATACAAACGTTTGATCAAAACTCCTTCAGCCGTCAAAATCATTTTTATCGTTTGCTCGGCTTCTACTCTTTGGATTGAGATATCAAAAACACCAGTTCTTAAGTCAAACTCTAAGCTATCCAACAGTGAAAACGGCATTGCAAGCGGTCCAGCAATTTTTACGTGATGCGTGAACAAACACACAGACAGACAAACAAACAAACAAACAAACAGATAAACAGACAGACAAGATAACTAAAAAGGTTATGTTCTTGTTCAGTAGCTTATTTTAAGTAGGCACCCTAGACCATTTATTTTTAAATTATCTTCTATGTAGTTTGTACAGCCTTTTTCGTACTAATTTCTATATTATAAGTATATAGACATTGAGCCGTGTGGTGTTCGGCATAATAATAAAACCATCCCCACGATGATGGTGAGTAAATCCCACCACCATCTTGTAACGATTTCGTTAAAAACTTAAATATAATTACAATTTAGAAACATTCACACATTATTATAAGGCTGTCCTAAAATAAGAAATAAAGTTATACCACGTAAACAAAGCTAGGCGCAAAACCTGTTTCTCAACATGGTCACGCGCAGTGGTAGAGGAAGACGTGAGCGCATCGTGCGGTCGACTACCGCACCGGCACACTAAACTACAATAACTACATAAGGCCGGTCCTACTCCATCGCTGCAAGTTCCCGCTGCGTCGAGTACCAGTTACACTGAATTCCCGTTGCGTCGAGTCGGCTACGGTCCGCAAGGGATTGACCAACGCACACTGCACAACCGCTCAACAAGCAAGGAGAGTGATATGGTGATAAGGCGTGACAGATACTGAAAGTGAATTTAGGCCCCGACCCTGATTCATTTTTGATTAAATAATAATTGTAACTTCGCTAAAATCCTGTTTTCTTCTTTCCTATCTTAACTTTTATTAGCTCCCGCTAGAGAGGGCTACATTGGCGCTTAACTAAAGGTTAAGTTCACTTTGAAAGTATTTGCTACGTCTACTTGTCAATTTCAGTTTTCTTTGGTGTTGGCTAAAAATTTTATATTTAAGTTAAATTTTACTTAAATGAGTTGGCTGATACTGTCTGATACCTTCAACAACATGGTCATAAATTAAAAATAAAATAAAAACAGTTTTCCGAAATAGAATATAGAAACACAGATTCGTGTCAGTTAATTATCTATTAACATCTAACGCTCTCAATCTACTGAATTATTTATCACTCGAAATTTTGCAACACCCATACAAGGTTTTACACAAAATGTCGTACCCTATTAAGTTTCTTTCATTACAAAGAAAC
This sequence comes from Alsophila aescularia, assembly GCA_946251855.1. Lineage (NCBI taxonomy): Eukaryota > Metazoa > Arthropoda > Insecta > Lepidoptera > Geometridae > Alsophila > Alsophila aescularia. Next base: position 44,224,395 of record OX276375.1, on the reverse strand, counting down.
GAACTTGAATATGAAGTTGAACTCCGCGGAGGTACGAGTGATTCCGTGCAGTCATTGCGTAAACAAATCGTGAAACTGTCCATCCAACTACCATCGGAGGATATCTTAGAATCCCATCTAGATCCGAGTGACGATTTAAAAGCAGTGAAAGAGTCCCTTTTAAAATCACAAGGCAATGTCACTTTACTAAAGACTAAATTTGACAAAAATTTCTACAATAGGAGAGAGACATTGTTAAATCATGTTTACCATAGGATAAAGAGGATTAACACCACTGCTGATATTTTGGAAACATATAAAACCTGCGCTTATAAAAGCTTCAAGACTCAATATAAAGAATTAAACTCTATTAGAACGTCACAGGAATCTCAAATAAAACCAGTGTCTAGTGCTCCCGACGGTTCGAGTGAACCTATGGCTGTTTCAGTTTCCTGCGAGCGTAATCTTACTTCGGAAATCAGTTAAATAAAGTTTTCAGGCAAAACATGTGTACGTTCTTTTATTCTAAAAGTAGAGGAATTTGTACTATCTAGAGGTATCTCGTACGATAAGATACTCGCACTGGCTTATGAAATATTTATAGACGATGCCTTACATTGGTATCGCTATAATAAAAATAATGTATCATCGTGGTCTGAGTTATTCGAACTATTAAAAGAAGACTTCAGTACACTCGATTTTGACTATCGATTTGCCGCTGAAATTCGAGCACGCACTCAAGGAGAACACGAAAATATCACTATCTACCTCTCAATAATGCATGGTATGTTTTCTAGACTAAGCAAACCATTTTCGGAAGAGGAGAAACTAGACATCCTAATGCACAATATACGTCCATGCTACGCGAACACCTTGGCAGCTTCGCCTGAAATAACTAGTGTTTGTGTACTTAAATCAGTGTGCCGTAATTACGAAAATATTCAGGCAAAATTTTCGCATTTTTGTGAACCTTCTAAGACTACAAGTAGTACGTTCGGATCAGAATTTGCATACAAACAAAGTACCTTTGCTCCAAATTCAATTCCAAATAAGTATAATAGAAATTATCAGTATGATAATAACAACAGATATCAAACTAAGAACATATTCACGAATTCTAATTACAATCATTCACATAAATCTAGTAATGCTACCGTGACTGCGATTAAACCTGATTCTGACTCTGAAACTGGTTGCGATAGCGCCATTGCTGCTTTGTCTGCTGCTCCGTCAAAACCAGTGTTTTGTCCGAGGTGCAGATCTAACAGCCACGCACTCAGTGCTTGCAATAAAGAACGTTTCCTGATATGCTTTAGATGCGGAAAAAAAGATGTACGCTATCCAGAATGCCTGGATTGTAATCCCACTCAAAAACGTTCTTTTACAAAAAAGTAGGTAGACAGGGTTGGACGGACAGAAGGTGTAATTCATCTGTAATCTCACACTGCAATGCTACGGAGTGGAATGATTGGCTTAACTTTATTTCTAGATTTTTTACATACACCTCTGTTTCTTCAATCCGGAACGAAGTTACATCTAAATCAAACAGACTGCGACCATATGTCACGGTTGATATTAATGGCCAGTCACTAAACGGGCTACTTGATACAGGCTCTTGCGTAACAATTTTAGGAAATAAGTCACATGTGGGTCTTTTAAATGCCAGTTTGGAACTACAGAATGAAGATTCCACTAATTTTGTTGCCGCGGGTGGAGAGAAATTAAACTCTATTGGCACAATTAGACTCCCTATTACCTTCCAAAATCAAACACATATTCTTAAAGTACACGCGGTACCCAGTATTACCAATTCCCTTATGCTTTTAGATTGTTTCCTAAGCATTTAGATGCTTAGGAAACCTATTACAAAGATTTTGGTCAACGTGATACCAATGAGATATCAACAGTTGAACAAAACTGCGCTTTATTATCGTCCTACGATAATTTAACTGAAGATCAAAAGATAACGGCTGATCACGTAATTGCCCAATTTCATGGTATTTCCTATGAGGAGTGTGGTTCAGGTCGCACTTCGGTGATTACACATAATAATAATAATAATAATAATAATAATAATAATAATTTATTACTCAAAATACACGTACAATTTACAATAAATTCAGAAGTAATTCTTACTTAAACAACGGGGTTTGGTTGAACATTTAGACGAAATGATCAAAGAAGACGTCGTTGAGCCATGCGAGAGCCCGCGGTCTTCTCCAGTTCTTCTAACTCCAAAAAAAAATGGGGAACTACGGTTTTGTCTAGACAGTCGAAAGCTAAATGCGGTCACTATAAAAGATGCATATAGTCTTGCTGAAATCCTCGACAATTTACGTGATGCTAAATATCTGACTAGTCTAGATCTTTCTAGAAGCTTTTGGCAAGTTCTTATTCGCGAAGAAGACAGGTGCAAAACAGCATTCTATGTACCTTCACGAGGCACGTTTCAGTTCAAATCTATGGCTTTTGGCTTGACGAATGCTCCTGCCACACAACAGCGATTGGTGGACATTTTATTTTACGGGCCAGAATTTGAACATAAAGTTTTCGTATTCATTGATGACGTCATAGTTGTCTCGCAGTCTTTTGATCAACATATGACCTTGCTAAAGCGTGTCTATGATAAACTAAAAAATGCCAACTTAACTATAAACTTTACAAAAAGTCAGTTTTTTAGAAATAAATTAAAATATCTAGATACATAGTGGATTCAAACGGCCTTCATGCAGATCCCGAAAAAGTGGGGTCTATTACAAACTATCCAACTCCATCTAACCGTAAAGAAGTTCGTCGTTTTATAGGTACGACTTCTTGGTATCGAAGGTTCATCCCAAACTTTAGTAGTTTAGCAGCGCCTCTAAACAAATTAACCTCTCAGGGGAAGAATGCACCTCTATTTTTGTGGTCAAAAGAAGCTGACGAGGCTTTCAATAAACTGAAAAACTATTTAGTAACCGCACCAATTCTAACGTGTCCTGACTATTCCAAACCTTTTGAGGTGCACACAGATGCAAGTGACTATGGAATCAGTGCGGTTCTAACTCAGACACTAGATGGGGAAGAAAAAGTGATCGCGTATATGAGCAAGTCCTTATCTAAACAGGAACGTAATTACAGCGCAACTGAAAGGGAGGCCTTAGCAGTACTATCAGCTATCGAACACTGGCGTTTTTATTTGGAAAATGGATTCACTTTTACGGTCTATACGGACCATACTTCTTTAAAGTGGTTCCTAAATCTAAATAACCCAACAGGGAGATTAGCTCGCTGGGGGGTACGTCTCTCTGCTTACAATTTTGAAATCCGATACAGGAAAGGCTCGGAAAACTTAGTCCCGGATAGTTTGTCTCGTTCTATTCCGGTAGCAGCCATTAACGACCCTTCTGTTAATCAGGATACACAAATTCCTAACACTAGCGATACTTGGTATCTGAATATTTTTCAAGGCTGTTTGAACTCACCCACATCTTTCATCAACTACCAAGTCATAGACGGTAAATTATATCGCCATATATTATCCTTGAATCCTCTAACTAGGGAATTTGCTTGGAAGGAAATTATTTCGTCTGAACAGCGACAAAACATAATTGCACAAAATCATTGCGAACCGACTTCTGGACACTTCGGTATTTTTAAGACATATAAGCGCCTATCCTTGAAATATTACTGGCCAAGTATGATCCATGATGTCACAAACTTTGTATCAAGTTGTGATATCTGTCGCTCTTATAAATACTCAAATCACGCTGTGCTTGGAACTATGGGCAGGCCTAAAGACTGTTCTCGTCCATTCCAAATGTTGAGCATAGACCTCGTTGGTCCGTTACCTATTAGTAGAAAACAAAACACGTTTTTGTTGGTCATTAGTTGCTGCTTTTCGAAATATTGTTTACTTTTCCCAATTCGACGAGCAACTTCTGATATTATTGCAAAAATCTTAGAGGATAATGTTTTTCTGGTCCACGGAATACCCAGTACAATATTGATGGACAATGGAAAACAACTAACTAGTAATATATTGAAAAATCTATTTATACACTATAAAATACCAAACGTATACTATACACCATTATATACCCCTCAGGTAAACTCAGTGGAAAGATACAACAAAACAATTATGACGGCTGTATCTACCTTCATTGCAAACGACCATAGGTCTTGGGATGTCAACATCCCTAAAATACAGTTTGCAATAAATAGTTCAGTAAACGAGGTAACGAACTTTACACCATCATTTCTAGTTTTTGGCCGCGAACTGGTTAACTGTGGCTCGCATTATATAGACTCTGATATTGAAACCCAACTCATATTTACGCCTCGCGACGCTTATGCAGAAAATTTAGGTGTATTACGAAAAACCTTTGACACAGTGCAAACAGCAATTATAAAGGCTCATTCAAGGAATAGCTCTCGCTATAATCTTCGGCGAAAGAACGTCAGTTTTAATGTTGGAGATATTATATGGAAACGTACGTTTTATCAAAGTGATGAAGATGCCATATTTTCAAAGAAATTAGCTCCAAAGTTCATTAAATGTCGTATTGTTAGTAAAAAATCTAATCTTATTATACTGAGAGAGCTAGCAAAGAGAATGCAGGAAATGTGCAGTAGCACTTTCCTGTGTAGGTATTGGTGTCGATTCTGTTGTTCCCAACTAGACTAAACTACGCTAAATTTAAGTTTAGTCCTGTCAAACAGATTATTTTGTTACAAACTCACTAAAGTAGCCTAAATTTAGCTTTCCGACTAAATTTAAGTTCTGCGACGGAACTAAGGGACCTGGGGGAAGGGGTGTTGAGTTGGGCAGGGCCGGGATGGGAAGAAGGTAACTGGAGGGAGGGAGGGTGAGGGGAAGTTGGGAGAGGGTGGGGGGGAAAATCGGGGAGGGTGGGGGGAAAATCGGGGGAGGGTGGGCGGAAAATCTGGGGAGGGTGAAGTTGGTAAAAAGTGAAGGGAAGGTAGGATCAATTTGGAAAAAGGAGGATATGGGAAGTTGGGGGAAAGGTGGGGTAAGTTCGGAAGAATGAGGGGAGGATGGGGTAAGTCGGGGAGTCAAAACAATACCCCCCCTGCAAGTCTTTTAATTTACTTGAAATTACCGAATATAAGAAAGAAAGAAGATAGAAAATACATTTATTCAACACACACAAAAATAAAAGATACAAATAATTAGAAAAATTAAGTAGGAACAATAGAAAAGGAAAACAAAGAAAAGGTAAAAGTAGATAATTAAAGTGGTGATGAATGGGCAACTCAGCATTAGGCTGTTTGCCGAAGGCACGCAGCGCTGGTTTTCAGCTAAAGCCCAGAGGGAGCGGAAAAAATAAACATAAGAGTATAAAAAATGAAATTAAATATGAATACATTTATATATATATATATATATAAATAATATATATAATAATAATTACATATAAGTAATTTAAATAAACAGATAAATAAACGAATAAAAAAATATATTCAAAATATAGCAACGACAAAGGAATCAAATAATGTAGTCTCTGAATGGTGTCAAATACTGACGAAGAAAGTGTTGTCAAAATTGCGTAAGAGTACCGCTGACTAATAAGAATACCACGCATGTGGGTAGCAGCGAAGTAACCTCTACTATTACGTGCAACTAATAAGTGAGAAAATGAATTTCAAGGAAAAACAATAATAATAATAATAATAATAATAATAAGTATATATATCCTGCCAGACGCCTGCCAAGCTTGCTGATTATTGCAACCCCCCCCCCCCCCCCCCATTATAACAAAATTCAAATTCAAAATATGTTTATTTCAGACAACAAAAATCCATGGGTTAGTAATGTACAGTATGAAAACTTATTGTATGGTTAGTAAAAAAACAGAACTTAAAAACAAAATTTCATTAAAATTGCATGCACCTAGGAGGCATACCGTGCGAACGACCACCGCAGGAGTTATCAGTTTTTGTTTCGGTCATCGCTCGCACGAAATGCCTCAGTACAGGTGCGTGCGGGTCACCTGCAACGGTTTTCAGGAAGCTGTTGTTACTCCCCCGCACCCTCCTCAAAAGTGACGCGACTTTCTTCCGAATAACGGCATGAAAGCCTTCAGTTCGGCTCTTAGCAAACATTCCGGAAGCACTGCAAAAACGGGGAAGTCTCAACATCACCCTGAAAATATTGTTGTATTGGACATCATTAACATACAGGTTGAAGAGTGGTGACAACAACCCTCCCTGCCTCACACCGCACTCCAACCCGCATCTCCCCCGGAGAGACTGTTCGACCATTTGACATGGTTGATCTGGTTTGCTAACCAGAACCAAAAGAGATTTAACACTTCCACCGGAATACCCCTATCTACCATCTTTCTCCAAAGCACATCATAGGAAAAGAGATCGAAGGCTTTGGAGAGGTCCAGAAAACAGGCATAAACCGGCGTTTTGCGTTCTGTGTAATATTAGACAGTATGCTTCAGACTTAATATTGCGCTTTCAGTAGATAGTCCGGGCCGAAAACCAAACTCATAGTCGGCAGCGGCACACGCTCGCCGCGATACGCTCGATGCTAAAATGGAGCAATTTTGTAATGTCGAACTTATGGAGATGGTTCATTTGTTTTGATGGTTCATTTGTTTTTTTTTTTCCCAAGCCCACGCGATGTGTTGCTGGGTGCCACACAGAGCAATTCCAGGTGTTAACTCAATGTGAACGTGTTAAAAAAATTACACAAAACATTAAGACATCGTGCTCAATTGTGCATTGAAAATTAAGGAGGATACTGAAGAGTGAAGAGTATCAAGGTAACGTAAATTGTAAACTTGTTCATAATTTTTTTCATTCCAATCGAACTGTAAATAAGCTGATTCCAATTTTTTTACCACGCCGGAAATTCCTAACTTATGTCAACTTTGATGATACATTCTCACTTGCATCACAGAATAAATACAATAGTACAAGTACAAAAGGCTAACTGAGTAAAGTCGTTTAAATAAATAGCGACTCTCGCTACAACGCTATAAAGTGCAATTTAACTCGCACGGCGCTGCGAGCTTTCAATTATATTTACCTAGAAGGCGCTCGCCCACCGCGTGCAGGCTAGAATGCACCGTATCACAACGCGCGAGAACTTCCATTGCTCTAACCGTTTCAGAATCGCTCTGTCCCTTTTTCGCTCGGTAGGGTTGTATTAAGATATGACTAGGTACTTGTACTACTAATTATTCTGTGAAATGTTATGACTTAGATATTGTAACAGAATAAATAAGTAATAATGTATTATGTTATTACTTATTATTATAAATTAAAATAGTTCTATTACATACAATGACATTCTTATCAGAATAGACCTCATTTTTACTACCTACCTATCCCGTTTTCAGAACGCCGATAAGTTTAGTGAGATACCTACCTACGTGTCGTTGGTTGATTATGATTACATCCTATAGGTATTGCACTTTGATGAATAAAGGTGCCTGTCTGAATTCCATGCTTTTTAATGCGTGAAAAATAAATTGCTACCTACGTAATAAAAGGTATTAAAAGTAGGTAGGTATTATACGAGACATATATAAATTCCTAATTAGTTGTAGGCTACTTACTAAGTCAGCACAGTAATTTATTTTCCGATTAACAATACCTACTATAATCAATTATAAAATTACGTTGATCGATTTAATAAACGACTTTATTTCTGCGCGGAATAACCTTAAATATGCGTAGCTTCGGTATGGAACACAAATGAAATAACAAAACTATAGGAACCTACGTAATAAAAAAATATCAATATCTAACTACATAACTAGGACCTATTATAGGTATTACAATTTATTACCTTTCAATATCCTTTGGAAACGTAAAGAATGACAATTCGTCATTTCTATCACCATTCAAACAGCTGAATGCTATGCAGTACTTTCTAGCTTTCTTCTTGGTACTCATAATTAAAACACGAATAAAGTTTGTCAATAACTTTAAGTAAGAAGGTGCTCTATCGCTAAGTACAAGGCGCGCGACTCATCGAGTGCACGCTTGACACTCGACTGAACGGACCCGAATATTGGGTCATCGAATTTATTGTACTTGTTGCGGAGTGCGACCGCCCTGCTTGCATTAAGTTTATTTATACCAACTGATAATTAAAGGTTCGCTATTTATTCTGTGGCGCGGGCGGCGGCGCGCGGCGCGTCTATAGGAGCGCGCACACATACCTACCATACATGTGTGTGTGTCGTGGGGTTCTCCTCCAAAATAAAGTTGGGCCTACTACGATTTATCAATAAAATATTTTATTAAAAATTCCACCTCCAGTTAAATGTAGGAATTAAATAGTATTGTTAGTTGATTAAGGTATACCTATTACAATCGACTCTGCGAATATGGCGGGGATGGAAAACTACAACCTGTATATTTAAAAGACTCCAGTTGTAATAAACTTATTTAGGTATTTTATAACATATTATTTCGTAGAATTCGGTTTTGCTAATCCAATTAATATGGGAATGACAGGTTATTTGAATTTAAAATTAATAATGACAAACTATCAAATGGAATGAAATGGATAATGAAAGAATTAAGAGATCAAATGAGTATTATTATGAAAGAGGTTTGACATCGTCACAACCTGGCTAGCTGTAATTCTTTTCAATGGCTCCTCTCCCAAAACTCTGGGCCCAGACTCAGGCATTGCAGCAGCAATGAATAAGTATATAATATAACGGTGAATAAGTATAATAAAAACAATTAAATTTAAAAATAGCTTTTATGTGCTTTTAAAGTGTTATATTATTTCATTGTCACTTCTTAATAAAGACTTTAAAAAAAAAAAATTGTTCTTGTGTTTTCTTCCAAATGTGTCCCTGAAAGTTTCAGCCAGTTACGTAACAGAAATTGCTCGTAATTTGTGTTGCAAGATTCCAGGACAGACAGAAATGCATACATACAAGTGAAGCTAAATAAAAGCTTTTATAAAACGAGAAACTGCGCTCGTTCTGGCTTTATATTGGGGCATAGATAGTGGACGTCTAGCGGCTGATAATTTGATACCTGTGAGACTACCTATGTAGGCAACCTCTTAACGGAGTTCCTACACCACATAGTTCAAGAACACTGGTCGTTACATTCCAGACAATCTTTGATCTTCGCGTAATGGTCGTTTAGTTCCGAAGTCCAGAACTATGACAAAATTCACAAATTACTGAAAATAATCTCCGATCTTAAAAGATCACAGAGAGGAAAAAAATTGTAACAGAATCATGATCTAGTTTGTAAGTACGTGCGACATGTAAAGCCCTTATAGCACCAGCTAACCCATATTCGCACTCCTTTGGGTGTCGTCCTTATTCACGCGGCTTTGTCTCGAGATGCGAGATTCCGATGCAGCTCGGCTTTTGTGTGTGCTGCCGTGCTGCGACTGAAGAATGAGAATCACGATAAACCGCCACTTTTGTCATGTACCACTTTTGGCAAAGGCAGTAACTGTGCTGATATGCTTTCTGCTTCGATGGGTCCTGCAAAATATATTCTTAGGCCTTTTCAGAACCAAAGCAGCATAATCCTTTACTATACTACCTATGCATTCCGCCTGTGAACTCTGCGCAGTGCAGACGTGCTTGTTTGCATTCCCGCAACAATATATTTCGCATTTATAACAACACTTGGAAGACCGACGCCGATTGATATACTGGGTGCGCATAACGTCGAGGTGGTTACAGAAGCCGACAGATCAATTATATATACTTAACATCATTGCAGAGGAAGTACCTATGACACGTGAAAAATACAAACATAGTTTGACGTGAGTTTTTTTCACATAAATAATTTAACGAATACTAACACTCCCGGGCGTGTATCACTTTTTAGGCCTAGTGTCCATCAGTGCATTCAGTTGTTTACTTACAATGTCGCTCCAGCGTACTCCGCCTGGTGACAGCGCCGGCAGCTCCCAGCCACGGTTAGTGCCACCGTATACTCCAGTACATTACTATTCGGACTCTGCTATACACAAAGACAGTAACTCAGATCTGGGCGATAATTATTTAAATGTCACTAAACGTCTAAAGCGTACTTTTGGAGACATAGACCATCACCCAGTTGCATCCATTTCCGAAATTAAATTCATAATTGATGACCTAAAGGAGCAACAAGATAACAAATTTGAGTTGTTGACTAAGGCTCTAAGTACCATCATGGCTCAAAACGATGGAATCCAAACATCGGTCGCCGGTGTGAAAACCCAGAATGAAGACCTCCTTCTAAAAATTAGCAATCTTGAACAAGAAAATAACGAATATAAAAAGCGGGTGTCTGTTCTGGAAGCTAAGGTTGACTCACTAGAAAAAAACTCCCGCTCTTCTACCATTGAGATTCGGAACGTTCTAAAACAACCCAATGAGAATAAAAAGGAATTAATTAACATTGTTCAAAACCTTGGCTCAGCCCTCGGCCTGGACACTCCAATTCAGGAGTCTGAAATTAGGGAGCTTTATCGCTCCAAGTCTGAGGCCATAGTGGTTGACTTTAGTACCACTTTTCGGAAGGAAACAATAATTTCAAAACTGAAATCTTTTAATAAGTCAAGACGAGAAAACAAGGAGCCCCAGTTAAATTCTGGGCACTTTAAAATACCGGGTCCCTCTCGTGCCGTATTTATTTCGGAGTACTTGATAAGTAAAGCAAGAAGAGTATTCTATGTAGCGCGTGAAAATGTCAAGAACAAAAAATTGGCTGCAGCCTGGACTGCCTTTGGAAAGGTTTATGTGAAAAAAGAAGAAGGAGATGCGCCGATCCATATTGATGAAGAAACTGAAATATTTAAACTATTTTTCTGACTACTTTTTGTTGCATATACCTATTATTTCTTTAGTATTACTACGTTTTTTATATTGGCAGCTCTTCGTAGCATTTATTATGTAATAATGCATGCTGGATACTTATTGTATTTTTGGTTTTCTTTGTCCGAGAATGGTAAATTTATATACACTCTATGTACACTTCACATAAAACTCATACGCTTACACTACACTTACTCAACGTTGTCCAAGCGAGTTATAATATTTAATAATCTTGACATTTTGGCACTTTTCGCTATCTATTGCTCATCTAGCTCTGCAGCTCCTACTTTACCAGATCTGGGTTTCTATTTAAAAAATGTATCAACCATGTCACGCATAAGCCGTGACTATCCCAATAATTTTATTTATTTTTAGTATGAATAATATTGAAACTATAAACTTGGATCTGGATTCCATTTCAGTAGCTAGAGAAGTGGTCTGCGATGTTGATAATGTACGAACGAATTTAATGGATAATAATCACACTCTCAATGTCCTTTCTCAAAACATTCGTAGTATAAACTGTAATATGCCCAACTTTACTACGCTTCTTCAGAGATCCCAGATGTCATGGGATATACTGGTTCTTTCAGAGTGTTGGCTCTCATCGACTAAAAGTATACCGGACCTTGACAATTATAACTACGTAGCCACTACGTCCCACAAAACGCAGAATGAGGGAGTGGTTATATACTACAATAAGCATCTAAAAGTAATGTATGAAGAACCTCAAATTGATGATGCAAATTGTCTGTTATTAAAAATAAACAATGACACTTGCATCATAGGAATATACCGTCCGCCTAGTCAGCTCAACACCAGCAACTTTGTTAACTCTATTGACGTACTTATTTCTAAGCTAAATTGTTTTAAAAATTTAATCCTTTGTGGTGACATCAACATCGATATACTTCCTAATACTCATGACAAACGATCTTACGAGTATTTAAATATTCTTGCAAGCTATTGCATCCTACCTGCACACACTGTGCCAACTCATGGTCGGTCATCTCTAGACCATATGATGCTTAGAACTAAATTGGATGCAACCTGTGTTATATTTGAATCATCAATTACGGATCACGAAAGTGTGGCTATTAGTCTCAATCTAGTGAATCAGATAGATTATTCTAAAAAAGTTATCCATTTTGTTGACTATGACAGTTTAGATCAAACCATTCAAAATATAAATTTTCAGGATATTCTCGAAATTGATGATGTTAACCAAGCGACAGATCAATTAGTAAATTACTTAACTGAGGCAATTAAAACTAACACTAAATTAAAAACTGAGCCTTCGAGAAAACGGACATACAAGCCATGGATTACCCAGGGCTTGTTGCGTTGCATGAGGAATAGAGATAATCTCTATAAAAAACTAAAAAAAGATCCTAGTAATGACGTTCTAAAGGAAACGTACAAACATTACAGAAATTTTTGTAACTCTTGCGTAAAGAAATCTAAACGAGACTACGAGAAAAAGCAAATTGAATGTGCTAAAGGTGATAAAAAAATGCTATGGAAGGCTATTAAAAAGATTGGTGGTTCAGATCGGTCAGTGGATCTTTCGTCCTGTCTTCTGTCGTCTGAAAAAGTAAACTCTTTCTTTGCGGATGTTGGCACAAGGCTTGCTGAAAAAATTATCCAACGCTCTTCAAATACCTTTAATGAAACTAATTCTTCCACCCGTGACTCTTTTGTTATGTTACCTGCTGATGAAGGCGAAATTTTACACATTGTTAGTTGTCTAAAAGATAGCGGTTCGGTGGGGATCGATCTGATCTCTGGCAGAGTATTAAAGAGATATATTCACGTTATTTTATCTCCTATCATGCATATTTGTAACTTGGACATGTCAACGGGAGTCTTTCCGTCAGCGTTTAAAATTGCGGTTATTAAACCAATTTATAAGGGTGGTGGTAGAGACTGCGTCAATAACTTTAGGCCTATTTCTATTTTACCCACGCTTTCAAAGATTCTTGAACGTCTAATGAACCGTCGTTTAATCAATTACTTAGAATCAAACAATCTTCTTTCAGACTCTCAATATGGCTTTCGTCGTGGTAGGTCTACAGATGATGCGGTTCATGAACTGGTTAACTCTGCTTTAACCAATCTGGATGACAAGAGGAAGTGCTTGGTTGTGTTCCTTGATCTAGCTAAGGCCTTTGACACGGTCTCTATCCTACACTTGTTACAGAAATTGGAAATGCTTGGTGTCAGAGGCATTCAGTTGCGGTTATTTGATGATTACCTGGTCTCAAGGAAGCAGCGAGTCAAAATTGAGAACTGGCTTAGTGGCGTAGTGATGAGCAAACTACTAAGTACGGAGTTCCGCAAGGCAGTATATTGGGTACAACACTGTTTTTAGTTTATATAAATGGCCTCTGTGAGCTCCAGCTTGGTGGTGGCACAACACTCACATTTGCCGACGACACTGCTCTTTTCTTTAGCGGTGATAGCTGGGATAGTATTTGATATTGCTCAAAATGGAGTTAATAGGGTCTGTGAATGGTTACAAAATAATGTACTGACATTAAATGTCGTTAAAACTAGGTATATCCCCTTTGCCTTGAGGTCAGATTTTCTTCCACCGTCGACCTTATCCATAACTGCCCATGTTTGTGATCCAGGATATCTTAATTGCTCCTGTCCTGCTCTTCAAAGAACTGACAAAATGAAATACCTAGGTGTTATTATAGATCACACACTTACCTTTAAGCCGCACCTTGACATTCTTGTGACCAGATTACGTAAATTCATTTATATTTTTAAGGGCTTGCGACATACTGCTAACCGTAAAATTGACAAAATGGTATATTTTGGCCTATGTCAGTCTCTAATTGGCTACTGTATTGTCTCCTGGGGTGGTGCTACCAAAACACATCTGATTGAGGTTGAGAGAGCGCAACGTGCGATATTAAAAGTCGGAGCTTGTCTACCCTTCCGATATCCAACTGTTGACCTTTACAAAGAATGGGAGGTCCTAACTGTCAGGCAACTCTTCATTTTTCACACTGTCCTCAAAAAACATTCTCAACTCGAATACAACCCTGAAATTATGAAAGACAAGCGCAGAAAGGGCACTGTCTGTCAGGCACCTTTACAAAATTCAGCCAGGTCACATAATTTCTTCTGCTTCCAAGGTCCTTATCTATATAATAAGCTAAACAAAATTCTAAATTTATACCAGCTACACCGCCATAGTTGCAAACAAACTCTCTTTAAATATCTCAAAACTTTGGACTATGATGAAACTGAAAAACTACTGAAACCTTTAGTTTAATAATAATTATAGTTTTTCCTCTTTTTGTCTAATAGTTTCTTTAGCGTGCTTCAATTTGATTTGACTTATTATGATCTCATTTTAGGATGTCAACCTCTTTACACCGCAATGGTATTCCATTCTTCTAAATTTCATAATGATCCAATAAATGACCATTATTTAACATTTTAAAACGCCAACTTTCGGTACATAATGATGTAAATAAGCCTAAGCACCTCTAATCTACTGTTTGTAACTTAATAGTTCCATTGCTTGCCTTTTTTCTCATCATTAGATGTACTTTAATGTCAATTTTGAGTCTGCTTGTAACTTCTGCTTGTAATCACTTGTAACTTTACTACTGACTCTCATTTTATATCTCGACTACACAAACACGGACACGTTCACCATACGCACCACAACTACACTCACGTACTTATCACTACACAACACTCACACAGCCTTCTTACCGCTCGGAACAAATATGTAGCTATGTTTATTATTTTTCTTCAACCCACAACATTAAATAATTGTTTATTTAGGATGGGGATGCCAAGATAATTTTCTTCCCACGGGAGGGGATCCTGGTGACCTGTACTACAGGTTTTTTTTAAACCTATTTCAGGCACCAGCTCCTCACAAAGCTGGGTTTGTTTTTTACTTCTGTCTGATCGCAATTACTGTGTAACCATTTGTGAGGAAAAATAAATAAACTTTTGTTTTATTTTTTATTTGATTGATATTACTTGTGAGATGTAAACCTCGCGAGCACAAACATTTTTGCAAACAATCTTCGGTGAACAGTAGTTACCTTATTGTAAAACTAACATCAAAAACCAAGGTGCTCCATCAAGTCCTATCTAGTAGGTAAAGGGCTGATTCCACTGGTAGAAACCTAAAAGTGAGCAATTTACTGCATTTTAAGGAGCCATTTTAAGGAGCTCATTACGCCGTGGATCCTCATTAGATCTTCACAAATTTTTTGGAGACCAACTTTTAGTAACTACCTTTCATATAAAAAAGAGCCATCGTAATCGGAACTAATAAGGCGGAGATATTCAGTTTCCCTTTTTACCCCTTTTTGGGGGAAGTGACCCCACAATTAAAAATTCCCGACGACTAGAAAATTCAAAAAATTCCTTAAATCTGTATATCAAGTTTCGTCTAGATCGGTTGAGAAATGCGACCTGTAGAGGAGAACAGCCGAAAGAATTTTTGCCCAAGCTGAAACGGAGACGATTCTAATAGACGGCTCTAAAGTTTTAAATTCCTTAAGGGCTTCACACACGGCAGCTATAATGTATATTAATGTACATTTCATTCCGGGATGTATAGCTTTAAATTATCTTAATGTATCACACACACAATAGGTAATGTATCTTTCCCGTCCCGATTGACGCACTTTACGGTATATGGAATATACGGAAATGTATTGAGATGTATTAAGGTGTATCGAGATATAAATGTATATTTTCGTATCGCTCTGTATCTTAAGATACGAAAATGTAAAAGTATATATTATAGCTGTCGTGTGTGGTCTCCTGACGATTTCTATACAAAGATAATGAATAATGTATCGTGCTATAATGTACACGTTTACATTATAGCTGCCGTGTGTGAAGCCCTTAACACATACGTTTATTTTTGTGAACTTACTTTTTATTTTAGGTTAAGAAAGTGAACCCACAATGAGGATAATAAAATAATAATGGTAAGGGACTTAAAATTGTTCTATACCTAGCTTTACAGAAAAAAATATAAAAAACAAGAAGCAAATGTAGATTCAAAAACTAATCCAAGAACCACGTTTTATTAGAATGCATTGTTATCGGTTTCTGAGCTACCTGTGTAAGTATCAAACTCTACTGCTATCACCAAGCCGCTGCCGAGCGTAGTGAATATATCAAAACCTGGACTTTGGTACCCTGAAAGTTTCAGCCGGATAGCTAATCGGGAAGTAATCGAAACTAGAGTTTCAAGATTCCATCCGGAACGACAGGCAGAAAGACTGACAAACAAGAAAGTGATTTAATAGAAACGTGGTAAAGTGGTAAAATTGTGACTTTCTCTCTATGTGAATATCCGGATGAGTTGTAGGATGGAGTTGTGTTGGAAGGGTGGACCGTGATCGCAATCATGGTGTTTCTGCGTCGGAGACCTTGCTTTGGAGGGTAGCGGGATCCGAAGCACGGTGTTCTCTGCTGGCCGACCGCAAGTTGTAGGGGGGCCCAAGTAATAGTTTAGCCAGCTACGAAAGGCTGCCCCGCCGCTTGTGAAAAATCCTGAAATGATCCATTGGGCCGCTGGCGACCGGATGTGAGGAACTGATGTATTATTTCAAGGGGGGTTTCGGGCGTCCCCGCGGTCTCCACGCAAGTTCTTCAATGGCGTAGTTATGCCTTGACTTCCGTGGGTTAGCCATTCCGACATCTCGTTTGCTATTACTCGTCCAACCTATTCACAAAAACACATCATGAAAAAAGTCCAAAGAAGATATAAGTTAAAACGGCAGATGCACGTCCTTACACTTAAAGTGGATCTTGCGAATATTCGCGGGATTCACTCCAATCTCCAACCGGTCCATTATCATCTAGAGACCTCTAAGCCCCACTTGTTCTTCTTGTCGGAGACGCAGATAGGATGTCCAGCTGATACGGCGTACTTGGATTACCCAGGCTATATCTTGGAGCATCTATTTATCCCAAATGCCGGCGTTTGTGTATACGCCCGTGATGACATTTGCTGTCTGCGTCTCCGAAATCTTGAGCACCCTAACTTCTCAGTGATTTGGGTGCTGGTGGACACGGGCATAGAGAAAATTATGTATGCTTGTGTGTACCGCTCACACAGCGGAGATCGGGGGACGACTTTATTGGTAGACTATCTAGGTGAGGCGGCAAGTGTGGCCCAACAGCGTTACCCGTCTGCTCAATTGGTGTTTTTGGGGGATTTTAACGCCCACCACAAGGAGTGGCTTGTCCCATACCAAAAAACCGACCACGCTGGTAGAGAGACGCGGAAGCTTGCTCTGGCGTTAGATCTCTCTCAGCTTGTGCAGGAGCCGACACGGGTACCTGACCGTGACGGTGACACTGCCAACTGTCTCGACCTGTTGATGACGACTGAACCAGACCGATACTCCGTATCAGTATCCCCAACTCTTAGTAGCTCTGATCACTGCCTGGTTAAGTCCGTCTCAGTGTATTCCCCACCTGATCCTAGCCTTAAGAGAAATAGGCGCGTGTGGAGATACCACTCAGCAGATTGGGACGAGATGCGGCAATTCCTTGCATCGTACCCTTGGCGGCAAACATGTTTCATCTCCCAGGACCCGTCGACTTGCGCGTCTGCTGTTACAGAGGTAATATGTCAGGCAATAGAATATTTCATTCCATTCAGTGACAAGACTCTTTCCAGCAAAGCTCAGCCTTGGTTTGGATCCAGCTGTGGTCATGCTGTGGCTCTAAAGCGTGCGGCATATCTAAACTGGGCTGATGCTCGAAAGCGCAAGTCTTCTGATATTTGAGCTAAGAAGAGAAAATTTAACGTTGCCGCTAAGACCTGCAAGAAGATACTTAGGAAGGCCTATTTTGATCACGTAAGTCGAATTGGGGCCAAACTGGCTTCATACCCCGCGGGTAGCAAATCTTTTTGGTCCCTGGCCAATTCGGTCGAAGTAAACTTCTGCCGCCCCTCACTGCCACCATTGCTGAAACCTGATGGATCACTAGCTCACACTGCTGGAGACAAAGCGAATTTATTTGCTTGTCTTTTTGCAGAAGCCTCGCATCTAGATGCTTCTGGCAAGACATCTTCCTGCCTTCCTCATTGCGGGGTTTTTATGCCCGAAATTCGCATTCGCCAGAAGGAGGTTCTCAGAACGCTTCGAGCTCTAGATGTGAACAAGGCCAGTGGTCCTGATGGTATTCCAGCGATTGTGTTGAAAAACTGTGCGCCCGAATTGTCTCCCATCTTAACGCGTTTGTACCGCCTCTCTCTTCACTCAGGTAAAGTTCCGAAGAGCTGGAAGCTTGCCAATGTACAACCAGTACAAAAAAAGGGTAGTCGTGCTGATCCGGCCAATTATCGTCTCATCTCGATTACCTCCTTACTCTGTAAGTGTATGGAGCGTGTCATAAACATTAGGCTCTTGGCATACCTTGAAGACAATGATCTTCTCAGTGACTGACAATACGGATTTCGCCGAAACCGGTCTACTGAGGATCTTCTCGCGTATGCCACTCACGTACTGAGTGAAGCCATAGAGATGCATGGTGAGGCGCTTGCCGTCTCCCTTGACATATCGAAGGCATTTGATCGGGTCTGGCACGATGGCCTTTTAAACAAGCTTCCCTCATATGGTTTACCTGTTGGCTTATGCAATTGGATAGTTGATTTCTTGAGGGAACGATCTATTCGCGTAGTCTTAGAGGGCTGCTCGTCTGATCAAATGGCTATCAATGCCAGTGTACCTCAGGGATCGGTTCTCTCGGCTACACTGTTTTTACTGCATATTAATGACCGTCTGAAGCCCGGTACCTTTGGGTATGCTAATGACAGTACTGTAGTTGAGAGATACACTTCCAATGCTCAAGCCAGCTATGACGCTGTTCAGTTTCAGAGAGAGGCGAGGTCTACCAGAGTAGACCGTTTAAATTTAGCCTTAGAAGCCGTGTCCGATTGGGGCGATGCTAACCTGGTTAAGTTTAATGCTACTAAAACGCAAGCGTGTTTGTTTTCTGCTAAAAAGAGTCCTCTACACCGATCTTCGTCTTTCCAAAGTGTAACAATACCAATAGGCGACCATTTGGAGCTTTTGAGTGTCGAACTCACATCAAACCTGAATTTTGGGTCTTATAGTGTATCCAAAGCCAAGGTAGCTGCAAAAAACTTGGTATTTTGCCTAAGGTTAGGCGGAACTTCACACCGGGACAGCTTTTGAATCTTTATCAAGCACAGGTCCGATCTTGTATGGAGTACTGCTGCCACCTCTGGGACGGTTCTGCCAAGTATCAGCTCGAGTCTTTGGATTCAATTGAGAGACGTGCTATCAGGCTCATTGGGGATGACACTCTGGTAAAGAGTAAGCTTCAAAGTCTGGCGCATCGACGTGAGGTAGCAAGCCTGGCGGTATTCTACAGATTGCACTATGGAGAGTGTGCACAAGAACTGCACAACCTGATTCCCCTATCACCTTTCCATCACCGTACGACTAGACGATCAGCAAAGCGCCACCCTTTCATGGTTGAAATACCTCGCACAAGAACGAAGCGTTACGCTTCTTCATTTATTATAAGAACTGCAAAGGAGTGGAATGCCCTGCCCTCGTCAATGTTTCCGGTAAATTATAATTCCGGTGTGTTCAAGTCAAGAGTGAATAGGTATCTACTAGGCAAGCGTGCTACACCTTCGACCACATCATCGCTTTCCATCAGGTGAGATCGTAGTCAAACGATTGCCTAGTCAGTAATAAAAAAAAAGAAAAAAAAGTGCATCAGGTAAAAACTACTGGACCGATTGAAATGCGGTTTTCAATGTTTAGTATCTTAGTTTTAAACCTAAAGTCTTGCGTACTTTGTATCTCAATTCGATGAGTAGAAGCCAAGTAATCAATAAAAACTTTTTGATGGCTGAACGTTTGGTATAAGTATTGTACTTTATACCAAGAAATAAAGAAAAAAAAAGTTTATTCAGCACAAGAACTGCTAACATAAAATACCTAGGTGCTGTTGGTCCCGGAATAATAAATAGGATACTTCTTGTCCAGAAAAATGACTAGTTCATTATAAGACTTTGTTCATCTTCTTCTTCTCATCCTAAGACACACGTCGGGACAGAGGGCAGAGACTATATTTTGCCATTCCACTCGATCCTGGGCCTACCGCTTCACTTCACTCCATGTCAGTCCGATGCTATTAGATAGAATGAGCGAACGCCGTCAGGTCTGCCATGGTTGGGACGGCCACGCTTGCACCGGCTCTGTGGATTCCAATCCAGGGCTTGTGCAGATGTGATCCACGTTCCTGTGCGATGTATGGCCAATCCAACTCCAATCAACTCAACAGGATCCTCATGGCACTGCCTCCAGAGGTCTACATTGGCGATGATGTTTGGCTAGAGATCCTAAGAATTTATCTATCTATCTATACTTATGATAAAGCAATAAGAACATAATAAAAAAATGGTCTAGGGTACTTAAAATAAGCAACTGAACAATAACATAACATTTTTAAAAAATCGTGTGTCTGTCAGTCTGTATGTTTGTTCGCTCATCACGTAAGAACTACTGGACCGATTGCAATGCGGTTATCATTGTTGGAAAGCTTAGGGTTTGACTTAAAAACTGGGGTACTTGGTATCATAATACAATGATTAGATGCCGAGCAATCGTTAAAAAACTAGTTGACGGCTGAACGCATTTTGAAGAAATGTAGTATATTGCACTTTATAGGTACTTTTGGTCCTGGAATAACATGTATGTGCTACTTTTAAATTAAATGACCACGCGGCCAAAGCCGCGGGCACACCTAGTTCATAAAAATAAGTAATTATATATAATAAATAAGTAATTATATATAATAAATAAGTAATTATATATAATAAATAAGTCATTATATATAATAAATTAAATTAAACCTTCTCACAAACATAGACCGCCAACAATACGATTCAATTACTATTATAACACGTTCAATACCGCTGATTATACTAAAATAATGTACCAGCTGATAACAGAGTGCACACAAAGAGATCCTCTCAATGCCGATAGAAGATAGCACTACCACCCACCCGCGACGATGTCTTTCAGTACACTTTTGTAAACGTCCATTGTTAGTTTGTAAAGGGCTGCAAATAAGATGTATTAAGAAAAGGAGCCATCGATTGTCTGGTGACGGAGAATACGGCTACTGGTTTTGATTCCAAAAACTTTTCCTTTTTATTTTCGTTATGGCCGAAATTCGGTGATTCTCTTCAAATAATGAGGAGATATTTTGAGATTTCTGATCAGATTTGATGTTTTAGTTTATTAGAAAAAGTACAACTCCAGTGCTGTCCCGTACTTATACATATTTTAATCATTTTTTTTTTTTGTAACTTTTAATTCAAATAATTATTATTGTTCACAGTACGAGTAGGTTGGCGGTTAATACAATCAGCAAGGACATACTGGCTACGCCGCGCAGCTTCACCTTCCCTGCCACAGACTACTAAACTTTATTTTTCCGATATGGGTCATGAATAAATAAGTACCTATAATTTCAAAAATTTAATTGCATTGTCACTTATTTTATTTTTAAGTTTTTTAGCTTTGTCGTCGATTTGTGAGCTACCCTGAAAGTTTCAGCAGGATAGCTAATCTGGAAGTGCTCGAAATTTGAATTGCAAGATTCCAGGGCCCCGATTCTGTAAGCTATTGAAGCGCGATAACGCAAGTCGATCGCTTGAGATTTTTTGAGAAATTTTCTTATTTACCACTTAAAAGTGCTATGTATCTCTGTCTGTCCACGGCCCCGATTCTGTAAGCTATTGAACCTACACTACATACATATGAGTACATACAAATGAAGTTAAAAAACTTTTAAAATAATGTTTTTTTTATAATGTCCATTCAGTCCCAAGTGTAGTAACTAGTAACACAAAAACACTAGTTATAATAAGCACTAATAAAGGATTTTATTTAAATTTGTTAAAACTATGGTTTGCTAAATATCTAGGTTTTCTGTTTGTTTAAAAATATCTAGGTATTATATCCAAAGTATACTTACAATACGATCCTCGAGATTTTAGGAATAGTTGATAACAGAATGCACACAAAGAGGCCTGCCTTTTCAATGGATCCGATAGAATCACGATACCACCCGCCTGCGACGGTGTCATTCAGTACACTTTTGAAAACGTCCATTGTTAGTTTGTAAAGGGCTGCGAAATAAGATATCTAGGCGGGCGCCACCTACAGTTTCCACTGTATAGGGAGTAATAGGTTTTACAGATTAATTTGTAATTATATAAACACCCTTTTATAGGCCTTAATTCTAGTGCACGTGTTAATTTGTCATTAAGTCTTTTTGGGACCAAAATTGTTTTTTTTTTGTACTGGCAGTGCCAATCTTCTTAGTTGGTTGAAGACTATTTCGGTGGGGTTAAAGATTAGAACCAGTATTATATTGTAAGCAAGATCCCGACTGTACTTCCAGATCTCACTGTATACTTGATAATTTTGCGTGCGTAAAGCAGAATTATTCCAAGTGCAAATTAACACGTGCAGATTAATATTTGGAAGTAAGAACATATTGTTTAAATATATTTTTTGCTGACTGTACCAGCACTTATACTGCAAATAATTAAGCCATCTAAGAATAAGAGCATAAAGTCGAAATAGGTACCTACCGAGATGAGAAAAAATGTATCAGTTGATTCTTCAAGCACTAATTCTCTCTCCATTCCCGTAGAACCCGGTGATTTGCTCAACCAACGCTACGCTAGTGTGATAGGAATTGAACTCTCTTTGTGACGTTACTTTCAACACAATAGGGACAAAAGTTATTCACTGACAATGCGAGCGCCAAATACCGATCAACCCCCTCGCAGTACCTAACCATTGTTTACTTTGATACGAGACTTTTGTGTAGGTATTATGGAGGGAACAGCCTGTAAAAGCGGGATCTTTTAGTACCTGCCAGTACGTAATAGATGTTATGGCCTATCTATACGTACCTTCGCTATCAACGAATAGGTATCTAATCTTCTTCTTTAGAGTCGACGTTTGAAACATCCAGCCGTTCCCAGCAGTCTTACCAAATAGTGTAACTGTAGGACTATTAAGAATTTTCTTACCAGTTGACTCACTGGTCTTAGCACTTGGAATTCGTAGATTGAAAAAAAAAACATGAAAACTAAACTAAGATCTTGAATTGAATATAATAAGTCAGCTATATAGGGCTATTGATAACGACGTTTGTTTTCCATCAGGACGTGTTAGGGTATGTAACAAATTGAAGCCCCCAGTGTATGGCCGAAAGTTAATAGATTAGCAATGTAGCAATATTTTGAACAATTCCCAATTTTGGGCGATTGTGACAAAATAAAAATGAAATGGCCAAAATAATATTCATAGGTCATTTATTATTTGTAGGTGACTCAGTAACGAAGTTTAATAATCGTAAAATAACTAAAAATATTTAAATTATGATTACTATAGCTAATAAAGATATTTTTATATATTTGATATTATTACGTTCCTTGTAAATAAACTACTAGATATGACAATAAGTGTATAAATTACTAATAATTTTTTCCTGTTTTATAAACTATCCAAAAAGGTATATAAAAGTCGATATTTTTACTAGACAACATCTTAAAATTGAACCATAGCGACCAATCAGGGAGTTTGCCATCGCCGGCAAGGGTATAATAGTAAAATATCGATCGGCTCAGGTAATTCACAATGGGTGTGCGCAAATCCTGTGGTAGATAATATTACATTCTATGTTTTTCTTAAAAATATCAACTTTTATTTATATGTTTTGGTACTTTATGCAATGAAGAATTTTTATTAGTAATTTGTACACTTAGTGTCATAGTATTTTTTAAAGTAAATGTTATTTCTTACAAGTAACGTACAATTATTGAAATAATAAATAACTTTATTAGTCATAGTGGTCACATTCCAAATGGTTTTAGATGCTTTATTGCTTATTGTGCTTCGTCACTAAGTCACCTACAAATTAAAAACATTGACATTCTTTCTGCCATTTCATTTTTATTTTGTCACATATGCCCAAAACTGGGTACTTTTGAACATATTGATAAATTTCAAATACCTCAGAGACTAACTTTCAGGGTAGCAGGAGACTTATGCTGACTGATGATGGGATATGATTATGATCCCACAGCTGGGACACAGGCCTTGTCTAAATGTATAACCGCTATACCACACTAGCCCAAGGTGATGGACGATCTATTTTAATTCCATTAAGATATTACTATAACCAAAAACTCAAAATTGACAAGCCAAGTAACAGATAAAAATATTTTTGGCAGCTGAAGAAATTTTGATCAAATGTTGGTATATTGGTATTTTAGGTCTTGGAATAAATAGCACATAGAGTACTTTAAGCCTGGAGAAATGACCACGCGTGCGTGGGAATGTCAATGAGGTCGAAAATCGTCTGACACCTACCGAACTATTTGAGTAAACTGGATCTTGCCAGGACTCTCGCTACTGGCTCAGCTATTCTCCTTTATATCCTTCCTTTTAATTTCTCTCTCCGTCCTCCACCCCTTCGCCTACCCTCCCCTCACTTCCCCCACCCTCCTATCACTTTTTTCCAACTTACCCCATCCACTTCCCTCAACTTTAACTATCACCTGTCACTCTGACACCTGTCACTTTGATACCTGTCACTTTAATTTTTGTTATACATTTTATAAGGATATTTATAAAATCTAGGAGTATTCTTATATCTTTT
Organism: Alsophila aescularia; assembly: GCA_946251855.1. Taxonomy (NCBI): domain Eukaryota; kingdom Metazoa; phylum Arthropoda; class Insecta; order Lepidoptera; family Geometridae; genus Alsophila; species Alsophila aescularia. The sequence goes on along the minus strand of OX276375.1, from coordinate 44,199,877 downwards.
TCTTGTATCCACACCCTATATAAAAGTGAAACGTTGTCTGTTGGTTTATTTGTTGGTTTGGGGAGTTTTAACGTGATGATAACGCGGCTGGACGGATTTTGATGAAATTTGGAATGGAGATAGCTTATACCCTGGAATAACACATAGGATACTTTTTATCCCGGAAATAGTAAGTTTCCACGGAAAGAACTGGAAAATATCGATTACTCACTGTAAGTAACGGTTGCCATGGAAACGAAATCATCAAGAGCGTTGCTTCCAAAGAGAATACATGGTACACGTGGTATACATGGTTTTTAATATCCTAGAAAAAATACAAAAATTATCCAGAAATAGGGAAAAAATATTATCGCGTATTCCTCCCATGAACATTAAATGGTGTGATTATATTTAAAAATAAGTATTACTAAGTACCAGGAGAGCAGAAACACTTAAGAAGTTGGAGATACACAATTGACAAATAAAGTTATTAAAAGTGATTATAACCTTCCCATGAAACATTAAATAGTGTGATATATGTATATTTTTACTCAAACAAGCTTGTAATGTGGTCATTATTTCGATTTTGCTTTGGGCAAAGTCGACCTTGCCGCGCTTCTTGAATAGGCGCCAGCAAAGTTGTATGGAATTTCATTACTGTCATGTTTTGCGGCCAGCAATTTCCTTTAAAAATCCATTATTTCGTGTTTTTAGTACTATTATTTATTCTGTGGTTTTGTTAACCACCGAACGCGAAAAGAGAGGCGTCGTAGTTCCCAAACGTACGGACCGATATTAACAGCAATAACATTAAAAACAACAAGGAAAACAACAAGAACGACAAAAACAACAAGAACAGCAAAAACAACAAGAACAACAACAACAAAAACAACAAGATCAACAACAAAAACTACAAAAACAACAAAAACAACAAGAACAACAAAAACAACAAGAAAAACAACAAAAACTACAAGAACAACAAAAACAACAAAACTACAAGAAAAACAACAAGAACAACGAAAACAACAAGAATAACAAAAACAACAAAAAACAATGAAAACTAAAACAACAAAAAAAAATACAACAACAAAAACTACAACAACAACAATAATAGCTAAGAACCATCTCGATCACATCAGCTTTCAAACAGAAAAAAAAACGACCTTCGGTCTCGGCCTTCATTCCAGCTTGGCCATCAAGGGCTGCAATGCTGACCGCGCTGTGATGGCCTCGAACTTAACTTAGCTACGCTCTCGACCATCACCATCGCTGCCAGCAACGCAGTCATTACAGACCGCGGCAGTAATGTAATATAAAAAAAAGTATTTCAAAGTACCAGGAGAGCAGGAAAAGTTAAGAAGTTAGAGATATGACATTGAAAAATAAAATTATCAAAAGTGAGTATACCTCCCCATGAATATTAAATGGTGTGATTATAAAAAAAAAAGAAAAAAAGTACAGCGAGAGCAGAAACACATAAGAAGTTTGAGATATAATATTACATTGATAGATAAAGTTCTTAAAAGTGAGTGAGTATACATCCCCATGAACATTAAATAGTGTGATTATATTTAAAAAAAGCATTTTAAAGTACCAGGAGAGCAGAAACACTTAAGAAGTTGGAGATATGACATTGAAAAATAATGCTATTTAAAGTGACTAACCTCCTCGAGAGTGTAGTAGCCGAAGATCGGGCTCAGTGGCGTGCTTTGGGAGAGGTCTATGTCCATCAGTGGACTGACACGGGCTGATGATGATGATGATGATGATACCTCTCCATAAACATTAAGTAGTGTGATTATATTTAAAAAAAGTATTTCAAAGTACCAGGAGAGCAGAAACACTTAAGAAGTTTTATCATCATTAATATATTTTTGCAAATTATTTTTCAAAGTGACATGGCGGGGTTGGGGTTGCGGGTTGTTGTTAGGGGTTTTAAAGGGGACGGGGCCAGGGGGAGGAGGATGGGTCCAAAATAAGGAAGAAAATGGAAGCTTTAAAGGAATTTTCTAAATGATAAGTGTCAAAGTGACAGGTGTCAAAGTGAAACAAACCCTAGAGATGCAACAAGGAGGGAATTTTTAAAAAATATTTTCTAAAGTGGTAGGAGTGGCAAAGTTTGACCGCGGGCGAAGCTGCGGGGTGCAGCTAGTATTGAAATAAAACTGTAACAGGTCCAATTTGAACATTGAAGATACTTTTTTTTTGGAGGTTTCTCTATATTCGATACTGAAGCCAAAACTGTTTCTTTTTTCATTTTGTCCGTCTTTCTGTATCTTGGCGCATCTCTGCACGGACGAAGACACGGGCGGGAATGCTAGTTGTTCATATAGGTAACATCTTCCAACGTTTACTTTTCACTGCCCGTGACTGTACCACTTACTTTTTGTGTCGCAAACCTCAATTGATAGTACATCTCCCTTTCTTCGGAAGCTACCAAATTACCAAATCTGAAATAGGTGAAATAAAAAAAATACGCTTGAGACTAAATAATACCTAGCCCCAAACTACGAGTAGGATACCCTGTACTATGGGTACTAGACAACGGATAAATATACATAGATACGAATATTACACCCACGACTCAGAAACAACCATTTCTGCTCATCACATTGTCACGAGGCGGTCCCAGGCTTTAGGTTTGTTCCACTAGCCCAGGGACCAAGCCTCAGTGGACAACATAAAAAGTCAGGAACAATTAGGAGCACAGGAACAGGAGGAGATGATTATAAACAGCGGCTTACGAAGGTATTATCATATATTTTTAAAATCTCCAGTTGTAATAAACTTAATTAGGTATTTTATAACATATTATTTTGGGAAATTCGGTTTTGCTAAAATCAATATCGGAATGACAGGTTATTTGAACCTGGAATTAATAATGACAAACTATCAAATGGAATGAAATGGATTATGAAATAATTAAGACATCAAATGGGTATTATTACGAAAGAGGTTTCACCTCGTTACAACATAAATGATTGCACCTTGCAGAATTCGAACCCGCGACCGTTTGATTTCGTACCACAGATTTTCATTTGATTTTGGTCCCTAACCACTAGACCAACTGGTCGCCATTGACATTGACTTCATTTAACAACAAACGCGCCGCAATTAACACAAATAGCGACAAATCCTGCCAAGTCCTCACTTTCCCGTTTTATAAAAGGGCCTCTACACCGTCAGATGACAACACGCTTAACAATATTTCGACAGTTACTATTCACGAAGCAGCCATTGTTACAAAAAGCCCGAGCTACAAAAGCTGCAAAGAATGAATGGGAGTGGGCGAGAGGGAGCCGATTCAATAGGAGAAAGAGGGATGTGTAGTTACGTAAGTGTGTTTTGTGATGCGTGCTAGGAAAAGCGAAGGAACCGCATTTCTTACCGAATACCTACACGTAGCGACTGTTACACTTCAATGGAAGTTAGTTGAATTTAAATGGTGGTGGAAATGCAGCGGGGAAGGTAACACATATTTTTGCAAAATATATTTTTTAAATATATTTGACACTTTTTGTTCAATATAGTTGCAACTTAAAGTACCTACCCATTATCGGTAGGAATTCTGTATCTGAAGGTAGACGTCAATTTACTTTAAACTAGCAATTAATTTTTATACTTGTATGGATTTTGATTGATAGATGTTAATTTTTGTTAATTGACAGCTATTACGGTAGATTAGTCTTAAGCGAAAATGTGTCATTATTTTTGATTAGAATTAGAACACTGAAACTTAAAAAAAACACAGCAATTCTGCTATTGAATCTGCAGATTATAAAAAGATTATTAATAAAAGCATTAAGATCAAATGGCGTTTGAGTGAACTCTCGTAAGTTTACTCCGCGGACTATGCATTGATTGAACAACACCAACATAACTTACCCGACACATGCCTATTCTCAAATAAGCATGACTAATGCTTCCTTAACAAGCAACGCGCAGGTTCTTTAGTAGCCCCTTCGTATCCTAAACAAAAGTGGCAGCCTCGGCGGCGGTTTCACGAACAACTTTAGTGTGACCCCACAAAGAGGAACGTCATTTAAATGCACACGTTTCATTGGCTCTGAATGCTTCAGGGAAGTAGAAAAAGAACGGGCCAATTACGACGCTTTTGTGACGCGACCTCTTTTGGGTCTCAAGTGTAACTTTATGTGGGGATCAAGCTTTTTATTCGGTTTCGACGGTTTCCCTTTGCGTCTTCTTGTGTTGTTCGTCTGTCAAAGGAAAGTTTTTAATTGATGAAATGTAATAAATATGAGGAGGTAGGTTTTATAAGTATTTTGTCAAAAACGCACTTACGTAAAACCTATATGCTGTTTAGAACATTTTTATACTGAGATATCATAGAGTTTTTTTGTTTATCTAATAGAGATAATTTGTTAGCTTGACAGGTGCGCCGAGACTATATTATTATATCTTAATGTACATATTCACATCAAATCGCAAGGAATGTTTGTAAAAACGCTTAGGGAAATCATCCGTACAATAAGATATCTTCTTATTGACCGAGCGAGCGCAAAGCGCGAGTGAAGCGTCTCCGTTTCAGCTTGGGCAAAAATGCTTTTGTATGTCCTTCCGGATGTCAGTCCTTCCGGATCTCTGTTCTCCTCTACAGGTCGCATTTCTCAACCGATCTAGACGAAACTTGGTATACAGGTTAATCATTTCAATGGTTTTTTTTTATTTGAAAAGTAGTAAGTATAAGGTAGTCTCATAAAAAAAACATGAAGATCTGATGAGGATCTACGGTGTGATGAGCAGAACAGCTCCTCAAAATGCAGTAAATTTCTCACTTTTAGGTTTATACCCGTGTGGGATTGATGAAGCACCTTGGTCATTGATGTTAGTTTTACAATTAGGTAACTAGATGGCGCTACTGTGCACCGCTAAATTGTTTGCAGAAAGTTTGTACGCGAGGTCTACAGCTCACAGAGCCACTAGTGTTAAGAATAGTAATAAACGACGAATAGTTTTTATGTGCATTTAATGCTTCAGATATGACCTACCTACCTGTCGATCGAATATGCAAACAGGCGACACTGCAGGTTTCATACCAATTTTGGTTCGCAGCAAGAGATTAAATACTTCGGTACTAATATATTATCGGTGAAGTGCTCTAAGTGCTACAAACGTTTTGCATTTGAATAGGGTTTAAAAAAATATGTACTTATACAGAACATAATAAGCTACATATAATTTTTAGCTTACGAAATTAGAGTTTTTTTTCGGTTTCAGTACTTTCTAAACTAGCAGCTCTAAGCAGCTTACCTAAATATTTTTGATTGACAATTTCAAAACTAAATTGATTTTCAAACTATGATATATGATATCTACAAAGTTTGACTTCAATCTGTTTTCTTTTACCTTTATTGTTTGTCGTTTTTCAATGAGCACTAAACTACGTTTGTATCAAAATGTGAATACTCGGGTTTGACCACAAGAAAGTGTGCTTGTTCTTCCTGAATACTCGGGTTTGACCACAAGAAAGTGTGCTTGTTCTTCCTGGTTGGTTTAACCAAATCTACCTATCTGGCATTACATTTTCCACATTCCAATGGGAAATAAATCTGAATTTTTTTGGAAGCTTCCATGTTCACGTTTTCATAGTGAATCCAAACACAGTCCAGAGTCAAAGGTAACCTGCACCGCACCGTTAGCCGCAGCACCCTGCGGCGCGAGCGGGCAGTTTGGCTAAAATCGAAATCTTTTTCTTTATTGCTACACTTATCTGAAATTAGCCATGAATGAATAGATGCAAGGTAAACATATACCTACCGTAATAAATCTGATTACGCCTGGTCCGACGGCGGATTGAAGTATATTGATTGATTGATGAAGATCACACTAATATTGTTAAGGCGAAAGTTTGTATGTATGTGAGTGTGTGTGTGCGTTTTGTGTGTGTATGTGTGTATGTTTATTACTCTTTCACGCTTAAACGGCTGAACAGATTTGGATAAAATTTGGTTTCGGATAGCTTAACATAAAATAAATTTGACCCCAATTTAGCAAAAAAAAAGTTTATTTTTGTATGGAAATTGCCACTTCGATGTCAAAGTGACAGGTGTCCAAATTACAGGTGTCAAAGTGAAAGGTGTCAAAGTTTCAGGTGTCAAAGTGACAGGTATCAACTCTAGGGTTGCAACAAGGAGGGATTTTTTAAAGTGGTGACGTGTTTGGTATATAAATTATCCGATACCTATGTGAAAGTTTGTGTGGTAGTATGTTTATTAGAGTGCTATTTTATCATCATCATCATCAATCCACGTGGGTGAAACCGCGGGGTGCAATTAGTAATGAATAAATAATTAGGTAATAAGATCTTCCGCAAGAGTCATATTGGTTTCTTATGAATAAATGAAATAAAATACATACCTACATTGATACAGCTACTTATGCAATTAGTTTCTTATAAGTTACAAAAGGAGGTTAACAAATCCCTTAAGATAGTTAAATCGAGCAACGATTTGACAGAAAACCATTAAGAGTGCGTTATGATTGTGAATCAACAACAAAGATGGAGAGACACGCAGAATGTATAGCGCGAATGAGAGTCACTGCTACACAAACACTACTCCGATTGTGACTAACGCCAAAGAAGACCAATTCTGTGCGTTGCACCTAATTTATTCGACCCACGCCCTATGAGGTGGTACCTAATCTTCCCACTTTTAATTAGATCTATGGTCGGCATGGATATATTTTCCGTACTTAGCTATACACCTGCGACGATCTTTCTCATCGGAGAAGTCAAACATTCCACTGCATGCACAATCGCGCGAACCAAATGTTAGACCGATCCCCGTACTCCAGGCAACCGTCCAAGTAGAGGTTCGTACCCTGTGTGGCCTTGCACCGGTCGCCAAAATTTAAACTTTGGTGTGCGCTTCCTACGTTACTTATTGCGGCGGAGCGTTCTAGCGCCCGCCCCCAGTCCGGTGATGCTGTAGACAGCATCACCGCTAACCGCAGCTAACCTCTACAGTGTAGAGGTTAGCAGAGACCAACAGCACTTATACTTACTTACCAAAAAAAACGAACTAAAACTGATTTGTCACGTGCACTGACGGCCATATCTGGCCGATCAAATGCATTATGGCGCTTGGCCGTTCGTTAGCGGCCGTCAATACGGCTCTCGGTCCACCAGCTATAAATTTAGTATTGAGCGGACACGACAACAAAGCGCGTTTTGTCTTGCAAATGAAAACGCGCACATTTCGCGGCATTGTGCGCCGCTGTTTCGGTGCCCGCCATTATTAACGGCGAACATGAAAGACAAAAGGTTCGTCTGCAGCACTGAGGCTGGCCTAGATAGCGGATTATTGTACTAACACAATAGCAGCGTTAATTCCGCGACTCTACTAGTATTTTGTTTGCAACTTTATAGTTATTATCGATGGGCAGCCGCGCGATTGGGTTTTGTTTACGCTTGTTGTGATAAACTGACAGCTTTGGCGGGTATTGTTTTCCAGTTCTTTCGTCTGCAGCGAGCCACTTTGATCGAAACGAAGTTGAAAGCTTTTGTTCTCTACGGAAATTATCTTCGACAGTAGGAAAGTACTCCAGTCTGTATAGAGTTCTTTATCAACGTGTTATCGATGCTGAAAAGTTTTAAAGTAACTTGGATGGAAATAAGATTCCAATTAGAAATCAATATTTACAAAATACTAGTCAAGTAGGTAATTAGGATACTTTACCTTACTTACTTAATAAAACTAAAAAAAAAAACTTTACATAAAGATTTGCAATAAGAAGGAGTCCACATAGCCAAACAAACGAGTGAAGCATAACTAATGGCGGCTGCGTGTGAGTGCGTGAATGAATAATTTGTGGTGTTTTGTTGTCGATTTTTTTTTACACAAAAGAACTGCATTGTGTTTGGTTTTTCGTGAGAACTTGACAGAATTAACACTATTAATAAGGTCGAGATCTTGCTGCGAGGTGGCGGCTGAGCGGCATAGAATGGTGTAAGTATATGCGTGAGGCTTGTGCGTACGAGCGGTCCGGCATATCTTGGGTGCTTCTCTTTCGATTTGGCGGCGCAGAATCAGTCTATTTTAAATATTCTTGATTCTTTAAACGACGTTTACACAACTGTTTCTTAAATGAAGCTACGTACCTATTTTAAACAACATAATATTGCATCTATATAACTAAGATACATTCTAAAATAAATAGGTACGCATAGGTAGGTAAGTACTATAAATAGCGCAAACCACAAAAAAAATGCGTTGCTAAAATCATAAGTCTTACCAATAACAAGCCATATCATTGTCGCACTTACTACGAGTAGATCTAGATATAAAAATGTTTTTTAATCATTCTAGGGTAAGGTACATAAAACCTTACTTTTAATCGACCTAACTTTTTACCACTAACGAACATCGCTACAAATAAAATTACATTAATATCCCACTAAAAATGTTGATAAAATTTCTATGTATTGCATTGCAACACAATAAAACACATAGTAAAATTAACTGTGCAAAAAAATTTGGTAGTAAATAATACAAGTAATAAGTCATTCCATGTCAATATTTGTGACCTTTTCAACGATTTCAACTTACCCTTGAAGATTAGCACGTAAACATCATTCCGAATTCAAAACTTGTAACACCAAATAACCACAGAGCACTGCACCAAACCACAGCAAATCCACTCCACAAACAAAACTGGCACAAAACATCACAATCATAGAAGAAAAATTCCAAATAAGCACTCGGCGGGAAAACTTACTCGTCGAAAAAGTTCGTCGGCAACTGACATTGGGGATATACAGCCAGGCGGTCGCGTTCACTCGGTGTCAGCCATGGACTGCCGGCCGGCAAAGCGCGAGCCGTCAGAAGATGCCCGCGCATGGATCTTGCGCATCAAGATCGTGGTTCTAGCTAGCATCACCCTTTCGCATAGCATACCCTTGCATAATGCACTTCCCTCTTTAACAATACAAAGAGTTTCGATGTTTATACAGTATCCTTTTGTTAGTGAGCTTTTGGTGAGCTTAATCGATAATGACTCTTATATTCTACAAACTTCATGTGTAAATGCGATGGTGCGATGGTGGCCTAACGGTTCTATAGTGCACTTTAGAATCCAACGATACCGGGTTCAAAACCTAGGCTCCGCACCAATGACTTTTATAAGTTATGTGCGGTTTCCCATCGCTCCGTGCTTCGGAGGGCACGTTAAGCTGTCGGTCCCGGCTGTTATTGATTAATATCAGTCGTTAAGCCATGTCAGAGGCCCTCGGGCAGCTTGACAAACTCTGACATCAGAGGCAAGCACTACCTCATACGACAAACAAACAACAACATGTGTAAAATGAAATAGTACTTAATAATATTGATATGAGAGCGTAATCTACTTTTTTCCTGACTATGTTTTTTTACTTCTATGTTTGTTTGTGTGTACGTTTCTCAGGCTCGTCTTACAGCCTAAGCGGCTTGATGGATTTTGATAAATGAGGTATCATTTTATTTGTCTTGATCACGAGAGTGCTATTGGATATATGAAGTGTCAAAAAAATTTATATAGCGGCTTAATGCTGCCATATTGTATTTCCAACGGAACAAAATATGACGAAAAGCTATCGAGTAACTATGAAAATACAGGTCTTTAAAAGACCATTTCGAAAGTATATAATTATAATAATTAAATAGTAGCAATTTTCTTATAAGCTTCTTACGAAATTTTCAATATTAGATTTAACAAGTTAACAAGCTGTACCCGCGGTTTCGCACGCGTGTTCATTTCTCTAGGTTAAAAGAAATCTATGTACCAAGACCAAGACCTAAAATACCAATATGCCAACATTTGATCAAAATTCCGTCAGCCGTCAAAAAGTTTTTATCGAATTTTCGGCTTCTACTGATCAGATTGAGATACTATGTACACCAGTTTTTAAGTCAAACACGAAGCTATCCAACAGTGAAAACCGCATCGTAATCGGTCTAGTAGTTTTTACGTGATGCACGAACAAACTTACAGACAAACTAACAAACAAACAGACAGACAGACAGAAACGATTTAAAAAAATGTTATATTCTTGTTTAGTAGCTGATTTTAAGGACCCTAGACTTTTTTTTAAATTATCTTCTTTCTAATTAAATTCTACAGACTATTTCGGTCCTATTGCTTTATTATAAGTATAGAAATAGATCTGATGTAAATACCTGGCATATACTACAATTAGTCTAAAGTTGCAATTGCAACTATTAAAGTAAAGTAAAATATGTAAGTAAAAAGAAACATTCAATTTATATAAATACTAGTTGCGCCCCACGGTTTCACCCACGTCCCTCAGGAACTCATTTTCCGGGATAAAAAGTAGCCTATGTGTTAATCCAGGGTATAAGCTACCCCCGTACCAAATTTAATCCAAATCCGTTTAACCGTTTAAGCGTTAAGAAGTAACAAACACACACACACACACACACACACACACACACACACTCACACCCGCGCGCGCACACACACACACACACACACACACACACACACACACACATACACTCTCACACCCGCACACACCCTCACATACAAAATTTCGCCTTTATAATATTAGTGTGATTATTTTTGCGGGCGTTCAACTTAATAATTTTGTTCGCAGTCGGGATTTTTGTATACCATAGTAATTTTACTTGTACTCGTATAGACAATCTTAGATTACCCGACATTATTGCAGTTTTTTGCTTCTGGTCTACGCCACTAATTTTAAACAAGAATTATATAAAAATGGCCTTCTATAGCACACCAAAAACATAAAATATAAAATACTTGCTGCACAAACGGATTCACGAGTAAGACTTTACCCGCGTTTGCTCTTGGAAGCTGCATTTTCCGGGATAAAAGGAGCCATACATACCATATACTATAATATGCCCTATATACCATACTAGCTGATACCCGCGGCGTAGCCTAAGTGGTAGTTTCAAGATTGAAGTACTCGTTTTGTATCTTGTTGCCACTCTTGTTCCCGTTATAAATAAGCTTTCCACGATCGACCCTGTCCTGAAATATTGACAAATTCCCATACAACAATTTTACTTCTCATTCTCGTGATAAATTTTCATTAAAAGCTGTAATATGTGTGTTTCTTAATCTTTAATAGTAGTTTATGAAACGGTTGCATAATGAGGGGAATTAAAACACGAGAGTGAGTTTAAAAAACGAGCCGTAGGCGAGTTTTTAATAGTATCACTCGAGTGTTTTAATACCTAGTTATGTACCGTTTCATACACTCATGCAATAGGAACTAACTTTTAATTAAAAAAATAAAGACCGTAATCTTTTCTTGATTTTGATGATAAAAGCTCGTACGTCATATTCGTTGCTGTTCCGTGATGTCAGGCGCAGTCAAATTCTCCTCACGAACACTGTTTTCACATGTTTAACACATCTTTGTCACATTTTTAATCAGTATAAAACATTTGACCAACATAATAAATCACATAATATTGGTTAGGTACTAATGCAGTGTGAAGGTAGGTAGGTGGTAGGTGTGCAGTGTGGGGTGTGGTAGGTGCGGTGTGCGGTGTGTAGGTGTGAGGGTATGCGGTGTAAGGTGATGGGAAGCAATCCGTACAGATATCCGACTAGCCAGCTGTACAAGGAGTGCTCGGTGTTGACCGTACGATAACTCTATGTGCTACAAGTGATTCTTCGCAAGCACTCGCTAGTTACGTACGACCCTGTTGCACAAAACAGTAAAAGAAAGACGCGTCGCGTATGTTTGGTTGAGCCGCACAGGACGGCACTGGCTGGGCGTCATTTCGAAATAGTGAGCTCCCGCTTATATAACACATTTTTTTATTTTTTTAGAAAGTATATGTGCTGTTGGTCTATAACTGACCTCTACAGCGTCACCGTCAGCGGTGGGGCGGGCGCAAAAGCGCTCCGCTGCAATGCGTGACGCAGAAGGCGCACGCCAAAGTTAAGTTTTGGCCACTTGCTCAAGGGCGTGTATAACACTGTTAATCATAGTCTGGACGTTTTACCCTTATCTGCTAATAAATGTAAGGAGGTGGTGGTGCCATGGCTCCAAAATCTAACTTACCAGTATACTGAGGATCTCCTTAAAGTAGCTCAGTAATTAAATTAGGTATTAATATTTCATCTATGAGCTTTTCATGCAAAACATATTATGTCTTAAGCACATGCGTAATGAACACACACTCATACATACACATACACACCCTCATTCCCTCACACACAAACACACCCTCAAACACATGAAACACACACCCCCTAACACAATGTACAACAAAATAACAAGATTAAGTATAATTTAAATAAATAGCAAAACATATTTTTTTTCTCATGTTATTGTTTATATTTATTATAATATTGTTAAACCAATTTGATAATGATATTGTTGTAATATAAATATATAATATGTTCTATAAAATTTCACACCTAATGTTAATTAATACATTTATATTGGAATTGTAATGTTGTCAAATTCTAAGGTAAAATTTGTACTAATTTAAAGTAATAACTGGGAAAAGTAATTACTAGGTTTGACGACTTTCAGCCTCCCTAAAAAGCTGGAAAGGCTTTAGCACCGTAGACCACATCCATACGCTCCGGTAGATTATACAGAAGACCGAAGAGTATAATCGGCGACTATGTCTAGCGTTTATGGACTACGAGAAAGGCTTTGATTCAGTCGAAACCTGGGCAGTGCTACAGTGATTACAGCGGTGCCAGATTGATTACCGGTACATCGAAGTGTTGAAGTGTTTGTACAGCAAGGCCACCATGACAGTTCGTCTTCAGGATCAGATAACGAATTCTGCTGCAAAAAGGGGTGAGACAGGGAGACGTTATTTCTCCGAAACTGTTCACATCTGCACTGGAAGATATATTCAAGCTTCTGAACTGGAACGGATTTGGTGTTAACATCAATGGCGAATACATCACTCACCTTCGATTTGCTGATGATATAGTCATTATGGCTGAAAATATATAATCAGTTTATAATCAGTGCGTGTTGCCAGTGATGACATACGGCACTAGGACGTGGTCGCTAACTATTGGTCTCATACAAAAGCTCAGAGTTGCGCAACGTGCAATGAAAGAGCTATGCTCGGTGTTTCACTACGTGATAGAATCAGAAATGAGGAAATCCGTAGAAGAACGAAGCTTACCGACATAGCTCTCAGAGTTTGCAAGTTGAAGTGGCAATGGGCAGGCCATATAGTTCGCAGAACCGACAACCGCTGGGGAATAAAGGTTCTCGAATGGCGACCACGAACAAGCAAGCGAAGTGTGGGGAGGCCTTTGTAGCCACATTGTAGGACGACATTGTAGCCATCGCAGGAAGTCGGTGGATGGAGGTGGCACAAGATCGCTCGTCATGGCGCTCTTTGGGGGAGGCCTATGTTCAGCAGAGGACTTCTAAAGGCTGACATGATGATGATGATGACTGGGAAGCACTAGCTACCAAGATACGGGTGTTCTAGCATCCAGTTTGGTAGGTAGAGCCGCCAATTCATTGTACAATTTTTCATGTAATAAATAAATTTATTATTTATTATTTCTGGAAGAGATCGCTTTTAGCGATAAGTCCGCCCGTTGTACTTTAGCTATAAGCTTGTTTCTATATGTTGTAAATTTTTGAAAACTGGTGTACAATAAAGTATTATCTATCTATCTATTTATTATTATTAATGTAAAATAAATTATGGCGCTAAAATCCAGTCCACAGCGAACTCGCGCGCATACGGTCTAACACGCGCCGCCATCCATACCAATATATAAAAGTGAAACGTTGTCTGTTTGTTTGTTTGTTTGGGGAGCTTTCACGCGATAACAGCTAGACGGATTTTGATGAAATTTAGAATGGACATAGCTTATACCCTGGAATAAAACATAGGATACTTTTTATCCCGGAAAATTGTAAGTTTCCACGCGTACGAAGTTGCGTGTGGGAAAGATATAAGAAAGAAAGATAATAAATGATGAAAACCCTCGTATGTGCGGAACCGGTGCTTTAATGGCAAAATATTATATTGTAACATCGTTTAGTTCAAAAAACAGTGTTATACTTTTTTTTTCTTTTTTTTATTAGAGACGTGCCGTGCGTAATTTATATCATCAAGTATATATGCCACCATTTTTGAGTTCATATCCGGATTTTACGATATGAGTGTAGATAAAGATCAGTACTTACATAGTAGTCCTTTCCTTCTGCGCGCCCGTCTTTGGCTCTTCTCGTGTAATTGCTGCCAGCCATTAGCTTCATTGCGCAGGTCGTTGCTCCATCTGGCCGGAGAGCGTCCTTCACTACGTTTGCCTACACGTGGTCTCCTCAAAAGCTCGCCTATCCCATCGGCAATCGGTTCTTCGACTTATCTGACCAGCCCATTGCTACTTCACTTTGCTAATCCTTAGAGCTATGTCGGTGAATTTCGTTCACTGCCGGATCACCTCGTTTCAGATGCGACCCTTTAATAAAACCCTGAGCACAGCCCGTTCCATAGGAAAACTAGCTAGTAAGCTAACAAAACATGAACTAAACTAACTAAACACGCCTGCCCTGCCAAAAAATAACTCATACCAATAAATTATATACTGTTGGTATGTGCTTATTATCACGGCGTTCAATTTGATACCCATATTGTAAAACACAAAAAAAAAGTTTTCGCTTTTCATAATGGTGCCGTATTGTTTTTTTTTAAATATGGCCTATGTTACTCGGGGGATGTTAGGATTCTAACAATATTCCATACTCAGTCTAAATCTGTAAAGGCATTTAAAAGTTACGGTGGAATAAAGAAACTCACATATAAACATACATGAATCCTAAAAACATTACGGCCCTTTTTTGGGCAGTCGAGTAATAATGTTTATCCAAATCGGTTCAGTCACGATTTAATAAGGTAAAGTTAAAAAAATACATAAATTGTCGAATTGAGGTTCTCAAAAGGCACATTTTTATATTATTTTACTTGGCTCCGCACTACTAGTGCATTTAGCCAGCGTCAGGTACCTATTACAAGCTTTATGTTTTATTCAATAATAGTAAAAATTTCGTGTCCTAGTCAGTCAGGAAGTCAAAAGTCTAGTCAAGTCACAGTCAAAGACACGATTCAGTAAAGTGGTGGAGCTTTACTGAAACTTCTAGTGAGTTTCGGAGAGAACACGAAAAGGCACCTTTTTTTGCATTTGTATCATTTGCCTACACTCGTGCACGTTAACGAATACCTTATGGTTAATAATCCACCAATAACACTCGAAGACACAAGTTTAAGAAATAATTCAAAGCATAACTACGTCTAAATTTCATTTTTCACGCCAAAAAAACAGTTTTGCACTTGTTTGGCTCATTCAAGTGTTTAATAGTGATGAAAAGTTGTTCACATTTTATCAATAAAAAAACATATAACACAAGTTTTTTTTTTTAATTCTATCGTCTTCATATTAGAAATGACCTTTTGTAAACTAGCAGGAAAAAGAATAAAATAATTACAATTCAACAAGAACTATATCACTTTTTCAAAATTAAAAATGTAATACCGATACAAAAATAAATCTTTAGAATAGTAGATTGTATGACGAGAGTGCAAATAATATTTTGACGGCGAGGGCGCTATTTTGAATCTAGAGCAGAGTGAAGGATTCTAGAGTAGAATCCTTAGCGTAGCGAGTGATTCAATGTACGTCGCCCGAGGAAAAATAATTTTGCGTCTGAGTGATACACTCTACTTTTCATCCCCCTCTATGGGAAACATAAATAAAAGGCGCATTTAGATACTTTACAACTCATATTATTTATTTAAAAGAAATAACTGAATAACTAAAGTAAACAACTTAAAATAAACTAGGTAATTACTGGATAATAATTACTGTAATTACTGGTATTACTCGTATTAGGTAATTACTTAACTAAAAATTTATTTTCACTTTGTACTTCTTTAATTTACGTTCTTCAGACCATCTTCAGACAAGTCTTCAGATATTGTGTTCTACATTTTGTGCAGATCTTGATTTGAATGTAATTATTGGTACTGACTCTATTTGTCTCTATTTGACTCTACTCAACTCTACTCGACTATATTCGACTCTATTAGACTCTACTCGACTCTACTGAACCCTATTCAACCCTACTTGACCCTTATCAACTATATCGACTCTATTCTATTCTATTATGTTTTCACATCTGCTAGGTGTCCCGCAACGGCATTTTTTTATTAATTTAAACTAAATTAAAAACTAATTTAATATATTATTAAAGCTGTTTTTTCTAGCATTTTCCTCGCTGTAGTGAGACACTAGAGTAAAACTAGATTCAAAATCTAGTTTTTTATATATTGTAAAGAATATGTTTTTTATTTACACTTAAATCTGGAGTTAGCGTTTGTGAACTACGAGTATGCATTTGATTCAGTCGAGACCTGGGCAGTGCTACAGTCGTTACAGCGGTGCCAGATTGACTACTGGTACATCGAAATGTTGAAGTATTTTTATAGCAATGCCAACATGACTGTCCGTCTTCAGGATCGGAGCACGAATTCTATCCAGCTCCAAAAAGGGGTGAGATAGGGAGACGTTATTTCTCCGAAACTGTTCACCTCTGCACTGGAAGATATATTCAAGCTTCTGAACTGGAACGGATTTGGTGTTAACATCAATGGCGAATACATCACTCACTTTCGATTTGCTGATGATATAGTCATCATGGTTGAAACCCTGGAAGACCTAAGCACAATGCTCAGTGACTTCAATATTGTTTCTCAACAGGTGGGTCTTAAAATGAACATGGGTAAGACGAACATCATGTCAAATGCCCATGTCGCACCCATGCCGGTCTATGTTGGGAACGATATTATCGAAGCTACGCTTACTATGTCTACTTGGGTCATACGATCCAACTGGATAGATTCAACTTCAACAAAGAGGTCAACCGACGAATCCGACTCGGATGGGCAGCGTTCGAGAAATTACGCCACATCTCCTCGTCACAGATACAGCAGTGCCTCAAGACGAAAGTCTATAATCAGTGCGTGTTGCCAGTGATGATATACGGCACTGAGACGTGGTCGTTAACTATTGGTCTCATACATAAGCTCAAAGTCACGCAGCGTGCAATGGAGAGAGCTATGCTTGGAGTTTCACTACATGATAAGATCCGTAACGAGGAAATCCGTAAAAAAACAAGCCATAGCTATATTCAGTAGTGGACTGCTATAGGCTGAAATGATGATGAAGATGAAATCTGGAGTATGCAATATGAACCAATCAATTGTAGCTTTTAAAAAAGTATATTAGACTTCTCGTTATGTTTACGCTGCATAACCTTTTATTATTTCCCTAGATGAGCTTAAGTCAGTTTGGATATAGTCAACACACATGAACGAAATTTTATTGATAACTAGTTTTCCCGCCCGCGACTTCGTCCGCGCGGACTACTGTTTATCGCGAAAAAAAACATCTTATGTTCTTCTACGTTATTCAAAACCAATGCAAAAGGACCACTCTTGATGTTTTTTGACATACTTGTTATTTCGTTTCCATGGCAACCGTTTCTTACAGCGAGTAATCAACATTTTTACAGTTTTTCCAGTTTTCCCGTAGAAACTTAGAATTTCCGGGATAAAAAGTATCCTATGTTTTATTCCAAGGTATAAGCTATATCCATTCCAAGTTTCATCAAAATCCGTCCAGCCGTTATCGCGTGAAAGTTCCCCAAACAAACAAACAAACAGACAACGTTTCACTTTTATATATTGGTATATGGATATAGTGTCTCATCAATATAGGTACTTTAGTATTATATAGTTATAACATAGAGTTTGGCCTATTGGCGGGAAACGAAGTAGAGACGGTTGTTTTGCTTTGTTTTTTTTCTCTCAAATTTGTGTTTCTTCGAGTGTTAATGTGTAATATTAACCATTATTATTATTATTATATGTTCGTAAACGTGCACGAGTGTGTGCAAATGATACAAACACGGAAAAAAGTGACATGTCGTGTTCTCTCCGGAACTCTAGTTTCTGTAATGCTCCACCACTTTACTGAATCATGACTTGACTAGACTTTTGACTGCCTGACTGACTGGGACTTGACAATTTGACAATTTATTGAATAATCAAACAACTTGTAAATTTCTATAGATACTTGACTTGGTACTTGACCGGCTAAATGCACTAGAAGAGTGGAGCAAAAATAAAACATGGAGTCATAAAGATTCATAGAGTCATAGAGTCTGATCTGGGGCCCTAGACAAGTAGGCATTCTATTCTTTCAATGCAATGGAATAGAACGGAAATGTACGGGACTCACATTAGAGTTTTCGTTCGCTAATGTCAGTCCCATACATTTTCGTTCTATTCCATTAGCATTGAAGGAACAGAAAGCCTACTTGTCTAGGCCAGCTGATATGTTCATTGTACGTAGGCGTACGTAGGTAATGTCTATAGATAATGTTATAGCATAGAAAAAATGCCAGTAAGAGTTATTCAAAATCTTTGTTATAGAGTCGTAAAGTAGAATAATCTTTTTGTCTCTAGAACAGTTTGTATATTGAATAATTTATAGGCATAATTTATCATAAATCTCTATTTTCATAATTTCTAAATTACCTTTCTTAGTACGTGGGCACCTAGAAGCCAAGAGTAACACTTGTGTTAAATTTCAAGTTTTTAGGTCTTATAGTTTGGAGATTTCTTGATGGTTTTTGCCTTTTTAGATATATGTATATAGGATACCATATACCATTTAATACGTAGATACCTATTTCAAGCCATTTTTTTGCTCTTTTAGCTCAAATTTCTAGTTAATTTGAAAAATAAAAACTGTTCCAATTGGTACAGGCCATAATTAAAGTACGGACAGACACACAGGCGGACAGCGTGGCGTAGGTTTATTAAAACACGCACCGTTTGGACACTTTACGGTACGGAAAACAACAATAAAAATAGTATGAAAATCTTATTATTCTGCCGCAGCCTCCCAGCAGCGTTGCGTATGGCCAGTACGACAAATAAGATACATGTCTCATCAAAGGAAGAAGCCAGAGACAGCGGCGTGGATACAATGTGGTAACGTTGGGTAATATGTCCGTACACAATGGCGAACGAGAGACACAAAGCCGCGCGGGGTATTGTGTGAACCCGCACAATACACCTTGCATACACATGCGGAACAACCAAACGCAACAACCGCGAAAACTAAACGCACACAAATATAACCTTTATAGTAACGGTCACAGGCAACACCACCCGAAATTTGACTCATCTTCCCGCAAAGTTTACTTGGCACCAATACATAGGTAGCGTATATTGCGTGTCAAAATAACTGTTATTAATGGAAATTGTAGTTTTCTGTATGAATTGATCTTTCATTATGTGTCCTTGTTGATTGTTAAAAACCTATTCAAATTATATCACAATACAATACTGGACAATACAATCTGTATAGTTTACTATTCATTGCAAGAAAATCTATCTATTTGTAAAATAGAGTACCTATGTATTGTGTAGTCTATTATTTTAATCAAAAGATATAACTGGAGCTGGCGTAGCACATCATGGTTCATGTAGCGGCTCCAACTCCAAGTATTACAGATGCATGCTCGTAGCACGTAGGTAGTCTACGAAACCGAAACAAAAAGCGCACGATAAATTTCAGTTTCCAACCGACTTCAAGAGTTCTCAATTCGACACGTATGTTTTTTTAATCGACTTCACAAAAGGAGACGGTTATATGTTCGGCTGTATGTAAGTTATTTTTTTCTCTTTTTATGTATGTCGGTCGATATCTCCGGCAATTGTGGATCGATTTCAAAAATTTTAATGGATAGTGTATGCCTCAACGGTAGTCCCAATTATTCCACCTCTAAGGGTGGAAAATTAGGGGATGACTTAATTTTATTAACTTTCACTCACTTTATGACGCGATATCTCCGTCAAATGTGGGTCGATTTTGAAGTTTTTTTTTATAGAGTAGGATTTGCTTTAGGTATGGTCCCATATATATATATATATATATATATATATATATATATATATATATATATAATTTGGTGAAGATCTGATGAAGACCTTCGGAGAAACAAAGGAACTCTTCAATGGATAACAGCAAGTCACTTACCATTGCTGTAATCGCATGTTCATGTATTATTCACGCCACTCAAAATAGGGAAATAAAATAAATTAAAAAAAAAGTAAAAACCGACTTCAAAATGAATAAAATAATATTATGTAGAAAACAGTTAAGGAAGTCGGTGCCTGCCTAATTTTCGTAAATGTAACCAAATCAACGGTACAGACTTCCTTAACTGTTTCCCACATAAGATTATTTTATTCATTTGAAGTAGGTTTTTACTTTTTTTTTAAGTTTATTTTATTCAATATTAAGTTGATAGCGTGGTGTAGCCCCCTGTAGTGCATGGCTCAATTGACTCAGTTCTTACAGTATTGTGGGATCAATTCCCGGAAAATATTAAAATGTATTTTTGAGTGGCCTAAGCAAACATCGGAAAGAATATTTATGGCAAAGAAAATAGTAGATACTCACTCACTTTAGACTCAAAGCGTTGGTAAATTAAAACCAAGGATGAATAAACCTACATATATTAACAACTGAATTAGTTTAGACGAAAATTATCTATGATTTCTCGAATGAAACGGAACTCTTTAAATGGTTACTCATCTCGTAGATATGAGGAAACATAAACCCAAAAAAAATGAACTTAATTCGTCCCTGTCGCAAAATCCTTTCTTGGTTGAAGTCTACTCCCTAAGTCCAACTAGTTCTATCAATGGAACAACCAATAGAACTAGTGGGAACTGACCCTATAAACTACCTACGTAGTACCTATGTACTTGACGGCATTTTTGCCGAAGATCTAAAGCATACAGGAGAAACTGGCATAAGAATCCTTCATACTCTATGCAACCGGATATGGAAAACCAGTGAATTTATAAGTGACTGGCAGGAATCTGTCCTTATACCTGTTCGTAAGAGAGCTCGACGAAGTCATGTAGAAAATACAGGACTGTAGCGCTCATCTCCCACGCTAGCAAAATTCTACTGCATGTTATCAATTAACGTCTTAAAGTATTCCTACAATTGGCATTCCAGTAGAGCAGACAGGTTTTGTTAGAGACGAGGCACTCGAGAACAGATAGTAAATGTCAGACAGATCATAGAGAAAAATCGAGAATTTAACATTCCAATACAGTGTTTTCTCGGTTACTCAAAGGCGTTTGACTGTGTAAGATGGGAATGCCTGTGGAACATCTTAACGGAAATGGAAGTACCCAGACACCTCATCGTTCTTATTGCAAACCTGTATCTGGATGGTAATACAGTTCTTAAGGTGAATGATGTATTATCAAAACCTTTTAAGCCACAAAAAAGTAGTGAGACAAAGATGTATAATGACCTCAATTCTCTTTAATATCTATGGAGAATTCATAATAAGAAGAGTTCTGGATGGATGGGAGGGTGGAATTGCTGTGGGGGGTAAGAAGATAAGCAACTTACGATATGCCGACGACAGAACACTCATCGCGCCGTCTGAGGAAGAACTTGCGAAACTGCTTTCCAGAGTGGAGAGAGAAAGCAAATTAGTTGGCCTTAGCGTAAACAAAGCAAAAACCAAAGTCTTAGTGGTTGGTAGGCAAAGGTACACTCTCACGCTCCAACAAACTGAAATCTTGCGTTGGTCCACCAATTTGTATATCTCGGCTCTCTTATAACTAGCGAAGGTGGCAGCGATAAAGAAATAAGCAGAAGAATCCAAATATCAAAGTCAGCGATGACGAAGCTCATTAAAATATGGAAAGACCGCACCATACCGTGTAAAACAAAAGTGACACTGGCGCACTTTGGTCTTCTCGATCTTCTTTTATGGTGCAGAAACATGGACAATACGAAAGACCGAAGCTAGGAAAATCGACGCGTTAGAGTTGTGGTGTTTGAAGCGGATTTTGAGTATTCCATGGACTGCTCGCAGAACAAACGTTTCTATTCTCAGTCAACTGCACATAGAAACAAGACTCTCTGCCATCTATTTTAAACAGATTACTTTGGCCACATTGCTCGTAGAAACTGTGACAACCTTGAAAAGCTTGCAGTGGTAGGAAAGGTCGAAAGAAAAAGACCATGCGGTCGATCATCCACCCGATGGACGGACCAAATAAAATCACTAACTGGTCTGCCTATACCTGATGCCATAAAAATAGCCGATGACAGGAGATCATGGAAAAGTTTGGTGCAAGGAGTGATATTGAAATTTCCATCTAGCTAAATACGGCCTTCATTATTGAAGATTACGACTAAGAAGAAGGTCAATTAGTTTTGAGTTTTCGTATATAATCAGATTTGGCCGCCCTAGGCCGTGTAATACCAGCCGCCCCTCTCTCAGCTCCATTAATTAGGTACTAGAAGTTGCCTGCAACATTATAATTTAGTCAATTAGTAAATATAGGTACTTTCAGGCGTTTAGAGGAATGCTTTAAGTTAAGTTGATTAGTTTCGTTTCTTGTTCACGTCATAGTTTTTTTTTCCCGGAATTGGCCACCCTCGTAACTGGCCGCTCCTTGGCACGGGCCTACACGGCCTATATGCAAATCCGCCTCTGCTTGAAGATATATAAAAAAATATGGTCCAGAGGACTTAAAACAAGCCACTGAACAATAATATATCTTTTTTTAATAGTGTCTGTCTGTAAACTTAATCTAAGTTTATGGGTTGACCTATTTTTTTATTAAGAGAGAACCAAGAAAAACTGTGTGTATATTCGTACATCACGTAAAAATTACTGGAATGATTGCAGTGCCGTGTATGCTGTTAGATAGCATAGGTTTTAACTTAAAATCTGGTGTAACTTTTATCTCAAACCAACGAGAAGAAGCCGTATGATCGATTAAATATTTGCAACTGATGGGAATTTGGTATATTGTACTTTTACTCAAACAATACTATTAATGTGGTCATTATTTCGACAACCTTCTTTGGGCAAAGTCGACCTTGCCGCGCTGCTTGAATAGGTGCCAGCAAAGTTGTATGGAATTTCATTACTGTCGTGTTTTGCGGCCAGCAATTTCCTTTGAAAATCCATTATTGTCGTCTTTTGTCGTAGCACTATTATTTATTCCGTGGGTTCGATAACCCCGAACGCGAAAAGAGAGGAGTTGTAGCTCCCAGACGAATGGTCAATGGTGATTGTTGTTGTTGTTGTTGTTGTTTCTGTTTCTATTTCTGTTGTTGTGGTCGTTGTTATTTTCGTAGTTGTTGCATTGTTTTATTCTTATTACACTAAGCCGGTTTTATTTAAATTCCTCGCATTGTTTGAGTAAAGCACTATACAAGCCTTGGTCCGCAATGACTGCCCTGCTGGCCACGCTATAATGGCCTCGAGCTTTGCTTAGTTAAGTTCTCGACCATCATCATCGCTGCCAGCAACGCAGTAATTACAGACCGCGGCAGTAATGTACTATATATTATGTACTTGGCTCATAGAATAATACTTTTTCTCCAGAAAAATATCCGAGTGGGCAAAAATGGGGAGCGCAGTTAATAAATATAAAATACCACAATTCAATGAGACCTCCCTCCCACGAAGGGGAACAATTTTTTATGTTTTTTAATTTTGGTTAAATATTTTTATTTTTATGTATTTTTTTTTAATGTGTAATACACTCAATCCCGGCGCTTATGCGATATCACAAAATTGAATTGTTCTAAACAATGAAACTCGTAAACAACTGAAGTTGCACTCTCTTCTTTTGGAAAATAGTTAGGGACACTAATTATGTTATTAAAGACATAAAGACTTAAGTAGACAATACTTTGCTTCACTGGATACATAACATTTATATGTACCAAGTTTTATTTTTATACATTTCTATATTTACAATAAATAGTAATCTAACACATGCAAATCAAGCAAAAAGGTCACTACAGCGTCGAAATAAATAAAAAAAAATTAAAACGAGACCCCAGTCGATGGGGTACATTTTTTTATCTTCACTTTTTGTGATAAACACAAAAAAAAACTATCCTGTTAATATTTCATGTTTTGTAAATACCTACATAGTAGCGGGACGTGTCAAATAAAATTTCAACCTTGTAGTGTTGATAGTTTCTAAACAAAAGGGCTGTGACGTACAGACAGATGGGCTAAGGGACAAGGCACAATTATAAGGGTTCCTTGTTTGACTACGGAACCCTAAAAAAAGATCTAATCGGCCCATAAATCTCTAAGAAATCAGTGTAAATAGGCATAATAAATAGCTTAAAATTTAAAAATACACGCCTGCCCTACCTAAAAAGAACTTATACCTATAAATTAAATACTATTCGAATGTACATAGTAAGGTCTTCAATTGGATACCCATATTTTAAAATTCGAAGGTTTTCTTTTTCTCATTTGAAAATTGAGCCATACTGCCGCTACTTTTTTTTTATGTATATCCTATTTTACTCGGGGGATGTAAGGATTCTAACGGTACCCCATACGTCTAAATCTGTTCCGGCATTCAAAAATTATGGTGGAATAAAGAAACTCACATACAAACAAACATAGGTACATGAATCCTAAAAATATTACACTCCATTTTTGGGCAGTCGTGTAAAAACATAATTCGATTCGAAATAAAAACATTCTCCTTTATTGAATACGGCTAAAAAGTAGTCTAAAATTCATAAAAAAACAAACTGTAAACACAGCATCGATCTCTCCACAGATTTGGTTGCTTGCTCGAGAATTTCTCCATAAACTCGACCCACTTGACTATAATCTCTTCGCATTCATCTCATTAGCTTTCTTATCCGGGTATTTCCCTACTAGAGGTAGAAGTTAAGTTTACACCAAGAATTACTTACCTCGTCTTTCTATCTCTGGAAACTTGGCTTAATGTATTAAAGATACAACGAAAATTAAAGAAATCGGTGGACACACCAATATAACTTACAATATATAGGTAACTATTGAGCGGGAGACGATAATACACGACCAAAATAATGTACGACCAGTATTGTACAGCCAATATTACACGGCCAGATATTATGTGTACATGGATTCGTAATATTTGGACGGCTAATACTGGCCGTGTATTATTGCCCGTACAAAATCGGTCCGTGTTGATAATGCACGGCCAGTATTACGCGACCAATATTACGTGTACAACTGGATACGTAATATCAGCCCGATCCCAATAATACGAAGCCAACCATAGACAAGCTAGTTGGTACCTGTGCTTTGTTACGTAAGGGCGGAGGGGCAGCACTTCCCGCAGCGCCGGAGCAATTGCGATTCATAATCTGTGGTAAAAGGAAACTGGAACGTGCAAACGAGGCTTTGACCATGTCATTTCTATATTTTAATCTGTGATGTACACGTAATATTGGCTGTACATTAACGCCCGTACAAAAAGTGTGCGGCCCGTATAACACAGCCAATAATGCTCACCCTGTTATTACATGTACATATTTTGGCTTCGTAATCGTGGCTGCGTATTATCGCCTGCACAAAATCAGCACGGGGTGATATTACACGGCCAATATTACGCAACCAAATAATGTACACCCTGATATTACGACGCCAATCCACGTAATATTGGTCGCGTATTATTGGCTGTACATTATTTGGTCGCGTAATACTGGCCGTGTAATATAGGGACTCCTATTGAGCGAGATACAAAGTGTTGCCAAAGCCAAATCTCGAATTGCCGTGTTCAGTGAGGGAAATTGCCATGTTTGTATGGAATAAAGACCTCTCGATGGCCTTAACATAAACAATTTGGTAAAGTGCGCGTAGAGCTCCCTGAGGTCCCGTGCAAATCAGAATGCACACGAGGTGTTGGTGATGACTGAGTGACCTGGGGTACCTGGGTACCTTAGTACCGATATTAATTTAAACTTTACCTGTTTCTGACTAACGAACGGATAAGAGATATCATATGAGGGTTCGTTTTTTTTCCTTTTGGTGTACGGAACCTTAATAAATGTAAATAAGTAGATAAAATACATGAAAAAACAATTTTCTTTAAATGAATACTTAAAACAAATTCCTCCGCGTTTGTCCGTACTTTTTTACCTTTAATTAATTCAAATGAATGCTTTTGTTAATAATAATACATTAATTGTGAAACTTTGATTAGGGCGATTTTAAATTATTGGTAATTTTATCCCATAATATGAAAATTGCCGTAGATTCTGCAACGGCAATGGAGATGCTGCCGTAAGCCGTAGGCCGTAGGTTTTTATTAATATTATGCCCAATTGCCATAGAAGACGGCAATCGCCGTAGCAATGGCAACGCTGCCCTAAAATCATTTCGTCGGATGACATCACCAACACACTTGGTTAGTGGTACACAAGAAGGTTATAAGCCTTCTGGTATTTATACAAACTCAAGGTTTTTAATTTAGTAGTTGGGGTAACTTCGAACATCGCTAGAGCCTCGTCCGGTTTTCTAGAGTCCAAAATAAAATAGTGAGTGCTAGTGAATAAATAATAGTGCAAGGTGACGACTTATAAATCTATTTGTTTCTAATGAGGCTTAGTTAGGTATCATTACCTATTTAGTTAGTTTAATATGTAGCCGTTCCGGACCGGTTAAAACAGTTTCGTTATTTCTTTAGAAGATCAACAAGCTGCTAACAAGTCAGCTGTGAGCAGAGAAACCGATGAACCTGCGAGGAGACTTCAAGGCCCAGGTCAAGCAGATCATGGCACGGCAACAGTTGAAAAAAGAACACTACATAACTATAAACAAGGCAATCGTGGAACTCGAATGGGTTTTGCAGAACCGGTGGCCAGGTAGGTAACGTGATGAACAATAACTAGCTTAAAATCTAAAAAAATACGCCTGTCCTGCCAAAAAAGAACATATGCCAATAAATTATATTCTGTTGGAATGTACATATCAAGGCCTTAAATTGTAAAATTCGAAGAAAAAATATGTTATTTACATTTCAAAATGGAGCCATAATGCCGCCATACTGATTTTTTTTTACAAGAAGAAATATGGTTTATTTTACACGGGGGGGATGTAAGGATTCTAACGATACCCCATACGTCTAAATCTGTTCAGGCATTTAAAAGTGATGGTGGAATAAATAAACTCACATACATACAAACATGCATGAATCCTGAAAACATTACACTCCTTTTTTTTGGGCATTCGTTTAAAAATTTGTTATGCTAATGATGAAGTTGACTGGAACCGTGGATAGTATAAGTATGCAAGTCGTAGGTCCATAGGTAAACGTAGGAAACTATAATGAGTGCCTGGTCTCTAACTCAGGGTAGTGTAGATGGGGTGTTCGGCCCTGCCGTCAGGAGCAGCAGGGTGTCATCAACCTGTAGGGAAGTTCTCTTAGATCTAACTCAGGGTAGTGTAGATGGGGTGTTCGGCCCTGCCGTCAGGAGCAGCAGGGTGTCATCAACCTGTAGGGAAGTTCTCTTAGATCTAAAGATTGCGAGTTATGCGCAGCTTTCGCGTGATTTTGTTAAAAACGACAGTTTTCGTATTCACGTAGCAATATCGATCGGTTCTCTTGCGATTCTCGATCGCAGCTGAATCAACAAGAATTCACATTTTTTTATACTGTGTCTTTGTCTGTCTGGCTGTTCGCGCATCAAGTAAAATCTACTGTACCGATTACGATGCGGTTTTCACTGTTGGATAGCTTAGGTTTGTATCTCATTCAATCCGGTGAGTAGAAACCGAGCGATAAATATGACCATTTAATACTTTCTTATCGATTGATAAGAAAGTATTAAACGCTTGAAAAAAAATGATTAAATGTCGTACTTACCTACTTACTTTATAGATACTTTTGGTCCTGGAATAATAACACATAGGTTACTTTTAACGCAAAACCTAGTGGCAAAACTATGACCACACATAGGTAAAGTTGCGGGCACAGCAAGTCCTTAATATATATGTATACTATGTTGTACAGTCCGAATCAAACTTAATGGCGGCTGTGAAGTTGGCGCGGAGCACTGCGCAATAGCAATTATTTCTACTTATGCGCGGGTGTTGGAGGCGTGAGGGGATGCGCAATGCCGCGCTAGCAGCGCACTTCACTCACAGCCGCCATTAAGTTTGGTTCGTACTATAGTGGATTAAACTTAACGTAATAAGTACACATATTATAAAGGTGGAGAACCACCGCGGGCGACCTGGGACGGGTCGTTGACCCTAGCCATGTCCTTGTCACTTGACAGGTCAATGACCTTGAGGCCATCGCCGGGTCCTAAGGTTTGAATTGCCGATGTTTTGTTAGGTTTAGGTTAGGCACAGAACACCTAATAATACTACGGTTTAGGTTAAGTTTGTTCTGTTTTTGTGGAGTTATAATTTTAAATTTTGTGAGAATCATTATGTTAATAGCGATAAAACAGTAATGAAAAAAAATGTGTTTAGTGTTACATTAAAAACTCCATGAAGCGGCATGTTTTTTAAGCTGTGAGCCACCTTACGCTATTTTTATACTCGTGCTCAAACTTAGTTATTAATGGCCAGTCCTATACCGTCAGCTTTTGACATAAATGCCATACGCCATAAACAAGTTTTGGCGGGGTTATCCATTATTTACATGACATCCTGTATGTACTTACCTGTATGTTATCAGTATATAATAATTACAGGAGCCAAATTAACACCCTTCGGGTCTATGATCATGGGGCTTGGAACGCCAAGTAGCGACATCGACGTCTACGCCCACATCCCCGAACCTGTCAACAACACAACCCTAGTCGAGGAAGCAGCGTCCGTTCTAAGACAACATCCAGAACTATTCACAGACATATATACCAGTGGGGACAGAATCCCGATAGTGAACGCCTTGCATCTGCCGTCTCACCGCGATGTAGACCTCAGCTTCACAGGCCCTTCCAGCATCAGCAACACGCGACTGTTGAAGTACCTCTACCACAGGGAATCTAAATTCTTAGAACTAGCTGTCATTATCCAATACTGGACGAAAGTTCACAAACTAGACGACAACACGCGTTACACTTTCAGACTCATGGTGATATTCTTTCTACAACAGAAGGGCATCTTCCCATCTGTCACCGTGCTTCAAAAAAACGAAAAGCCACTTATAATGGACCACTGGAACACTGCTTTTGAACAAAAAGTTTTCGACTCTGTAGACGATGCGCTATTCGGCCTTTTGGTAGATTTTTTTGAGTATTACGCTAGCTTTGATTACGACAGATTTGTGATTTCGCCATTTGTCGGATATCCCGTTAGTAAAACGAGGTTTGAAACTATAGGAAAACTGCCTAAAGAGTTCGGTCTGTATAAGCACAACGTGGAAAATAATATAACGGATCCCATATACCTCAATTCTCCTATATCCGTCCAGGAAGTTTTTGATCACAACAGGAACATTGCCGAAAATATCAACGATATATTGGCTATGAAGATGATAGCCGCGTTCAGAACAGCTTATAATGTGTACAAAGAAAATAAAGATCCTGATGAGTTTCTCAACTCGATTCTTCAAGAATAGCGCCTTAAGTAGTATAGCTACCTACATTATAATTATTATTAATGTGTAAGAGAGAGAAAGAGGGAGAAAGAGTAGAGGAAAGTAACTAGATGTGGGCTAGTGCTTGGGCTAGGGGCTAGTAACATTTCTCGAATATAAACAATTGAAAGACGACATTTAACGACTATCTTCATTAGGCCAGTCTGTAAGGGAAAGTATGAAGCTTTGCCTTACAAATGGTGTTGTAGAAGATGTTTTGTTTTGATTGCTTTGCTATGAGGTCTATACGAAAAAGAAACAAATTTTCGACCTCGAGGGGTGGGAGCGTTAGCCGCCATCGTGAATTGAAGGGCCCAAAATTCGTGAGCGTCAGGACTGCGGGTGTACCTCCGGCATCGAACCATTTTTAGTAAAGATGTTTTTTTTGCTTCTTGTAACTTTTTACCTACTCGTATGAGACTGACAGAACAACTATGAATGCAAAAAAAGTTGCAAATATTGTCTTCTTTATACTTTTCATAGACACTTTTGCCATAAAGCTAACTGTTAAAGAACTATCTAGAAAAAATAATAATTTTGGCCCCTTCAATTAAAGATGGCGGCTAACGCTCCCACCCGTCGAGGTCGAAAACTTGGATTTTTCCTCAGAGTCTAGACCTATATATGTGAAAACCATTACTACTTTTTGCAAGACAAAAAACTCCTTGTCTCCCTCAAGGGGGACATGACCCCTGTAGCCAATTTCTCTACTTACTGGCCTATTCGCCTTATCTAACCTAAAATTCACTCTATTTCGTCAGTTCGGCCGCCGAATCTAGATAGGTCGGTGAAGTTTCTCCGCAGATAAATAAAACTTAAGGTACCTACGCACATATATTATTACGATTAAAATTAGGGCTAAATAGGTACTGTACTGTAACTACATGTTTGAATTGTAGAATATAATATGTTTAATATTATGTTTTTTGATCGATTAATTACTTATGACTTATAAAATAAGAAGTCAAGTTTATTTCGGTCAAGAATTTCGAATGTGGGCTATGACTATGGTTATAATATAATAACTGTGCTGGGCCAGAGTTTGACGCTTGGATATGTGACATTTCTTACACTCTTACAAGATAAACATTTATTATTGGGTTTTTTTCTATCTTTAGGTAGGCTATAGCCACCATTTGAGTAGCCCATATTTGAGTAAGTACCTGTTCCATATTAAGCGCCCATTTGCTCGTAGTTACCTTATTGTACAACTAACATTTATAACCAAGGCTCCATCAATCCCTATCTAGTAGGTAAAGGGCTGATTCCACTGGTAGAAACCTAATAGTGAGAAATTTACTGCATTTTGACGAGATATTCTGCTCATCACGCCGAAGATCCTCAACAGATCTTTACCAAATTTGTTTGAGACTATCTTAAAGTTTCAAATAAAAAAAGAAATCGGATTTATTAATGCGGAGATATTCAGTAGCCCCCTTTTTACCGTTATTTTTGGCGGAAGTACCCAATCAAAAATCCCCGATGTATAAAAAATTCAAAAATTTGCTTAACTTGTATACCAAGTTTAGTTTAGATCGGTTGAGAAATGCGACCTGTAGAGGAGAACAGCCGGACAGACATCCGGACATACGAATGAATTTTTGCCCAAGCTGAAACAGAGAAGCTTCGCGCTCGCTTGGTCAAAAAAAAGGGGCCTCTATTGGCTGGCAATAATCTTCCGCGCTGCCCCACTGCGGTTTGGTTGGGCCTATTATTGTATGATGGCTAATAAAACTAAGAATTTTTAATAGAAATAGAAATATTTTATTGTAAAAAACTGTGTAGGTATACTTAGCGGCACGTAAGTCTAGCGGTGAACGAAACGTGGCGGGGATCTTGGCAAACTTTACGGTATATAAATAATTTAATTCTGATCTATTATTTTATCAATTTAACATTTTCGGAGAAATTCGAGTATTTTTTCACTCCTAAACTAAACATGACATAATTCTATGACAAGTGTGCGAATATACAAAACACAGCAAAGTTCGGTAACAATACCAGTCAGGTGAAACAGCATAGTAAAAAACTGTTCATAACTGTTGTATCAAACGTGAGCTAATTTCTATGGCGGCTATCTTTTCTACTTCACTATATGCATGACCTTCTTGCACGCCTTCGCTATGAATATGTGTTCTGTGGTTTAACTTTGTTTACAAAATTATTAGGCAAGTTGATTTTGTGATAATTACCGTCTGTTGATGTATTTAATGCTTTGAAGGTGTTTGTTTCTACATTAAATAAATAATAGTGTGATTGAGTTTGAAAGTTTTCTATGCAATGAGCTATAAACTTGCGAAATTTGTGGTTTGCGATCTGTTAGAGCGATGGGACAAAAACGAACATTTATGGCTAAATTTCCACTGAATAAAGATAGGTAAGTGGTAAATCTATTCGGTAATCTATTAGGTACAAGAAATTAATGATTTTTCTTTCATAATATTCAACAAAATAACATAGCCTTGCTAGAACTAGTGCGGTGCCGGTGTTATCGATATTTTTTCTAACCCGTTATTCGATATTTGGTTCCTAATCTTATTCTAAGTCTTTCTGCATTCCACACTATATAATAGTAAACGTAGTAAAAGTATAGATTTAGAATACCTAATGTCGCGTAGCCTTAAACCACTTAAACATCTAATTTTAATTAAAAAACTTATTTTCAGGTGCAAAAACTGGATACAAGTGACCGATAAAGAGGACTTGACATACATACCGATCGAAAAGCTGCATGAATTAAATATTTCTGTGGCAAACATTTTCGAAACACCGACAACAAAAACATACATCCCAATTTAAAAAAAAATGCTACTCCTTAACTGCTATTAATCACGGACCACTGCTAGTTTGTAATATTAAGTAAGGAGTAAGGAAGATTAGACATTATTTTAAGGGAAAAAGACACAAATTGTGTTGTGTACTATATAATGTATTATTTTTGTATGTAATAAAAACCACATGCTTAGAAAAAACATATTATTATTATAAACCCCATATAAATTAATATAGTACTAATGCGTTTTTTTTCTCAAAATATCGATATCGATAAAAATGTGCTATGTTTGCAGACATCCTTTTCTGTTTGTCATGTTGGCTAACATGCTCGATATAGAGTGTTATTATCTATGGTCATTCGTTTTGTTATGTTGCACTTATTCTCAGCGCTCGTTTTAAAAATTCACAACATCCGTTCCAATATACGTCAGTTCCGTCTCTTCTTACGTAGTATTTATATACTCTTTGAACAATACTTAAAAGATTAGACGTGTTTCCGCCACACCACTCCCCTACGGGG
Organism: Alsophila aescularia; assembly: GCA_946251855.1. NCBI lineage: Eukaryota > Metazoa > Arthropoda > Insecta > Lepidoptera > Geometridae > Alsophila > Alsophila aescularia. The sequence continues at coordinate 44,167,099 of OX276375.1, read as the reverse complement.
TTAAAAAAAACTATTATTTTTTAAATTAATAGTAACTTCAATATAAACTATATTACAGGTCTAATATATCCCTGAATCGAACTCTTCTGCGAGATCTAGTAACAACAGAAGCAGGACGAGGTGAACTAGAAATCAAATTATTTGCTGATAACTCAATAGGACCAGTGGCCTTATTACAGAACTTGGTTACAATCGGATTATCACTTTCTTCATAGCAATTTCGCCTCTATCGCAAGGCATTAGTGATAGCGATTTTTACAATCCGATTGAAGCCAAGTTCTGTGGTCGGGGCCCAGAAGTTGCAGTCTACTGCTGTTGGGATCTATCCCACCCACAGGATCACCTGACATTGCCGGACGCTATGCGTAAGGGGCAAAAACATCAGCAGATAAACCAGATTCCATATGTGGAGGCGTAGATTTTAAAGTTAAGTACAACAAGATACCTAGTAGGTGTTTCGTACATACTTCCACTTAAATGAGTGAAAAATTACACTCAATTCTCGATCCTCCCGACAGACGCCAATTAACATTTACTGGAAGAGTCGGTGCGATTTCATTTAGAAAAAAAACTGTGTATCCAGTGTAATCACATAAAAAATATACAAATAAAGAAAAGTGCACCAAAAACACATTTCCTAAAAAAATTATCAACTTTCCCGTGCAATTCTTGGCGAAAAGATAAAAAAACGAAATTTATTTTTGGGCCGCCATTACAGCTGTTTCTGGTTTGCCAAGGTCATGAATGCTATTTAGTGCTATTATACCCATGTTTTTAGCTACGCAAAAATGAGGGTTGATAAAAAGATTTTCACTAACTTGATTTCTACAAATTAACGTCTAATTCTATTGAATCTTATGAATATAATGTTGTACCCACACTAATATAAAAAAGGGAAACGTTGTCTGTTTGTTTGTTCGTTTGTTGGTTTGTTTGTTGGAGGAGTGTTCACGTGATTACGGCTTAACCGAATTTAATGAGAATTTATGTGTAGATGGTGTAAACCATAGATACCATAGGATGCCTTTTCTCCCCGAAAATTGTACTTGCGGGGCGCAGCTAGTAAAATATAAAAGCGAAATACTATGCACTTATTATTAGTGATGCAACGAATAGTACTTTTACGAATACGAATACGAATACAGATATCAAACCTACTATTCGGCGAATACGAATACGAATACGAATATCTCGCCATGGTAATAAAATACTAATTTATTTGATAAATTTCTATTCTTCTAATAATTAAAATTTACAACAGGCAAATTTTTATTTAAATAACATCAAATTTGTAGATTTTCTGGTTTAAGGCGATTTCTTTTTTCAGTCTGAATGTTCCCAGCTGTTGAAAAAAGTCTTTCTGAGGCGACTGTACATGGCTTCAGTGAAAAATATTTTTGGGCAAGTTTTTTCAGACTTGGAAAATGGACATCTTCTCGCCAAAAGGCCAGTGGATCAGCAGTCGGCGATAAATTTGGGAGATTTAGATAAGCATCTATTTGGTTTTTAGTTTGCGAATCCCCTGTAAAAAGACATTTTAAATGAAATTTAACTTTTAGTATACTATGTAGATGACAAAGAGTACCTATTACCTATTAATAACTTTTCTAACTTTTTTCATACTCACCAGAAAATATTGAAATTGGCTCTTCCATTTCAGCCTCTTCAATTATTTCTTGGCATACTTGCCAAATTCCTCTACTTGTCGATGGTTGAGGTTCTTCTGGAGGTCTTGTCGGTCTTACGGCCTCTCTGCCATCAAAAGCAGCTTTAAGAACTGATCGAGCGGTTTCAGCGACCACTGTTGAGCTGAAAATCCTTGTTTTGAACCTTGGGTCAAGGATCGTTGCTAATAGATAAGTTTCATCACTTTCCATAAAGGCAAATCTATTCGAAAGTCCACTGAATAGGGAGTTTGCCAGATCATTTACATCAGGATGAGAAGAAGGATCATTTGAAATTTTATTGAGGCAAGATTTTAGACTTCGTATTATTGGGATTGCTTGAGATAACGTCGTTGATTCTTTGCTTAGCTCTTTAGTAGCTTCTTCAAAATTGGCCAGAATATCAATGATTTGGCTCATAAGAGCCCATTGCCTTGCTGTGATTTCATGACGACAATTTGGTAGAGATGGTAAAACATCTTGAATCGCTATGCGTTGTTCATGTTATCTCTTCAACATCTGATATGTTGAGTCCCATCTAGTTTCAACATCTTGAAACAAAACATGATTCGGTATATTGTTAGCTTGTTGAGAATCTTTCAGTTGTTTGAGTGCGGAGGTTGAGTGATTAAAATGAGTAATAACTCCCCTGCATGTGGTTAACATTTCGGTCAAGCGTTCTTGACCAAATAAACTTTTTTTCAGCGCTAATTGGATGCTGTGTACCAAACAAGAAATATGTTTAATACTAAGATCAAGCTCATCATTTGCTTTAACCATATTCCGTGCGTTGTCCGTTACAACTGCTGCAACTTTACCCAATAGCTGCCATTCCAGAAACATCATATGCATATTGTGGGCAATATTTTCTCCTGAATGTGAGTCACCTTCAAAGGGAAACACTTCCAGACAATAAGATTTGAGCTGGAAATCTTCATTGACACCATGTCCAGTAAGACTTATAAAATCATTGACTTGTGAGGAAGCGTCACTGGTCCACATGTCTGTTGTGACAGAGACCCCAGACTTTGTTAACTGCTCCTTCAATTTTATTTTAATACGTTCATTAATATCCGGCAGTTTTTTTTCTGTAAGGTGGGTTCTAGATATAATATTATATCTGTATAAAAAAATAGCAGTCATGAATTAAAAAGGGTTTTGTGAAAGTTGAAAGAAAATCCCACTGATATGTATGAATGAACAAATGTATAGCATTTTAATAAAAGCAAACAAACCTTGGAGCTAGTTCACTGAACAAACGACGGTATCCCTGTTTATTTACCAAATTCAGGGGCTCCATGTCTAGACAAACTTGTTCAGCAATCAAATATGTGATTTTGACAGCCCGAGGATCACCCGTTTCATACGTAGTTCGCTTTTCCCATATTTCCTTTAAGGACGCTTGTTTCTTCGCTGGAGTTACTTCAACTTCAGTGCTTGTTTCGTCTACAGTACTTATACTGGCAGCAAGCTCATTTTCGTGAAATCTCTTCACATGAGTCCACAGTGCGGTCGTAGTAAATCCTTTAATATATGCATTTTTCCCTCCTCGAGACAATTCACAAGCACAATATCTGCATCTAGCTTTGCTTTCATTGTCTAAAATAAAAACAACACAATTTAAAATCCTATCCCACTATAATATTACATGTGAAAGTAAAACCGATGTCTGCGCGGACGAAGACGCGGGCAAAGTCTAGTACTACATTGACGCAGCCATTAACTACCATCGTTCGTTTAAGTTACTTACTTACTATCTATCCTACCTTTTGTTGATACCAAAGAAATACAGACCATATAACTACTTACTCGGTAATTTATCGAAGTGTTTCCATATGTCACTTTGATCTCGTTTACGAGAAGACATTTTCAATTCAACTTTAACTTCTTTTACTTCGCAGCAACCTCAGAAAATAAATAAAACAATACTCTCTTGCTTGACTTCTGCTTTCGACTAACAAATGAAGTGAAAGAAATGAATCAATCAATCAATCAATGGTTCGTAATTGTAATGATAGGGAAACTCCCGGAGCTGCGGTACTGTACAAACTATGGCCGGGGAGTCCCCCGTTGCGTCGTCGTTGCGGTTAAGGCCCTCTGCACACGTGCGTATTTTTACACGCGCGTTTTTCAAGTCTGCCTGTAATTAGAGTTGCGTTTGTAGTAAACTAATATTTTACGTACAAACTTTGTACGTAAAATATTAGTTTTTAAATATTCGTATTAGTATTCGCCGAATACGAATATTCGGTAAATGTCTACTATTCGGCGAATACGAATATTCGTATTCGTTGCATCACTACTTATTATACACAAAATCTTAAAAAATTACTGAAATTAGGCAGGTAGGTACAACGTAGGTAGTTTATAGGTAGTAGACCTCAATCAAGAAAGGATTTTGCGACAGGGAAGAATTAAGGGAGTCTAATGACGATTGAAAGATTATATGTTTTTTTTTTGCTGTATAGGTATGAAATTTGGTATTTAGGTTAATAATGTAAAATAAATAAATACATTGATAAGTTTTTTGACAGGGACGGATTAAGGTGGTCCAAAGATGATTTCAAAATACAATGTTTAAATGTTATCGGCTGAACAGATTTTGATGAAAAGTTTTACATAGATACTTAGTATCCTAGAATAGCACATAGAATACTTTTCATGATTGTCCAAGCAGGTAAAACCGCAGGCCGCAGGTAGTAATATTATGTCATAGATAGCATCCTACCACTTATGGATCAAAAAGGAGGGTAAGCTAGAGCACCTTCAGGCCTATCAATGTAATGTTAAGTATGTTAAAGTATTTGTAATAGTTTAGGAGCAACAATTTTTTTTTAGGCTATTCTTGATTTCATTAGAAATTTAGTAATTGTGACCAAACTAAGAGCTCCAACCTTTTTTTTTCTTGTAGGTAGTATAATAATGGGTCTTTTAAAATAAATAATTACCTCCGTGTTATAATTCATAGTTTTTGTGAAAAAACCTAACCATTGAAATTTTTACCTAAAACAAAAATGACTTTTCCACTTTTAAAGTCACTTTTTGCTGTGTAGCCTTAAGTTTAGGGCAACTATATGTGTTGGTGACTTATAGGCATAAAATTGGAGAAGTTTTTGAAATATTAACTACAACAATATATTGTTACTATTCAAAATTATAGACCTGTAAATATTAAAGACAGATTATGTATGAGATACATATTTCAATTGTTATGTGTTTTTCACAGAATTTTAAAAATATGATGCAGTAGTATTAATGTATTTTAAAGAGCCCATTATTATACTACCTACACCAAAAAAACACAACGGTTGTGCCAATAGTTTGGTCATAATTACTAAATTTCTAATGAAATCTACTCGTAGAGTTGGACTAAAAAAACTAAAATATCCCATAACTCCTAAACTATTCCAAAACACTGAACACACATGGGGGTTAAATCAATAGGCCTAGCGGTGTTCTACCTCACACCCCATTTTGATCCATCAGTGTGAAAACATCCTATATACAAAAAAATAGGCGACCATTTGGAGCTTTTGGGTGTCGAACTCACATCAAACCTGAATTTTGGGTCTTATATTGAATCCAAAGCCAAGGTAGCTGCAAAAAAACTTGGTATTTTGTCTAAGGTTAGGCGGTACTTCACACCGGGACAGCTTTTGAATCTTTATCAAGCACAGGTCCGATCTTGTGTGAAGTACTGCTGCCACGTCTGGGATGGTTCTGCCCAGTATCAGCTCGAGGCTTTGGATTCAATTGAGAGACGTGCTATGAGGCTCATTGGAGATGAAACTCTGGTAAAGAGTAAGCTTCAAAGTCTGGCGCATCGACGTGAGGTCGCAAGCCTGTCGGTATTCTACAGAGTACACTATGGAGAGTGTGCACAAGAACTGCACAATCCGATTCCCGCATCACCTTTCCATTACCGTACGACTAGACGATCGGCAAAGCACCATCCTTTTATGGTTTCGCACAAGAACGAAGCGTTACGCTTCTTCATTTATTATAAGAACTTCTAAGGAGTGGAATGCCCTGCCCTCGTCAGTGTTTCCGGTAAATTATAACCCCGGTGTTTTCAAGTCAAGAGTGAATAGGTATCTACTAGGCAAGCGTGCTACACCTTCGACCACATCATCGCTTTCCATCAGGTGAGATCGTGGTCAAACGATTGCCTAGTCCGTAATAAAAAAAAATATACAAAATGTCCCAAAAACACAGGGTGGACACGCGGAGGCTTTCCATAAAAAAAAACAGATTCGTGATACCTACTACTACACGCTAGCGAAAATATTTATGCACGGTGTTTGTATATGCTATAGAGCGCTAGGGATGGTGAGCGCAGCCAGTCATAGTGTTAGATATTTGCGTAAAACTTAACCTGATATCGCAAGATCGATAAAAATACAAATGAAACATTACATCCATTTTGGAATCCAAAATGGCGGACATGTTTTATTTCAGTAACTATGATATGGGAAAAAGCTCCCGGAAAAAGCTATAAAACGATACCCCTATCATTTTATTAAAATGAAATTATGTCCGCCATCTTCAATGTAAAAATGGATGTCACTTTCGTTATAAGCACGCCCAAAAATCTTAATAATGACACCCACACAACTTTCCTAAAAAAAATAACATGTCCGCCATCTTGGATTGGAAAATAGATATTTTTAAGCACCCCGAGAAATTGAAATTGGCTCATCAAATTAGCATTGCAGTTCAACGGGGCAATGCCACCAGCATGGTTGGGTACGCTGCCAACCGGTAGTGGGCAAGACCAATTGGACTTCTATGGCATGCTGGTTGTCCCACTGTTTCATGTTTCGTACCTATACGCTATTACTTGTTAGAGTAGTTTTAGAGTAGTTTAGTTGTTTTTAGTAGTTAATAAACAAATTACTTGTACCATTTTTATATTTAAATTAGAGAGATAGATAGATTAATGTTTTGTAATTTCATCTTATATTTTTAAACTCCCAAACTATAAAAAGTGCTTATGTTTTGCATAATCTCTAAGTACTGGTATCACTTGCGTCAAAAAGTGCCCTGTGGCCCAATTACAGAACTTGGCTTCAATCAGATTGTCACTTTTTTCATAGCAAAATCGACTCTATCGCAAAGCATTATTGAATTTCACGGCTTGAAACCGTCACGATCAACATTACGTAATCGCAGTGCAGTGGCCTTATTACAGAACTTGGTTACAATCGGATTGTCACTTTTTTCATAGCAAAATCGACTCTATCGCAAAGCATTATTGAATTTGACGGCATGAAACCGTCATGATCAACATTACGTAATCGCACTGCAGGGGCCTGCCTCCCAATTCAGAACCTTTCGATAACGAACCGAATCTATTCGATTCGATATTGTGAATGAAAAATGTATTAAATTGAATGATTTCAAACCGATTCCACAGAATAAAAGTTATCGAAGGGTTCTGAATCAGGGGGCCTATTCCGTAAAGTTAAAGTGCCGTTCGGTTAATGCCATTGGACCATTCATTGCCACCGATCACTCATTTGGAATTCACTAAGCTCAGTGTGCATGTCAAATGACGTCGTCAAGGCGATGCGCACTTCACTTTAACTCAACCGCACTGAATCAATATTTTACTAGGAAATACAAAACCGGTAATTCAAAATCGGAATTCACAAGGAATTCAGTAGCAATGAGTTTTCGTCAACCGAAGAGCACCCGGTGCGTTCATTGCATTTACTATCTAGCAGTGTTTGGTTAATGAAGATCATTGATTATGCATAGTTACTATGAAACTTATAGTTCTAACACCTATACCTAGGTACACTTTGTTTCATGTTTTATCGTGCCATAAAATTGTTGTTGTTGTTTTTGTGAAAGGTAGGACATGTATGTATGTATGTGGTATTTCATAGAACCTGCCTATTTCATAGATAGAGTAGGATTTTAACCCTAAAATAGAAAAATACCTACTGGTTTTAAAACCTAGTAGTTTTCTTACAAAGCCTAATTATGTGAAGTTCTACTAACAACGAGGGGTCAATGCAAATATAAGCAAAACGAAATCATATGTAAGTATTAAATATCATGTAATAATATTATAATTTATGGTATTTTTAAATAGGCAGTCGTAATAATTATTTGAAGTAGGTACATTATTGCTGAGAAATAATATCAATGTTTAGATTTTCTTTCAGAGACGTACAATCTACAACAAGGTTATAATCAAGTAGATTCAACATTTAATATAGTTAGGTACTTGTCTATCAAGTCCTAGACTATAATTATCAACTGACGAGCTCTCATTTCTCTCCAAGACTTGAGATTTATGAATCTACAACGATACATAAGACGTAGGTAGATACAATACACTTCTGTATAGGTACAAAGCAATAGATTTCATCTAGAATACATTTCTAAATCGCAAATATATTTTTATCTTCGTTTTTTGGCGTTATAATTATTTATTAATTTAATTGTTTTGCACAAAAGTAGTGTACAAGGAATGACATGTTTTCATTCACAGCATTTTTACTCGACGGCAAAGATTATTTTCAGTTCAAGTTTAACTTTACCTGAGACGCACTATACTACACCTATACCACTACACTACACCTATACTACTACTACTGTCTACTACTGTCACTATACCTATAGGAACATGGTATTTTTAAATAGGCAGTCGTAATAATTATTTGAAGTAGGTACATTATTGCTGAGAAATAATATCAATGTTTAGATTTTCTTTTAGAGACGTACAATCTACAACAAGGTTATTGGCCTATTATTAGATCACTACAAAACTTACGATGCTAATTAACTTTTAATTTTATTATACTTAATATCTACACGGGACCAAAATTTTAGACAGATTACAAGCGAGAGAGAAAAAACAGAAAATAAATACACGATAATAAGACGATGATTGTTGGAGGGCGATTGCCGCCATTGGTTGGCTGGCGCGCCACCCACAGATAATCACTAGAACATAAAACCCGGCAAAATTTGAAAAGACCTTTTTCTGCTAGATGTATTTGTAGGCTAGATTTAGCTTAATTCTGCCGCATAGTTACCGGTTTCCCGGTATTACATACCTACGTGGGTGCACGGGGCATGCCCCAAAGGTTGCACTCGTTTGGACAACTGGATTACCAACCGAACTCTGCCCCGACAGGAAATCACATTGGTGTTAAGGTAAGGAAAGTGACTTCCTATCGTACACACTAGTGTGAAGGTTAGGAAATAAATTTCCTAACCTTCACACCGCTATACGAACAGTGTGAAGGTTAGTAAATTTTATTCCTAACCATCACACCAGTGTGACAGAGCAGTGTGAATGTTAGTCGGTCGCGAAAGAAACTACTAGTCTAGGATCACTAGTTTCAGAGTTATAGCCAATTTAAGTTTGACAGCTTTCATCCAAAATGAAGGTGGCAATGAGATCTATCACTTCTGTAATGACTACTAGTCTAGGATCGTTAGTTTCAGAGTTATAGCCCTTTTAAGTTTGACAGCTGGTTTTCCCAAGACTGAGGTGGACCAAGGGCAAGAAAAAGTGCCCGTGGTCTACCCAGGTGAACTGAGGTGGACCACGGGCAAAAAAAAGTGCCCGTGGTTCACCCAGGTGAACTGAGCAGGTGGACCACGACCAATGCCCGAACCACGGACAAGAAAAAGTGCCCGTGGTCCACCCAGGTGAACTGAACAGGTGGACCACGACCAATGCCCGATTAAAAGCAGCTCGACGAAATTGTGGAGTAAGATATGGACGAGGACGTCCAGTAGAAGTGTCACAAACAACAGTAACATTGGTACCAGGAATGAGAATGTCTTCTAATTTAAGCGAAGACTTATCCCGAATCTCAGCCATCACTTGGTCTGAACCTTGAGACAGGGCGAGTCCAGCAAAATCTTCTTCGAAAGAAATAGTGTTCGCGATTATATTATCTATTATATTATTATTGGTTATTTCGCTGCTACCCACGTGCGTGGTATTCTTAATAGTCAGCGGTACTCTTACGCAATTTTGACGATACTTTCTTCGTTAGTTATTTGACACCATTCAGAGAGTACATTATTTTATTCCTTTGTCGTTGCTATATTTTATATATACTTTTTTATTTATTTATCTATGTTTATGTAAATTACTTATATGTAATAATAATTAAAAAAAATATATGAATTTATAAATGTATTCATATTTAATTTCATTTTTTATACTCATATGTTTATTTTTTCCGCTCCCTCTGGGCTTTAGCTGAAAACCAGCGTTGCGTGCCTTCGGCAAACAGCCTAATGCTGAGTTAAGGCCCATTCATCACCACTTTAATTATCTACTTTTACCTTTTCTTTGTTTTCCTTTTCTATTGTTCCTACTTAATTTTTCTAAATATTTGTATCTTTTATTTTTGTGTGTGTTGAATAAATGTATTTTCTTTCTTTCTTTCTTTCTTTTCTATGCCCCTAATATGGACAATGTCCGTAGTGAATTGACTAATAAACGACAATTGATTTAACTGGGCAGGCGGTAGCTTCTCGTGACGCTGTATAAAAGCGTAAATAAGCTTATCCGCTCGGTTGTCCACGCGCTGAAGACCGCCGGACCAAACTGATAACCCAAAAAAATGGCCGACGCGACACATCTAACCTCAAACTGGTAATTGATTGTATATGCGTTGAGACTACAGGTACTTGATGGTCAACCCACAAAAAAAAGAAGGTCGACGCGACACATCTGGCCGCGCCGACTTTGCGTAAACAAACAGTTTTTATGACCACTTCATTGAACGCTTAGATAAACAAACTGGTGATTTATGGAGCTAAATAGGTATGGCACATATTTCAAGTGTTTATGTTGTGGGTTTCGAAGAAAAATAATTATATAAACACGCTTAGATTTGAATGATTATTGAGGTCAATAATGTTCAAAATCGAGTGGCAAAATTTACGTCGCTATCGAGTGGTCCGATGATCGATGAAAACAAAAAATGTGACTGTAGCGTTAGTTGCGATGATCAATGAAAACAAAAAAGTGACTGTAGCGCATAGAATCAATCGAGCGGCTATGATCAGTATAATTTGTTACATACTGAACCTCAATCTACGTGTTACGCCGTTGGGTGACGTAACGATTAGGTAGATAGGTTTTACCTCTTTGCGTTATATTATGACGTAACGCTTGGAGGCAAAATCAAAGCTTATCTAGAGTGAGATAGGTCTTAGCTCTTTACTCTACGCTATGACGTAATGCTCAGAGGAGAGATCTATAACCATAGAAGAACGTTATATCCCTCAAGGAAGAACTGGCTGGTGGGGTAAGACAAGATTATGAATTACCTTACTTTCAGTTAAACCTTAGTCTACGCCTATGGACCGTAGAGGTAAGGCGCTATCTTACAGTTTGCAAGATTGTGAATTACGCTTACCTAAGGCCACTAGAGGGTATGAAGTCCTTTCGTCCTATGTCAATGGTTTTGCCACTCTAGAGGAATAGCCGTAAAATGATGGATGGGGATTTATGCTTTTTAGGGCATAAAACCTTATGAGCATGAGACTTTAAACTGGCTATTTAGTGCGTTACAGCAAACAAAAATTAAAATTATAGAATAGATATTATGTATATCAATACTCTTTGATTTTAAATTTGATGACAAGACACGAGGGTTTGTAAGATATGTTGAAGATCTGTTTATTAAAAATGACAGAATTACTCCAAGATATCTTTATAGATTAACCAGAGGGAAAACGGGAGGTTTACCTCTAGGTACTCTATTAATCAAAGACTATCTTGAATAATCATCTATAGATAATTGAGGCAATCTATAGAATTATCCAAATCAGGAAATAAATTTTAAGACCAGACTCCTAAAGGTTAAAGAATTTGGACTCTAAAGCCTTCCTATCAGATTTCCCTAAATTTATTAAGTTGAAGGCCTACCTATCTTATAAGGGGAGGCTTCCTATATTTAATTCTGTTAAATAGGCAAATTTGAATATGTTAGTGAAGTAAACTTTCTATCGTAGTAACAGGAACTGTTCAGGAGGAAGGCGGCAACTCGGCAACTCGGCAACTCGGTGAGGAGGACGGCGACTCGGGGAGGAGATCATCAACCCGGAGAGAAGATCAGCAACCCAGAGAGGAGATCAGCAACCCGGAGAGGAGATCAGCAATCCGGAGAGGAAGGCAGCAACTCGTTCTCAACTACCTCGGAGTAGGCTCACAGCTCACTCACAGTCACATCGGACTGTGAGCCTACTTCAATCTTCGGCGATGTGGTAGAATTGATCCTGGAGCCGTCTTAATTCTCGAAGATCTGTGGGATGAAGCAGGTGCCTTGAGGCAGTTTAACTCCCATACCACATCAGACGAGCTCCCTTCGAATTGAATCCGTCTGGATGTTCGGTAGACGTCTCTCCTCCGAAGATCTTCGGGGTACGGTGATGTTAACTCCCTGGTGAAGTCGTTGTAGCTGGTGGAGTGTGGTTGAGCCGCAGTCTGGTAACTTTTCCAAAATGTATGCGTTTAGGTAGAATAGTTCATTAACTTTTAAGAATCTTTCACTTTAATAAACGAATAATTTTGTCTCTGTTTATTTAATTAAAACACTTTATACATGAATTTTAGAAAAGATCAAAATATCTTAAATGGAATTTCTTTTTTATATTATATTTATATCTTCATTATTAGAAAACTGGATCTACACTGATTTTACACAGTTTCATATATTATTTAAAATATTTCAGTCTTTTGTAGATCACTATTGGAGGCCAATATTTTTTACACCATTTTCGAATGATTTTAAAACATTTGACAGTCTTCACTTTTAATATTAGAGGCCAATCTATCAGAGGCCATAGCCAAATTAAAAGATAAAGAAAAGGTGTCTCGAAGTCTATCTGAAGGTAACTGATATTCTTCCCGAAACATCTATCAAAAGTCCTAATTTTATAAATAGAATTAAAATAGAATAGAAGACAATTTAAAGACAGTATCACAACAATAAAACAAAGAGGCGAGGTTGAACGAGTTTCGCGTACAACCTTATCCCTTTGAAAATATTAGTCCTAGTTCAAACAGTATTACAAAATTAAGTTTCGGTTACACAGAGAGAAATACAATATTAGAAAATTAGATCAATAAAATGAAATAGAAACACAAAGAAATTCAATTTTAGAAAAATGAATCAAAAAATGAAATACTACAACCTTAAACGGTCTTGGGAGGCGGGAAATCCTTTAGGGCTTGAATCCTATCTTCAGGGGGACAAGTGCTCTCTGCAGTAATCCTTTACCCTAAAAAGGTAGCTTCCGAAACACCAAATACACTCTTGGTAGTATTAATAACTCATGAAGCCTTTTAAAGAATATTTCAAGGTGATTTGCATGCTGTAAGGGATCTCGAGAATAAACGAGAATGTCAACGTAGGCAAAACAGAAATCTAGCCCCCGTACGACTTCATCGATGAATCTTTGAAAGGTCTAACCAGCGTTTCATAACCAAAACTCATGTACGGATACTGTACGGATATTCATATAAACTGAATGGGGTAATTATTGCCGTCTTACAAACGTCACCCGGATTGACAGGAATCTGCTGATAAGCCTTAACTAGGTCAATCGTACTGAACATAGTGGAGCCAGCTACATTTTGAGCAAAATCTCCAATGTGTCTAACAGGATATCGATCCGGAATAGTGCGGGCGTTTAAAGCTCGATAATCACCGCAAGGACGCCACGACAAATCTTTTTTCTCCACTAAATGCAAGACCAAGGACTACTTGAAGGACGAGCAGTTCCGGCATGAACCATGTCACCAAACTCTTTTTGTGCAGCACGAAGTTTTAACGGAGCGAAACGACGCGGCCTCGTAGATACAGGCGGACCCGTCCAGCTGCAAGGTGGCACGCATTTGTGCGCCTTGGTTGCATACCGGTCATGATAAAAACACAAGGTAGTATTACGCGACCTAGAACGGCGACAACTCTGGTTTACATTTCGCTCCTGTGAGCGACCACGTTCATTATTACTCCCGGTGGTCAAAGTCGCAACAATTTGCGTTAAATCATCGTTTTTTTATTAAGGGTGGAAATTTGTGAACTGGCATCATTATGAACCGAAAAAGATGAAGCTGCATGATTAGGTACCGCACACGTTTCGAATTGTGACGGTTGAGTATTAATTTCCAATCAGCTAAATTGGTCAAATCGGATAAATTTTCTAATCGCTAAGCAGTCAAAAAAGTCTGTAGATAACGCGGTAAACGGCTCATCCATATAAACTTCAAAATGTTTTCAGGAAACATAGGTCCGGCTAATGACCACCTAACTGTTCCTTCTCTAATAAACAGCATATTTTCTCCTCACGAGAAATCAAAAATCGAGAAATGATTGCATCGCGCAACTTGATGTACGAATCATTCTCAGGTGGTTATAAGATAATATCTTCAACTTCACGGGTACAATCTGTATCTAAATGAACTACTGCATAATAAAATTTGGTTGATTACTGTGATATATTGTTCATTTGGAACTATGCCTCTAAACTCGCGAGCCACAATTCCGGGCGATCTTTGCAAAAGGGGGGGGGGAGATCTAATAGACACTCGGTTCAATACGACCTTACTACCCGTTGTATCCGAAAAAATATTAATATTGCCTATACTCATTTTAAAATTTTATAAGCATTATTTGGAAAATAATCGAGTGGCGTGGGTGAATGGCACATCCAGCCTTGTACAGTAATAGGGCATTAATAGTAGCTACCTAGCTTATACCATTAGAACACAGTAACAACAAAAAATCACTCTAAAGAAAAAAACACGCGATAAAAAACAAAAACGGTTAAAAAAAAACGAAACACTGTCTAATGGTAAAAAAGGTCTCCAAAAATTATTATTTCACTTGTTGAAATTCGGATTAAAATTTCACCTTGTCTAGAACTGGCATTATTTTTTCACGTTGTATATTCACCAACGGTAATTTATGCACAAACTGTTTTTGCATTTTAAATCGTGCTTTGATTTCGAACAGCACTTGAAATTATTTGTCACATTTTAATTGTCCAAAAATCTCTGACCTTCCGTCCGTAATTAGGTACCATCACAATATGTACGATGGGTAGGCACGAGACGTCAGGAATGAATGTTGGATGCGGCAGGCAAGAAACGGGGCTGGAACTGCAGGTCTGGCCAGCAGGCTAATTCCCTGATTGCCACCGAGCGACCCTTTGCCGGTGCCCTTGAAGGTCGTGAAGGTTTTGAATTTTTTTTTTTTTTTATTTGTGGCAATTGTCTTTTTGACATTTCTGCCAGAGTCATGTAGCTTCGCGTCAAAAAGTTTATAAATAATTTACTAGTACAGGAAATTTAGAAACAAGACCAGATTAATATGATGAATTTTACAAACATAGGAGAACTACATACATAAATGAATTAAATATATATATATATATATATATATATATATATATACATATGAACTATAATTTATAAAACTACAATATACACAAATACTTAAAGTTTCAGATTATTTAATGAAAGGAATTGAACTAAAGACATATAAATATTACGACTATTGGATGATAAAAGTTCTGTTATATGAGTTGGCAATGAAACTTCTAGTGAAATAAGAGACTGAAAGAATGAGAAATGATTCAGTAGTGGACATGAAAAGAAAATATGATTGAGATCTCCATCATCAAGACCACATTCACATATTGAAGAATCTTTAACATGAATCTTTTGCAAATGAGTAGGGATACAACAGTGACCCAGCCTCATACGAATGATTGAAGATGTAAAAAGCTTGCTGAAGTGCCACCGTGCAAACCATGGTTTACTAGGGATGTCAGGCTGAATTCTAGCAAAACCAGAACCTTTGTATTTGCTAGAAGATCTCCAGCTTATACACCAAGCAATAAATCCGTAGAAGAACGAAGGTTACCGACATAGCTCTCAGAGTTTGCAAGTTGAAGTGACAATGGGCAGGCCATATAGTTCGCAGAACCGACAACCGCTGGGGAATAAAGGTTCTCGAATGGCGACCACGAACAAGCAAGCGAAGTGTAGGGAGGGAGGGAAACCCCGCACACGATGGACCGACGACATTGTAGCCATCGCAGGAAGTCGTTGGATGGAGGTGGCACAAGATCGCTCGTCATGGCGTTCTTTGGGGGAGGGCTATGTTCAGCAGTGGACTTCTAAAGGCTGACATGATGTGATGATGATAAGTATATGTCTATAAGAAAATTTGAAAAACATTTAAGTAACTTAATTTGTAAACGTTTAAACAATAAGCTTTTACGCAGTAGCCATGACATGGTGAAAGTTAGAACGGAATATTATAATTAAATGCGTATACAACATTTCATGACTATGATGTTAACCGTTGAGGAGTTCCCCTATTCAGGACCCAAGCATGAGTGTAGCAACCAAGTCATGGTAAAACTTAAATCTGGCTGTCATAAAAAAACGCGCACACAATATTTCCTGTCTTTGCTGTTGACCTTTGAAGAGTTCCTTTAGCTGGAGATAATCCTGGATGTCGATTCAGGTCTGAACCAACATGTAAAAATTCAACTCCTAAACAAATATCCATACATTGGAACCATTTTTTTTCTGACGTCAATTATTTGGTTTCTATTTCTCGACTTCTATTCATCAGATTAAGATATCTAGTACACCAGTTTTGAAGTCAAACTCTAAACTATCCAACAGTGAAAACTGCATCGCTATCCGTCCAGTGGTTTTTTCGTGATGTGCGAACAGACAAACAGACAGACACGATTTTTAAAACCGTTATATTCCTGTTCAGTTGCTTATTTTAAGGACTCCAGACCATTTTTTTAAATTATTTTCACAGTACAGACTTTTTGGTACCTACTGCTTTATTATATTATAAGTATTAGAAACATAGAAAATGGTGTGTGTGTGTGTGTTTGTCGGCCAGTTTGTCTGTATGTTAGTCTATCTGTTTGTATGTTCACGCAACACGTAAAAACTACTGGACCGATTGCGATGTGGTTTACACTGTTGGATAGCTTGTTTGACTTAAAAACTAGTGATAAAAAACTAGTTGACAGATGAACAAATTTTGATAAAATGTTGTATATTGTACAGATTCTACACCTGATAGATTTAACCCAGAGAAATGAACACGCGGGCAAAGCCGCGGGCACAGCAAGTTTTAATTATTTATTAAAATATAGTTCCTCAAATTAACCATATTTTTTTGGTAGGCAAATAAGGTCCTGGCTATAATTTATAAAAGGAATCTTATCGCCACAAGAAACTGCTTCCTTGCCCACTCTATCGACACGCTCATTACCAGAGAGACCAACATGCCCAGGCACCCAGGCAAGAACTACGTCTAAGCCTTTAAGGAGACATTCAGAAATAGACTTTTTGATATGAAGTAAGATTGGATGAAATTTAGAATGAAATGGATTAGAAAGCAAAGATTGGAGGGAACTACGTGAATCTGAGAAGATAATAGTACGACGAAGTTTAAAGAGAAGGACATATTTAACCGCTTCAAGTATAGCCAAACATTCACCGGTGAACACTGACGACTCAGGAGGACACTTAACTTTTTGGACAATGTCGAATTGAGAATGGAAAACACCACAACCAACACATCCAACTGGCGATAATTTTGAGGCATCTGTGAATATTGTATGCCAACCAAGCCAATCCCTGTGCAAAATCTCTCGAAAATGCTCATCAGCATAAAGGTCACCTTTGCAGATATCAAACTCTAAAATTATTTGCGGATGAAAGGTAACAATGTCGTAATCAAAATTAAAAATTGGGAGTTTTGGAGACCGGTATGTAGGGTCTTTAAGGGATTTATAAACTATGAAACTTTTGAGCAACAGAGGATGATGTTTACATCTCCAATAACGGGAGGTATAAACGTATTGATAGAAAAGTTGAAGCTTGGGTATAAGAGGATGATTAGAAAATTGAATAAAACGAAAGAAGAATCTGTTGGAAAGAAATTGTCGGCGAAGATGGAGAGGAGGATCAACACACTCCACCTGGAGTGCATTGATTGGAGAGGACTTCATCGCACCTGCGATAATCCGAAGTGACTTTGACTGAATTAAATCAAGTTTTCTTAAGCCAACCCTGCAAGCAGGATCAAGCAGAAAAGTACCATAATCTAAAACGCTACGAATTATAGCGTTATATAAAAGTTTAAGATTAAAAGGATGAGCACCCCACCATACTCCCGACAGACACCTTAAAATGTTCAGATTCCTCTCACACTTATTTGCAATATATTCACAATGCAAACGTCCAGACAACTTATTGTCCAACAAGAGACCGAGGAATTTTACAGACTCTTTAACTGGAATTCTGCTCTCATTAACAGTAATGTTTATATCCGGAAGATTTCTTTTACGAGAAAAGATAACGATATTACTCTTAGAAGGCGAGAGATCCAAGCCATTTTTATGAAGCCAAACATTTAAATAATTAAGGGAAAGGGAAATACAGTTACTAGCATCATTAATTTTATGATGAGTACTATATAAAAGAATGTCATCCGCATATTGAAGAATGCGGCAGAGACCAATTGAGGATTCTAGATCATATGTATAGACGTTATAAAGGAGAGGACTGAGGACAGAGCCTTGAGGTAATCCCCGCCATATGGTTCTAGTTGAAGAAATCGAGGGGTCACTACAGTGGAGGAATATGTATCTCTCTGAAAGAAGGTTCATTACAAAATTACTTATTTTTACTGGAATTTTCAACCGACTAAGCTTATTCTTGAGAAGGGGAAGCTGAACATTATCATAGGCTGCAGAAATATCTAGGAAAGCACCAACAACAGATTCATTGCGAGTAAAGGCAAGTCTTATATCGGTAGTAAATATACCCAGGCTATCCATAGTGCTTTTGCCCTTTCTAAAGCCATACTGAGACTTTGCAAGAAGCTCATGACTTTCCAGGAACCACTCAAGGCGGTTCTTTATTAAGTGTTCAGCAAGTTTAGCCAAAACTGAAGAGAGAGCAATAGGGCGGTAAGAATTAGGATCTACCGGATCTTTATCAGGTTTAAGAATAGGGATTATGAATTGAGATTTCCAAGTAACTGGAACATATCCAGAATCAAAAATAATATTAACAAGAGATAAATAATAGATATGAAGGCGGACGTTAGCTTTCGAAAGAAAAGAATACGGAATGCCATCCATACCGGGGGCTGAGTCTCTGACTAATTTCAAGACTATTTCTAATTCTTTTAAAGAAAACGGTTGGTCTAAAGTTTCAATAGATGAATGATTAGAAAGAGATGGTAGTTCTGAGGGAAGAGGGCAATATTGAGGGGCTAATTTGTCCATAAAGGAGTCAGCCCAAGCCTGGGATGGGCAACAACTTCGATATGGAGGACACCACGAACGACGATACCTATGGATCTTCTTCCATATCAAAGAGGTAGGAGTGTCAGGGCCAATGCTAGTGCAAAAAACTTTCCAGCTATCACGTTTCTTATTATGAAAGAGGCGTTTAGATTTTGCGATTACTTTATTTAATTCAGAGAAATTTTCACTAGTCATAGCCATACAAAAGGTGACTTCAGCAACCTTACGAGATTTAATTGCTTCAGTACAGTCTTTATCCCACCACGGAGGAGATGGAATTTTATTCGAATGAGGTTTTTTAATAGGGAAAGACCCATTAGCACACTCTAACAAACTGTGCACAAGCGCATCAGAACAAGATCTTATATTGTAAGAATTTATGACAGGTAATTTAGGAGAATTTATATGAGTGAGTTCATTAAATTTGGCCCACCCTGAACTATTATTGTCTATGGCATATTTAAGAAGAGGAGGATTTCTAGAAGCAGTACGCGGACATTTTTGTGAAATATTTATAAGAATAGGAAAATGGTCACTGCCATAAGTAGAAGGAAGGACACACCAAGACATAAGTGAAGCAAGTTCTGGAGAACATAAGGACAGGTCCACTGCACTAGGGTGTTCATCTGGCCGAGATCTTCTAGTCGGGGAACCGTCATTTAAAATACAGAGATTAAGATGATCTAAGGAGTCCAATAAAAAGATCCCAGGTGAATCCGACAAACCACAACCCCATACAGAGTGATGACAATTCAGATCACCCAAAACTAGAAGAGGCTTAGGAAGAGAATTTAAAACATTAATAAGTTTACGAATTATAGATTTGGAAGGCAAAGGAATGTATAGAGAGATAACTGTTGAATTCTTAAGCTGAACAGCAACCACCTCGAAACCTTCACCATAATAAGGCAA
This sequence comes from Alsophila aescularia, assembly GCA_946251855.1. Lineage (NCBI taxonomy): Eukaryota > Metazoa > Arthropoda > Insecta > Lepidoptera > Geometridae > Alsophila > Alsophila aescularia. The sequence goes on along the minus strand of OX276375.1, from coordinate 44,147,177 downwards.
AGAAATAATTGAGTAGGTAATATTATTTTTAATAAAAAGGGCAACACCACCAAAACCATCTTGACGGTCTCTTCTAACATCAACAAAACCCGATAACCTAAATTTGGAATCGGGTCTAAGCCAAGTTTCTGAGACCGACAAGATGTCCGGACTGTGATGGTTAACTAGATAAATAAGATCGGACTTTTTGTTAATAATACTTCTAGGGTTCCATTGGAGAATCCTGTAAACTTGATCCATTTTGTAAGAAAGATAAGAGGCAACTTAAGGTGGGGGCAACGTTGGACGGTAAGTTAGAGAGAGACGGAGCACTGTTTAATAAAGGAAGAAGAGAGTTTATAAGTTTCATAAGAAGATCAACAACGAGTGACTGAAGAGGGGGATTATCTATATTTACTTTGTCCTGAGCTTGAAGAGCGCAGCCATTAGGAGCTGCTTCTGATAAATCGTCTCTAATAATATTATTATGAGCGACTCTGTCGTAACCGTTACCGTTAGCGACGGCCGAAGTAGGGGCATGATGCTTCTGAATTACCTTCTTTTTGTATACGACTCTTTGAGGTTCCACAGTATTATTTTTGATCATATGAAAGGAGGGAAAAGGGGGAGAAGGAGACGTAGAAGAAGCGACGTTGGCGTAGGACACTTTTGACACAGAAAACAATTTAGAAGCTTCCGAGTAAGAAATTGCTTTTTGCGCCATAGCTACTTTTATATTTTTTTGACGTTGCATCTCCGGGCAAGAGTTATTCGTGGCAAAATGGTTACCCTTACATGAAATACATATTGCATTGTCCTCCTCTACTCGGCAAGACTCGCCAAGGTGAGTGGACGCACATTTATAGCATGTTGGATTAGAACGGCATTGAGTTTTCGTGTGACCATACCGACAGCACTGGAAACATTGAATAGTTGGGAAGTTATACAATGCCACTGGGAACGAATTATAACAAAGAAACACTCTGGAAGTATTTGGCCATCAAATGTTAGAACCACCGTTTGGGACGGCTTCCAAGCCACGGATCCATCGATTATAACTTTATAATTTAGTCGACGGACTTTTATAATCGAGCCACAATTGGGAGGGACCTTCATCTCTTCTTTTATCATCTCTGGGGACATGTCAGCTGGGATACCTCGTATTAATCCCATTCGTGTTACATTGTATGAAGGAATTAGGGCATTATAGTTATTTGCAGACAGAGTCGGAGATTCTATGAATTTGTTGGCGTCGATTCCGGAATGAAAATCTAAGGATATTCTGTTTCGCCCGATACTTTTTATTGAACCATCAATAATCCCTTGAAACTCTCTGTATCGGCTAAACAAAAAACGGCCGAAGGTGACTGGGTGTAATGTTGTACCGTCTGATGCAGAACTTTGAGATCTTTGGACATGAACCGTAAAAGGCCCGCGATCTGTATGAATATACAAGTGGCGACCTACAGGTGTAAAAGCTTGACCTAAATCTTGCGATTTTATTGCAGGTGTAGAGGACAAGGAAGCCGGGACTTGGTGAAGCAGGGGAGGAGAAGTAGCTGTTATATTCGTTGAGGCATCAGAGAAGGAGGTTGGAGGAGTACGCTGCCCTGCTTGGAGATCAACTTCATCACCTGTCAGCGTAGATTGTGATACCGAACGAGAACGATTAATACATTCTCTATTTAACGCTCTGCGCTTTCGAGCACATGAGGACTCAACCTGCTCAGTAGTCATCACCATTGTATAGGCAGCCGGAGACGGTGGCCTAGTTACATCCATACCGCCCCCAGGGTCAGGAGGCTCATTCATATTTTCCTTGGAAAAGAAAGCTACTTAATAGATAAAATACACTAACCAATAATTCCTTGGGTGAAAAACTACAGAAAATATTAAACAGGTCTAGATATTTACGCGATTAATATCAAAAACCAAAATTGTTACAATTTTTCACCTATTGTCAACAATGACGCTCCGCCCAACCAAGAATGCAACTTGAATGCAAAAGCAGGTTTTGAAATTCACTAAACAGTTAACGCGCACCCGTCAAGCACCCGCAATCAACACTAATACCGGGAAACTGGTAACTATGCGGCAGAATTAAGCTAAACCTAGCCTACAAATACTTCTAGCAGAAATAGGACTTTTCAAATTTTGCCGGGTTTTATGTTCGAGGGATTATCTGTGGGTGGCGCGCCAGCCAACCAATGGCGGCAATCGCCCTCCAAAAATCATCGTGTGAATTTATTTTCTGTTTTTTCTCTCTCGCTTTTAATCCATCTAAAATTTTGTTCCCGTGTAGATATTAAGTATAATTAAAAGTTAATTAGCATCGCAAGTTTTACCTGTTTATAGATGTGTACGTCTCTGAAAGAAAATCTAAACATTGGTATTATTCCTCAACAATAATCTACTTACCTACTTCAAATAATTATTACGACTGCATAATTAAAAATACCATGTTCCTATAGGTACAGTGACTATAGTGCTTCTCAGGTAAAGTTAAACTTCAACTGAAAATAATCTTTGCCGTCGAGTAAAAATGCTGTGAATGAAAACATGTCATTCCTTGTAGACTACTTTTGTGCAAAATAATTAAATCAGTAAATAATTAAAACGCCAAAAAACGAAGAAAGAAATATATTTGCGATTAAGAAATGTATTTCTAGATGAAATTTCTTGCTTTGTACTATAGAAATGTTATGTTATGTTATTGTTATGTTTAGTATGCTTAGTTATGTGTAATATAGAAGTGTATTGTATCTACCTAAGTCTTATGAATCGTTGTAGATTCACAAAAATGTTCAAGTCTTGTAGAGACGGACAAATGGGAGATTGACAGTTGATAATTATAGCCTAGGACTTGATAGACAAGTACCTAACTATATTGAATGTTGAATCTACTTGATTATACTAATAATATTATACATTTGTTTCAAGTGGATGCACACAGAACTGCAGCATAACACAATACTGCATAATGCACGCAATTCTAGGGTAAAAGTTGCAGTTCATAAGAATGTATAGATCTCCGCTTTCCGACCTCATAGGATAGTGTAAATCATCAGTTTACGTGCGGTTGAGTGCTATCGCCTTCATGACGTCATTTCACATGCTCACTGAGCTTAGGGAATTCGAAACTAGTGATCGGTGACAATGAATGGTCCAAGTGGCATTAACCGAACCGCACTTTAACTCTACGGAATCAGGCCACTGAACTGACAACACTGGCACTGGTACTGGCAGTGATGCCAGTTAATTTTACCCTGATTTAGAGTAAAAATTATGTAACAGGGTAATTTTTAGGGTCATGAGTTGCTTAAGGTAATATGAGGGTTTTTTTTAAAACAACATCGCTTGTACTATACATCGTTAAAAATTGATTAATTATGGCCACAGATATAACGGACGATGTAGAGTTTCTTGTACAGTTGTGCTTTGAACTAAAAAAACATCGCAGGCCAGATCCACAATCACTGATTTGATAGGAATCGTTAACCAATCTGCAGTTTATAGTTTGTAAAATGAACCACGTACGTTTAGGCAAGCGTAGTGTAGGACGCCCTGTGGCCAGCTGGAGTGACGACCTGTAAAAACTGGCCAGAGAAAAATAGATGAGGAGAGCTGAAGACTGAGCTCAGTGGCGTGCATTAGGAGAGGCTTAAGTCTAGCATTACCATTTATAGTTGAAAGACATAGGCTGATGTTGATAACTATGATGATGATGATGATGTTCAGGAAGAGATAGAAGATGAAGACAGTAACTATGATAGATTTCATTTTTATTTCATTGAGTAACGAGACCAGCAAACCCGCTGATGGTGTGAATCAAACCATGCAATATGAAAGTTTTGCACGGTTTGATTCACACAAGTTTTAGTCACAATAAAAAAGGAGGATATTTTTTCAAAGGCACGCAATTCTAGGGTAAAAGTTGACGGAGCCTAGGGTTAGTATTTATATACTCTTTGCCTAGGGTAAAGTGAAAAATAGACCTGGCAACAGTGGCAGCACTGGTCGCCATCTTGCGTGATTATTTGCGGTGTTATTTGGTGGTGTTCTGTTAAAGTAAAAAGTTGTGCTAATTATTTATTTCTCATGAAATTTTTAAGACGACAGTGCTCCTGCAGTACAACAGTATAAGTGGTAACTTTTAACAATTATTACATTAAAATACTGTATTTGGTCATAGCCTGTAATCCTCGGCGTTTTCGATAGCGCTGCAAAATGGCGGTGATATTTCACTTAATTTTTTTAACGTTAGTGTGTGCAAGACGGTATTGTTAAACTGGTAAATTAATTTTTCAGATTAGAAAAATGGAAACCAAACTGGACGCGTCCTTAGTGGCGCAGTCCATCAATTACCATGGGCAACAAATGCAAAAAACGTGGGAATCGGAAAGAGGGGAAGACGATCTTGTTAAATTGGGCGTGGGTGCTTTGGATTTCGCAATCTACCAAATGCGACACAAGCACCTTACTTTCCAAGACCGTGCGAAAAGACTGAAACTTCACCACTTCATTGCGAAGGAAGCTAACGCTTTGTTTGACTCTTCCGTCATGGATGAGACACCTTCATCCTCAAGCCTGGGAACAGAAACTGCTGCACCGGAAGACAGTAAGTACTTACCTATATATTTTCCTGTCATATCCAACCATTGATGTATATACTATAAAAAGCTCTGTTTGAGCGATAATGGAGAAGCAGTAGTAAAGGTATACAGTGCATATTAGAATCCAACAAAATTAGGTTCGGTTCTCGGTTCCACAACATTGCTAAGTTACGTGTGGATGTCCATTGCTCCATGCTTCAAAGTTCATTTTGAGCAGTCTGTCTGTATAAGTGATGACAGTTGTTAAGCCTTTTCAGTGGTCCTCGGATGACAATGGCCTGTACCCTGTACCTCATAAAAAAAGAGCAATCAATTTATTTAAACTGCAGTAAAACCTTGCTTTCTACATTTTGTTTATACAATGTAGCCATAGTAACTACCTAGTAATGAAGGGTACTGACTATTAGTAGAGTTGTCTGTAGGGGATGCAAAGCAGGATTGCGACTCTTGAAAATACTGGGATACCCATTAAAATGGATACTTCAAAATATTGGGGCTGTGTTCATGAAAACCATTTTTTTTACCATTATCGGTATTAGTTTTCTAACATGTTCTATGTTGAAAATTAATCAAAAATTTCACAAAAAGTTTTGTTGAATATAATTCAACGCATTTGTTTTGTCCAATATAGGATCTGAATGCTGAACCCGTGCAATCATCCTACCTAAATGTCTGAATACCTACTTAAGTTAAGTCTTCAGCTCATGAAATCTATTATTTCAGATTTATATGCCTTGATGCCACCGTTTGAGACATTTCTGACTGTGGATAAGGCCGCTAGATTGAGGCATTTCTTCGATGTGAGTATCTTATAAACTGTATTTGCTCTCATCTTTATGACCACCATGATAATGTAATTCCAAAATACTTCCCAACCATGATGCGTAAATGTGTTCACAAAAGTTGGACTATTGCGAACAAAAACACTTTTTACTTCAGAATGTGAAGACAGGAGAACTGATTATCGGGGCGGTGATCAACAGGACTGCATCAGGTATGATGCTGAAGGTTTTGTGCACAGCCGGACCCACTTCGAGATATGTTGCTGACATCAATGTGAAGGTAACCCCTCACTAATATTTTTTCTTGCCACTACACAGTAATATCACCACTGTTCACCTAAAACTTAAGCATAACGTCATTTCAACTTATCATAAAAGCAGTGCAGAAAGTAAGTATGGTAATCCATTATGTATGTACTGCAAATAATGACATTGCGTATAGAAAGTATAGAAATCAATACACAATTTTTATTCTGTTTTTATTTTTTGAATTGAGCAGAGACTTCAGAACAGGATTTTTTAGTTTCATATTGAATGAATGCATTTGTCCAATAGAGATTCAAAAATAGAATGCACTATTGTATCATTTTTTTCAATATGAGCACAATGAAATTGGCCTGAATTTAAAAGTCAATGTGACTGAAAATTGATGTGCAGGGTGACCGCAGTTGAGCGATTGTAATGGAATTGTAATTGTTTATGACGTCAATGCACTGTGCATCCTTGTCGTATTGTAACACAATGACAAGGATGGACAGTGCATTGGTATCGCTATAGCATAGAGTTAGGAGGTCACTGGCCTGCTTGTATTTTGGTAAACAATTGTTAGATTCCTGACTCTCGCTCAAGTGACTTCTTGCTGCACTCGTGTTTTTACAGCCCTTGCTAAAGCTCGGGCTCCAATCTAACACTTGGTGCAGCATTAAGTCACGTTCCACTCAATAATATACTATTTTATTAGTACCATTCATATTTTTTCCAGTAATGCTACCTACTCTTATCATCATGTTGGCAACTTCTATTCCACAACAATGTTTTGTAACAAGTCAATACCTACTACAATATTCATAGGCACTTGAAATAAAATTGTGATAACACAAAGACCCATTGTGTTAACAGTTGCTTTAGCTATGTACTTGGTACATAATAACTAACTCACTCTGATAAATATTTAAATACATTCTATGTATTTAATATTCAAGGGGTCATTAGTGTAAATGCTATTTAAAATTCTAATTGTTATTGTCTTAGCAAGACAGTCCTTGAACACTTTGGAACTCACTTAATATTAACGATAAATTTACTTAGATACAGTTTGTAAATACCTCAAGAAATGTAACAAGACATAAGTTCAAGAACTAAAACCTGACTACCGTCGGGTAAAAAAATAGCCTATGACACTCTTGCGATGAAGATGTATCAATTGATACCTCGCTTGTCAAAATAGGACCAAGCTTTTAGTTTGAACACATAACCCTTCCTTTGCTTCATCATTGTTGATAAATAAAATAGCCTAGGTATGACACTATACATAGAGACGAATCAATTGATGCCTCGCTTGTCAAAATCGAATCAATAGAGGCGATGCTATGGTGGAACATCCACATATATACAAACATAGACAGTTAAAGTCATTACCCTTTCCTTGCTTCACAGTAGGTGGGTAAAAGTAATGAGTTGATAGTGTGATTGAAACAATGATTGATAACTTGCCTGCTGATTAATATGAGCTTTTAATTAGATTATATTGCAGACCGATTTTGTTAAATAACAAAATCGGTCTGCAATAATATATAATAACAGGCCGCCCGAGGCCTCTGACATGGCTTAACGACTGCTGTTAATCCATAACAACCGTTTTGTTTGGACATTTGTGGGCGAAATTAGCGTTCTCAAATGTTTTCGATCACCGTTCGTTTGCATGTGACGTACTGTTATTTATTTAGTGATGATAGTTAAATTTGACATAGGAAAACGACTTCATTCCGTAGTGAATAGAGCAGATATGTCAAAACTAATGTTTACGGGAAAAAACACGAAAAATTTCATAAATAACCAAATGTTTTTTTTTAAACAAATCAAGGATTTCGGTCAGAATCATGATTTTTATAAACCCTGTCGTAATTATCGTGGTAGAAGCGACATATATAAATTAATTCGATTTAGTATTAAGAAATGGGTATTTCAACATAAAAAAATATTTATCCAAAAAAAAAAGCTTAATATGACAAATGTTTATTTTTTTGTAAACTACCACTAAAAAGAATAAAATAATTACAATTCAACAAGAACAATATGACTTATTCAAAATTAAAAATGTAATACCAATACATAAATTCAACATTAGAACATTGAGGTATTATTACTACATATAGAGCAGACGTCACAAACAATATATGTGCGTGTTGCGCAAACTGCACAGATGCAACACTTTTGCTTAATCTGCCTATCGAAAGATGTACAAAAAAAAGACCATCTGATAATTTTACCCACTAAATTAATGCCCGGTTTCTGAGGTTTTCATAGAGAGACACGATTTTGGCCCTTATTGAAATTAATCAGATTTGGTCGGATTTCAGCTATTGAATAGATAAACTGTCGATAAAACCTCAGAAACCGTGCATTAGTTTATTTTTCTTTAAGCAATATACGTATTGTTTCGTAATTTAAACGAGGGAAGAAGGGGTAACCCCGCACCCCTCCCCTATCAATACTTGTAGCTGTATTCTAACGTAACCCCCAGAAAAACCGAGATATTACAGTGATACATTTAGCAGGAGAAACCATGGGCGAAATCTACTCTGGTAAAATAAAGCCCTCATTGGAAAAGGAACACCCTAAACCCCCAGCTCCCCCAACGCCTATAAACCTTAAACGTAGTAATAATACCTCAATGCATTAGAAAGAGTTCTATGAAGTCGGTGCCAAACCGTGCCCATCATTTATAATATGGTTAAGCTTGTTTAAAATATGTTTTTTAAACTGCTTGACATGCTAATTTAAAATTTAACAACCTATTAAAGTAATTATTACAAATACTTTAGCATTTACTAGTGACTCGCCCCGGCTTTGCACGGGTAGCGCTCGCACCGTAGCCGCTTTCTTACTTTTATCATTTTTGTACCTCGTAACTTGTAAAAAAACGCCAGTAAGCGTAATTCAAAATCTTTGGCAGCAACGACCGTAGTGTGACCATAGATAACTGCATTATTACACACATACTTGACAGACTTGTTATTATTTCGTTTCCATGACAACATGTGATTCCATCCTGTATTTTTGATACCATGGGTTACATTGTTGCAATTTTCGTAGGGATGTCTTAATGTTTTGAAAAATAAAATACTGCCGATGTTACTCACTGAGAATGTAGCTTTCGATACGTGAAAGAGTTTTTAAAATCGGTTCATTATTTTTGAGTTTATCCATTACAAATCTGTCCCCTTTATAATATTAGTGTAGACTAGATTGCTGTATATGTGTCAATCGGTTTGTGGACGTGTGAAAGTCAAAATCCTATTGTGTGTTTGCGGTCTCTTGTTTTGTCTCTTCTGCATATCATGTTTTATAAGGGTGCGTGATAGATAGGTGTGTATTTACATTGTTGTAAAGATATTGGATTAAAATGGTGGCACCGACTTCAAAAAACTCTTTCTAATGTTGTATTTTTATTTGATATTACATTTTTAATTTTGAAAAAGTCATATTGTTCTTGTTGAATTGTAATTATATTATTATTTTTAGTGGTAGTTTACAAAAGATCATTTGTAATATTGAAGTGTTTTTTTTTTTAGTAATAATATGTTTGTTTTAATTTTGAGTGGCTTACTAAAACATCAAAAGGAATATACGCTAGCTAAAATAGTTAAACTCACTTTAGGAAGACATTTGCAAATTAAAACCAAAGACACTTAGTACAATTATTTATTCAGTGCCAAAGATATTATTAGATACTTATAAAATGTCTGAATCAGTTTTGATGGAAATTATCTGTACTTCACAGGAAATCTGACAAATAAAAAAGTAAGACATTTAGTAGATATGAGGGAACATAAAAACTTTTGTCTTTTACTAGCCATCGCCAGTAAGTACCACGTAAGAGCTGAGAACTTTTCGATACCAATCAAATAAGATAGATAGATAGATATGAGAAAACAAAAAACCGACATGGGAACCTCCTCCTTTTAGAAGTCGAATAAAAAGTACTAAAACTGTGAAAGGCATTATCTCCATTTTGTCGCCTTACTGTGGTATTATGATAGGTAATTATTGCGTAATGAACCATTTCCGTTTCCGACCGACCCGTGTAGCCGCGGCGCCGACTGCGAGAAGACTGGCTTTAGTCGGGCTCAACGTTGTATCGGAGTTCAGACAGGTCGACTTGAGGCGTTTATCATGGACTGAGATTACACTATATTAAAACAGTTTTTTTTTAAACTGCTTTTTCTATCTGTAAACATTAAATATGAATGTCGACCTCGAATTTGTGTTGTAAGATAGTTTTTACCACGTTTTTATTAAGTCACTTTCTTGTTTGTTTGTCTGTCTGTCGTTCCAGGTGGAATCTTGCAACTCCAATTTCGAGCACTTCCCTATTAGCTATCCGGCTGAAACTTTAAGGGTAGCTTGATGACATTGCATTAAAAAAAAAGGGATTTTAGATTAGATTTTCAAATAAATAAATATATTCGGGACAATTCCACACCAATTACCTAGCCCCCAAACTAGGATACCCTGTAATATGGGCACTAGATAACAGATAAACATACATAAATACGAATATCACATCCATGACTCGGAAACAAACATTTCTGCTCTTCACACAAATGATTGCACCTTGCAGGATACGAACCCGCGACCGTTTGATTTCGTTCCTAGGGTCACTAGACCAACCAGCCGTCGGTTTTAATTTAGATTTGTTGCTTATTTTATTACTGAAGTTGATCTAGACTTTTTCATAGAGGTTTTTCAATACATATCGTTATTTTTTTAGTTTTTTTAGTCACTGTCTAGGCAATCGTTTGACCACAATCTCACCTGATGGAAAGCGAAGATGTGGTCGAAGGTGTAGCACGTTTGCCTAGTAGATACCTATTCACTCTTAAATTGAACACACCGGGGTTATAATTTACCGGAAACACTGACGAGGGCAGGGCATTCCATCATATTTATTTGAAACTAGCTTTCCCGCTCGCAACTTTGTTCGCGCAAACTACAGTTTATTCCGAAAAAAAACCTATGTTCACTAGGATATTAAAAACCAATGCAAAAGTATAGCACCAACACTCTTGATGTTTTTGACAGACTTGTTATCATTTCTTTTCCATGGCAACCGTTTCTTACAGCGAGTAATCAACATTTTCCAGTTTCCCGTTGAAACTTACAATTTTCCATGATTAAATGTATCCTATGTTTTAGTGCAGGGTATAAGCTATCTCCATGCCAAATTTCATCAAAATCAGTCCTGCTGTTATCGCGTTAAAACTCCCCAAATAATCAGACAGACAATGTTTCACTTTTATATATTGGTATGGATTGATTCCCAAGCTGCATCACCTCTACAGCTCAAACTGCATCTGGGCGAGCACTGCTCGCCGAGCAGGACAAAAATTTGAGAATGTGCAGTGCCTTATCCGCCTAGCCATCCAACTTAATGCCTAATTTAACCATTGTATACGAAATTTACTTACAGGCATTTTTACCAGTGACAAATATCATACCAGCGGTGGACAAGAAAAATGTGTCAAGAAACTACCTGATGAATGACACTGTGTGCTGTGAAGTTATTGAAGTTATACCCGATACTGACAAAATGGTGTGCGGCATGAAAGGGATGACTCGGGGCCCCGACGACCCGCCGCCTAGGCCTCCGCTAGGACTTCTGAGCACCGACGACTTCCCAATCGTCTACAAGTACGTACCACCACCAGATATACCAGTAATCACTATACCCTCACACAATCTTACAGGTTTGTCTGTTGATGCTTAAGAACACTTGCAACGTATTGTTTCTCTATGTATTTATTTATTTGTCATTGTAGTTCAGATTATTGAGGCTTTGAAATCAGTGGTATTTGTTTTTATTCACCAAAGAAACAACACATGAAGACTTGCAACATATCTGGTTGAGAACGGCAGTGAAGAATTCCCTTATATTGATATAAAAGTGGAAGAAGTAATTGTACTTCCAGAAGATGAACAAATTTCAATAAACAAAGTGGACGTGGAACCAAAGTGGTTAATGAATACCCTGAAAGCTACAAATGTTTCGAAATACCTCTGCTTTTTTTAAAAACAATATTGTGTTGGTGTTAAGTTCACAAAAGGGTAGGTATACAAGGGACTCCCGAAGACAATGTTGGATGAATGTTTTCACTGGTTTTACATCACCTTTCAGTACAATAACACTGAACACCAATTGTGAAATTGCATGATGTTTTAAATGTTGACGAGAGTAATTCACAAGGATTCACTGAAGAACATAATTCATTGTGTATATGGAGGAGCTTGCTATACACCACATATTTCGAGGAATTTCAAAAGTCATTTACACATTTTCTTTTTTTAAGTAAAGAAATAAAAAAAGGTCAGTACAAATGTTAGGGTCAATTCAATCTGTACAAAGAAACATGTAATTCTGTATTAAAGTTGATGTTTAACATTCCAGCGAAATGAGACCAAAGATTGGAATTTGTAATGAGCATTCATTGGATGTTGGCGTAATTTAATTTGTGATAAAAGACTCAGTACCGGCAGTTGAATTTAGATGATGTGAGGTCTCCCGAAGGCACAATCTATAGTTTGTCTGCACAACAAGCGAGTTTTGTATCTGATGCGGCGATCGACAGACGTTGGACAATGCAGCTCCCTGTATTATTTTAGGGTGTTCTTTTCTAGGTATAGCAACAACCCGTTTGTCAAACCCACTGCCATGTTGTGACTGTAGCTGAGGCATTTTGGTAATATTCATGTCACATTGTTGAGGCGGCATCACATAATCTCTGATGTCATATTTCTGTGTGAAAGCAATAAACAAGTAACATAAGATTTTTTGAACAGCTCAATGGGAACAGGTGAGGATAACGAATGTGTGCCCTACACACCAGGGTTTTGTTTGAAAATATAAAAATTTACTTTCTGGCAATATTGATGTCAAGTCATTGTGAAATTCCTTTATCAGATAACGATTATTGAATATGTTTGTTGTCATTCGTGTTGCTTATGAGTGTATTTTTCTGTAGGAAAACTGTGGATATGAAAGGAGAGAGCTATGAAGCTATTTTGGAGAAGAGCCCTGGCTTCAATAACCCAAACTGCGTGCAATATCTCTCTGAAATGCTTGGAATCTCAAACATGCATTGCACCAACTTCACAGCACTGAGGTAATTGTAGTCAATTGATACACACATATTACATACTAGCTGTGCCCGCGGCTTTTCCCGTGTCATAAATAAGGATCCTATGTGTTACTCCGGAACCAAAAGCAGCAATATCATCAAACTTCACTCCAACATCAAATGTTTTTTTATTGATTGCTCGATTTGTTCTCATCAGATTGAGATACGAAGTACACCAGTTTTAAAGTGGAACCCTAAGCTATCCAACAGTGAAACCACATCGCGATCGGTCCATTATTTTTTTAGGTGAGCGCATACAATCAAACAGACAGAAAGACACAATTTATAATTTTTTCTTGTTCAGAAGCATATTTTAATTCCCCTAGACCAATTTTTATGGCTTTATTAGGGGCCATCCATAAATTACGTCACACGAATTTCATGATTTTTTGACCCCCTCCCCCGTCCTTGTCACAGCTGGTCAAATTTGTGAGACCCCCTATGTGTGATGTCACATATTTTGCAATTTTACATTTAGAAAGGACTATGCCAGATCTCCAAAGTGACTTAGGCTCGATGTAAAATTATCGCGGACACAACTGAATAGTATTTTTATTTTTAAAGCATTATGTTTAAAGCTTTTGTGTGTTATTAGTTTTTTCTGGGAACTTTTCAAAAATAAGTTATGAGGAAATAAAGTTAACTTTTGTGGTTATGTGACTTTCGTTACATTATGACACGGTCTATGGTCAAAGGAATAATATAGCCAAGATAATTATTGAAATCTAATATAAAACTGATATATTATGTAGGTACCTACACTTTACGATCATGTTTAATATCATTTATAAAGTATTATTACCTACCTATACCTGCTATAGTAGTAGGCACTTAGGTATTCAATCTTCGAACCCTGGGCCTTCTCCGCTCTTGTCATGAGCTTGGTACTTAAACCACTAAAAAATTAACGAATAATTAATTAACGTTTAAGTAGAATAAAAAAATACGAATGCGTTTATTGTTGTTTATTTCCAATATCCTAAAATAATATACTGAAAGGATTCCTATTAGAATAAACTAAGATGGCCTGTACTTTTTTTTATTGATTTTGTTTATCGATTTATTAATAGTTTATTTGCTCTAATTACGAGTTATGGTGTCAACACTATAATTCGTAATTAGTATCAATTCACAGCAATTTCCGGTCATTTCTATTCATTTTAATTCTTATTTTTTTCATAACTGTTTCCGAAAGTTAATATTTTACTAAGAATTAATTACATTAATTTATATGGTCAATAATGTAGATAGATTTCGTGTCCGCAGCATTTAACTTTTAAAAGTCTTGCACAGCTATTTCCGGTCATTTATATTCATATTAATTTTTTTTTATTTTAATAACCGTTCCAGAATGTTATTGTTTTAATAAGAATGAATTAAATTATTTTAAATAGTCAATAATGTAGATAGATTTCGTGTCCGCGGCATTTAACATTTAAAAGTCTTGGAAGCCGAAAGCTGGCATCCTCCTTTATGAAATTAGTGTTCCGAAATTATTTTTATTTCCATTTAAATTATTTTTCAATAAAATCAACATCAAATCAAACATAGGCATGAAAATTAACAAAACATAAAAAATAAACAAAAAATTAACTTAATCATCTTGAGTCCATGGACTTCGATCCCATTCCTTTATATCATTTATAACTGGCATAGTAGTCACATCGTTCTCATTAAGTCAGTTAACAACAGAAACATTAATTGTGTCAACATCTTCTTCATCTAACCATAAAGCATCATTGTCATCATTCAAACAAAGAATTTCTCTGGCACGTCTAGCAGCAATTCTTTGAGGCCGAATCTTCGCGATGGGCAATACTTCTTCTTGCGTTTTATGTGATTTATTGTGTAGGTTAGTGGCCTTGTATGATGCAAAATATAGACCACAGATGCCACACGATCGCTTAAATAAGTATGCCTCGACACTGGGGCAATAGCTATCATAAGGAACTTGCTTCAAATATGATGAAGCTCGGATATCCAAAGATAGCTGAAGTAACAGTGGAGCGAATTTTCCTTCGCAGTCATATTTTTCTATGATTACATACCCGTTAGACGTCTGTTTCATCACAACAGGTGGTGGTAAAAACCTGTCGTAATAGTCGCCAAAGCTAGGTCGTCGCACACCACAACATAGAACATCCACGCATTTTACTATTTGTAATAAATATTGTGATTCACGTACATGATGTGCATACTAAATTGCATCATGTTTCAATACCTTAGCCTGTTTGATATCTAGTCTAGTATCTGTTGGCGCAATAAATTCGGCAACCACAGGAAAATCATCAATCATCATTTGGCTCCAAATATTAGCCAACACAATGCACTGTCAAAGTTTCGTTTTTCTAACTCCAAGTCAGTAGTTCGATTACTGGAATCGAGATGTGAATTGTCATGCTTTAATAAAAGACCAGTAATTTCACGACTAAGAGGCTCCATTCGTCATTTCACCCTGTTAAAAGCACTTCTTCCTGGAGCATTTGTGGCAATGTAAATAGCTTCCAAGTCGAAATCTTTAAAATATTGTAAAGCTGAAACTAGAACTCGCTCGTATCGTGGATTTTCGTAGGGACCACCATCGCAAATAAGAATAAAAACAGGTTTTATAAAACCTTCTCGAGTTCTCATAAAGTTTTTGAAAGCAGTTATTTCAGAAAGTATATGTATGTCTGTGGCATGTTTCTGCATTAGAAGAAGAATGCTTTCTACGAATTGCTAAGTATGAAGGCCCAGAGTTTGTTACAGTCAGGCTTGCCAACTTCAAAATACGAATTTGCGGGAAATAATAATTTAAAATGCGGGACAAGGGTTTAAAAAGCGAGGTTCAATTAATTTTGTTTAGAATACAAAAAACGTGAAATTTTCTTTGCAAATTAGGATGAGAAGTAAAATAAAACATCTTGTCAGATTAATAATAGTGAATATTTACTAAAAAAAAAAAAACAGTTATAGACTATAACTTATAGTGTATTTTACACTTTATTATGAAAAGTATGAATTACTTTTTAAATGAGTATTTTTTCCTGAAATTTGTCACTTTTAAGGTTTTTTTACTTTTATGTACAAAATTATAAAAAAAAATGCATGAATAAGAAAAAATAACTTTAACTTGTAGCTCCGACTTCACAGAATCCACAAAAAAAGCGAATTCGCGCGTCGGTCTATGCGTTATTAAAAAGTGAGAAGACCCTCTCTGCTGCTGCTGCATTAGAACACGGAATAGATGCAATGTATTGAAATATTTTCAGCAAGTTGCGCGTGTTTCATGCCGACAATACTTTGTGCCATACTTCATAGACTGACGCTTTTGGAGTACTTTCATTGGCTCGCTCTTCAATAACTTTCTTTAAAGTTTCTTTCACTGTACAAAACTCCTCATAAAGCTTTATGCGTGGTTCGTAGCTAATTCCGAAAAGCGGGATATTTAGCGTCTCGCACACACCCTGAGCGGGACGTCTCGTTAAGGGTCTCAGAAACGGGACGGTTGGCAACTCTAGTTACAGTGTCAGGTTTTCCCTCACCATCTTTCTATAGAACAATACCTGCATAAACAGAGGGAATAAGGTTATGTTTTTCAGCAACTACATAATCATGATTATGAATTTGCCAACAAAACAATTTAAACCTTATAGTCATGCAGACAAAGTTGCAACTATTTTTATAATATTCTTTAGTAGGTATATACTATGTAGTTTAAATTTAATGTTGTAATAATATTATATTTTGAAAAAATGTGATGTCACAAAATTTGGGACCCCTCCCTGCTCCTTGTCACACAATGTCACACTTCGTCGACCCCCTCCCTCCCCCTTAACGTGTGACGTAATTTATAAGTCCTAGCTGTACCCGCGGCTTCGCACGCGTGGTCAGTCCTCTAGGTTAAAACTGCTTTTCCAAGACCTAACATACCAATATACCATTTGATCAAAATTCCTTTAGCCGTCAAAAAGTTTTTATCGATTGCTCGGCTTCTACTCATCGGATTGAGACACCGACTACCTACACCAGTTTTTAAGTCAAAGCCTAAGCTATCCAACAGTGAAAACCGGATCGCAATCCGTCCACTAGTGTTTACGTGATGCGCGAACAAACAAACAAACATACAGAAAACTGACTCGATTTAAAAAAAATGATTATATTTTTGTTCAGTTGCTTATTTTAAGTACCCTAGACATTTTTTTTTTAATTATCTTTGTTCAGAGTTTTTCGTACTTATTGCTTTATTATATCTATATAGAGTATATTTTTGTATTAATTATGTACTCGTATCTGTCGTAGGTATATAATAGAATTAATAACTCCATGATGTGGTCAATAGTTTAATGAAATGGCCAGCTAAAACTGACCATATTGTTGAAACATCAACGTTTAATGTCTTCAATCCAGATTCTATGAAATAGAGCCATTTAATGCAATTATCATCCACATCATGAAGTGATCAATTCTACTAAATGACTACGACATATACAAAGCCATACCTAAAATTCCTTTTAACAAAGAAATATCATCTTGCAGAACACTACACATTTTTTTTTTTTTTTTTTTTTTTTTAATTTAACTGGTTTTATTTAACTTCACTTGTATGTATGTATGTATGTATCTATGTAGTTTGTCCTGGAATCTTACAATTCAAAATTCGAGCACTTCCCGATTAGCTATCCGTCTGAATCTTTCAGGGTTGCTCACAAACCGAAGACAAAGGAATAAAAAAAAGGAAAAAATAACCGTAAAAATGTATAAAGTGAAACAAAAAAATAAATTTATAAAAAAGAGGTTCTAAAAGGTTTTTTTTTAAATGATACTTATTATTGAAATTCAACAACACTATAATATCTTTCAACAGAGGAGGATTTCCACCATCAGAATACGCAGATGAACTTCGTCAAGCGCAAGCAAGCAAATGGGCTTTCCGCTCCGTCGCCGAGGGAATAGAACACTTCAAGGCTGGAAGACATTCAGAAGCTTTCCAATGTCTCAACAAGGCCTTGAGCATCGACCCCAGGAACGTAGAAGGTCTCGTCGCCAGAGGAGCACTGTACGCCAACAGTGGAACCTTCAAGAAGGCTATAGAAGACTTTGAGACATCACTCAAACTTAATCCAAACCACGCGAACGCGAGGAAGTATCTAGGAGAGACGTTGGTGGCGCTAGGACGCAGCTACGAGGACGAAAACAAAATTACCGAAGCCCAGAAGGCCTACGAAGACTGTTTGGCGATCATGCCGTTCCACGAAGAGGCTAAGAACTCTCTCGACTTCTTGAAGAGCAAAACGTCAGCCGCCAAGCCTTTGATAGAACCGGCCGAGTTGCTTCTGCCGGGCTTGACAGGGGCTAAGTCGTTCGAAGTGAAAGAGACCATCAAGCAGCTTTTGAACTTGACAGAGAAGAAGGATAAGAAAAAGAAGAAGAAACGCGGCAAGGGTAAGAAGAAGAGATCGAGCAGTTCATCTTCGTCATCGAGCGATTCTTCAAGTTCCAGTTCCTCTTCCGAATCGTCTTCGTCGTCGTCCGATACCAGCGGTGAGTGTGGCAAAAACAGTGTTTGATGAGTACAGTTCGCACGTTGTAACTTTGCCGCTCCAAGCTTAGCAACAAATAGTGGGCGCATTCCGAATTGCACTCACAATGAATATGTTTGTACTTGACGAATAATCATTGATCACTCATAATTTACCGTAATACGGCAATCAAATCAATTCACGCGCTTCGCTCCCTCGCTCTTATATATATATATTTTTTGCACTTAAAACATTACAATACAAACTACACTTGCAGCAAAATTCAATGAGCGGTCTTATCACTATTAGCTGTATTTAGATGGACAGTATTGGTAAAAAAGTAGAAAATGCAGATAAACATACGCTGAACCGAAATAATTAGCTACCCTTTCTAGTACCGATTCTGCCGAAAGCCGCAATACGTTTGCGCAAGACTCGCGACTATATTCACACCGGCATTAAAGCTTGGCGCGTACAAACAAATCCATTTCGAGGCCATCTCGGAACGCGCCCACTGTTTGTTGCTTATTTCAGAGAGGCAAAGTTACAATGTGCGAACTGTAGGTTTCGACCACACAAGTGGATGTTAAAGTCGCTATGATATCAGATTCTGAAGGCCCGAACCGCAAGAAGAAGCGACGCTCGCAGTCCAGCAAGAACCGGCAGCGCTCGCTGTCGCCGCTCAGCAAGCGCATGGCGATGCTGTCGGGCGATGCGGACGCGGCGCGCACGCACAACTCGCAGTTCAACCACCCGTATGGGTACCAGCCGCCGCCGCCGCCCATCGAGGAGCCCGCGCCGCCGCCCAGGTCGCAGGCTGATATCGACTATGAATTGAAGGTTTGTCACATTCATTCACATTCAGCTGATGAATGGAGCGCAAGACATACTCGTGAACGGGTGCTGCTTGTGGGGATTGGTCCAGCCTGGTTTCTTATTAGTCAGTGTGGGACTTCTCATTGTCATTTATATCTTTTATATTTGTCATTCAAAAAATAAAAATGGGACCATTCCACACCAATTGTCTAGCCCCAAATTAGGATACCCTGTACTATGGGCACTAGATAACGGATAAACATACATAAATACGAATACATATAATGTATGACTTGAAAAAACTAGTTGCTTGGTGCTCTCTTCTCTAACGGGCGTATTTACGAAGTACCGGTAGAGTCAGAAGGGCATTACCTTTTCCCGTGTGAGACTTAACTCTGTCTGCACATGAAAGGGAAATTTTCCTTTTCAAACTACGCACTTAGTTTTAAAGATAAAAACAAAAGTTACTCACGTATAGCAGTTGGATTGTTCCAATTATAGTTTCAACCACATACGGTGGCCTTTCTGAAGGGGAGTGCAGAACGCAAAAGACCACCGGATGTGTCTGAAACAAAATTTTGTTGTAATAATAAGTTGGAATAATCCAACTGCTATAAGTGAGTAACTCCCGTTTTTATCTATAAAATGTTTAAAAAACATATTAGTTTTTATAATATTACATATTTAGTTTACCTAATTTTATTGATTTGATCAATTTATAATATTTTATGTATTCTCCTTTTTCATGAGATGCTAATTTTGCCTTTTTAAAGTGCTATTATTTTGCCTATTTATAATATTTTGACTTTGGTAGGGGAGGTAGAAATAAACACACTTTGCAGGCATCTGGATGATTTCAGTAGATGCTGACGCTTACACAGGAAAAACCTGCTGTCTATTTTCTGAATTCTCTGCTGGTTCTCACAGCACCCTGGAATGAGAACAGGTGGACCAAGTTAGCCGGACCCACGCAATATATTTAATTATGTCTGGACTCAAAACTCAGCCTCGTTTCCTAAAACTTGCTACGAGGACGAAAACAAAATTACCGAAGCCCAAAAGGCCTACGAAGACTGAACAAAAGTTCCAATTATAATCCACTGTGCAGGACTACATATTCAAATTGAAAAAAAAAACACCTACACCGGTTCAGCTGTTCTACTCTTACAATCGAAATACGAAGATTAGATTTTGTCGATGGCCTTATCTACTAAGAAATAATGTCGCCTACTTCACAAAACGATATACGAAAAATAAACGGAACTTCGGATTTAGCGAATTAGGAAAGACCCTCAGTTATCCCAAAAATATGAGGTTATATTTCAAATGTGCTGTAGCCCAAGTCGAAACCTTTCAATCTTATCATAACCCAGTTTTAAAATTCATAAGAATAAACAACCGGCCAAGTGCGGACTCGCGCACCGAGTGTTCTGAAAAGATAAACTGGATTGAGGGACAAACTTAACTTTGTCGTTGGAAAACTGTTGTCCTCACACATCGACCATAGATTGCGCTCAGTATAACAACTGCAAATACGAGTAAGCTTATAAAAGTAAAAAAATAATATGTGATATGCCTACAAATTGGAGGTTTTCGGATTTTGGTTTTTGATAAAAAGGATCTCAACAAACAGACAGACGGACAACGAAGTGATCCTATAGGATACTGTAGTGTTCCTACTTTTGAGGTAAGGAACCCTAACAAATAAAGAATTTAGTCCAGAATGTTGTGATTAACTAATATTCTGGTCTGATATTATATTGTTCTTTAATGTCTATGTTACAATCGTTGTACTCAGAGATGAGATGTTTTGGTTGAAATATCATAGGGACAGGATTAGCCAGATAGACTGTGGATGAAGTCTAGCGGCCCGGGGCGCGCCTCGCGTGTGTAGGGTCGTGGGTTCCAATAAAGAACAATTTTTTACAAAGAAAATCTTGCGCAGATAAATCATGCTACGAATCCGTGCCAAAAAAAATGTACGAACTCGATAATCCAGTTAATTTCTTGGTGTCACTAATTACCCGACTGCGGAGGGTAATGTTTTTTGACTGTATGTATGTTTCCGACTTACGACTGCATCTTATATTTCACAATTAAGAATCTAAAGCTTGTTTGCCTCTATAGAGTTTTAATCGCAGTCGGTTTTTTTTTTTACTCAACTGAGCTGAGAGTATTGTGTTTATCAGCCTGTGTATGTTTGTTCCTTTGTGGCACTATATAGACTAAACGCGTGGGCCGATTTTGATGATTCTTACTTCAATCGATTTGTCTTAATCTTGCGAGCACTACTAAACACATGAGAGTAATCAAAATTAAATATGGCGACAACCAGACGCCATATTAAAATGAAAGTCTACGAACTATATTAAGTGGTGCATCATTGAATAGGTATTTGAAAATCATCTTTAGGTTTCTCTTAAAATTTTTCATTTCGACCATTTAGTCTCTAGTCTAGTCTTCGTCTTCGCAGTCGGGTTTTCTCATTGTGCGTAATTTATCTTGTTATTTATAATATTGTATTTTTATTGTATCTCACGTCGCAGGTTCGTAAATTCCTGGAAATGACTAAAGAGGACTCGGACTACGAGGACAAGGTGCGCAACTTCCTGGAGGAGACGGCGCAGTACAAGCGGAACCGGAAGATGCAGGAGCTGGGCCAACAGCCGCAGCCCGGCGCCGGCGTCGGCGCCGACCACGACAAGAAGAAGAAAAAAAAGAAGGACAAGTAAAAACATTTCTTGATGTAACACTAAAATGGGTCACTAATTAATCACACTGAAAAATGATAAATGAAAATATGTTTATTAACTGCAAAACAAAATACAAAACACTACTTTAACTTAAAACTAAATGTAACAAAAAGATTGCAATTGTTTTGCAGGCTATTATAAAGTACTACACACTAGCACTATTATTACCCTATACTAAATATCTGTCCGTTAACTCACTAGGCAAGCCTGTATCGAGGTAACGTGAGTTCAATGTAACATTGCCTTTAATGAAACCTCAGTAACTAGACATGAAAAGATTTGCAAAGTATAAATGACACATCATAAAGTACAAAATTTAGTTTAAAAATCCAAAATTAACAATATATAATTTAAAAAATAAAACAAAATCAAATTAAAATTTATTATTCTATCCAACTTAGGTACACAATATTATCTAATATATTTATTTATTTTATGCAATGTCTATTACAATAAATATTATGAAAACACTAATATTATAAATCAGAGAAGTTTAGCCACTGTCGTAAACAGGCCAATCAGAGTTTAGAGTTCTAAAACTGAATACTCTCTTGTCGAGCTGAAAACATTGTATGCGCTTTGTTGAACTCCCCATAAATTAGAACTGACAGTCCATACGAAACGTCATAAAATACTTTATATTGTATCTTCAGAGGAGTGTGTGTGTGTGTGTGTGTGTGTGTGTATGTTTGTTACTCCTTTACGCTCAAACGAGATTGCATGAGTCACATTTATTAATACTGTCATGTAACAAAAATTTCAACTTAAGTCATGCAGCTTATTTATGATTAGGTAAATAGAACGTGCCCAATCCGCGGCCGGTACGTGCAGCTATCAAATCAAACTAACCAATAGCAGCTCAGGTTCATTGATTAAACATCACTATTGGCTAATATAGCCGCGCGGAAAACTACCCCGGCGACACTAGCGCTCACATACACTGCGTGCACACACATGATGGTTAAACTTATAATGATTTAATTCACAGAAAGAAAAAGAAGGAATCCAAACGGAAGCGCAAGGAACAAGAAAGAGAGGAAAAGAGAAAAGCTAAGTTGTCCAGACAATCTGCTAACAACTCGGAGTACAGCCTGCGCGACTTGGAGAACATCGGGGACAAGAAGTTGAGGGATGCTATTAGGTAATCATGACCATCCAGTATCAATCTAATACAAGTGTCCTAGTTTAATCCTTCCGGACCGTTGTTTACTACTTTCATTGTTTAGAACAATTAAATTGGGATTTCGCGTAAGCCTCGCGGTATTAAGGCGTATGATTTCCATGCATCACAGTCTTGCCCTTTATACACAACTTCGGCGAAGCTAGGGAAGTGTAATGAGTTTGAGTCTGTGTATTGTGGATGTTCCACCATAGCGTCGCCCCTATTGATCCGATTTTGACAAGCGAGGTATCAATCGATAGCCTTTATCGTGAGAGTGTCATAGGCTATGTTTTACCCGACTGTAGTCTTAGTTTTTTAACTTATGTCTTGTTTGAACCAGTTGTAAAGTTTTGAAGCTTCAGTTTTTAAGTCGTCAAAAGTAATATTTTTAAACGTAAATAATTTCAATGCTAATGGAAAATAATCATTGTTTCAGGAAAGAGTTGAAAGGAAAATCTAAGAGAGATCTCAGTGAAGACGGCGATTATGACAGAAAGCACAATGACAAGAGGTAGTACAAAATGTTTACTAACCGTAAATGTCACGCACCACCAGCATCATCTGTGAGGTCCACAGAAACGGGCTAGTTAATTGCCGCAATTTGTACGCTTAGCCAAAAAACTACTACGATATAGATCAACAGTGTTGGGGTACACTCTGCATTACTTATTGCGCTGGCAAATGCCGAAAAACTAGACTGTTTCTGAGAAGCTTTAGGGCGCGGACGCACCAGGCTTGTATTAGCGTCCAAAACTATTTTGACGTCTGACACTGCGGAGTTTTGCACGCCGACTCATTTAGCTAGCAGCTTGCAAGAGTGATGGTGGCCTAATGGTTCAATAGTGCAAATCCAACAATACCGGGTTTGGTACCCGGCTCCGCACCAATGACTTTTCTAAGTTATGTGCGGTTTCCCATCGCTCCGTGCTTCGGAGGGCAAGTTTAGCTGTCGGTCCCGGCTGTTATTGATTAATAGCAGTCATTAAGCCATGGCAGAGGCCCTCGAACGGCCTGACAAACTGACACCAGAGGCCAGCAGAATAAATAAAATAATAAATATATTCGGGACTATTCACACCAATTACCTAGACCCAAACAAGGATACCCTGTATTATGGGTACTAGACAACGGATAAACATATAGATAAGAATATTACATCCATGACTCTGAAACAAGCATTTCTGCTCATCACACAAATGATTGCAACTCGCGGGATTCGAACTGGCGATCGTTGGTTGACTTCGCAGTCTCGATCTATGACCCATTCGGCCAACCTGACATCAGAAGAAAGTAGTGTGAATGAAGTGGTTCGACGACGCACTGCCCAGAGTT
Source organism: Alsophila aescularia (assembly GCA_946251855.1). NCBI lineage: Eukaryota > Metazoa > Arthropoda > Insecta > Lepidoptera > Geometridae > Alsophila > Alsophila aescularia. Next base: position 44,122,842 of record OX276375.1, on the reverse strand, counting down.
AGCTTGAGTTTGCCTCAGATTTGTAGCTCAGTGTCGAACCAGCTGTCAGTCAGTCTCTTTGCCTGGTGTGTCCGCGCCATTAAATTTAGCCCACGATATCGCCCATCATTATTTTGAGCCTGATATCTTTCCAGTTGCATCATTTTGGTACTGATTTTCAAATCGTACCCGCTTTCCGCAAAATATGAACCTATTTTTCGCATAAAACATTAAGCTTTATTTACATAATAATTTGTGTTATCACATTCATTTTGCTAACATTTCACCGTAACAACATATTAACATAGCATGCAGTAGTATGTCATTAAAACGGCTTGTATTTAACCAATAATATACATATTATGCTTGTCAGAACGGATGAAAGCTTACCATTTTGCTCTATCTTTAGATAGACCAGGCTCCAATATTTAAGAAGTTTTTCCATAAATATGCTGGGTCAATCACAAATCTGATAAAATTGAAACTTACCATATACAGTGGTGGTCATAGAATTAGAAACACCAAACTACACTCCCATTATTATTAAACATTTTACTTGTTAACTTTTTTTTTCTAGATAAATAAGGTTTTTAAGTAATTTTAGGGAAGCGTTAGTTCTTCTATAGTACAAAAATATAAGTTTAATAACAACAAACAATGGTAATTTTTATAAAAGACGAATCTTTAATAAAGGAGAATTAAAATCCAACTCCGTATCAATAGAAACTTCCCCACACTTTAACATTTCCACCGCCATGCTTTACTGTCTTTTTTTGTTTACTTGTTATTTGGTCGTAAAGCCTCGTTAATTGGTCATTGAACATACCATTTTCCATCAGAATTCACCTAATTTATTTCAGTTTCATCCGAAAATAAAACTTTTTTCCTTTGTTGAACAGTCGAACTGCCATACTTTCTAGCGAAAGCTAAACGATTTTCTTTGTGTTGCCTAGTAAGAAGTGGTACCTTCCTAGCAAGTCTTCCGAACAATTTGCCTTTAACCAACCGCCTACGGACAAGTAATATTTGAACCTTTAAAGGGTTCCATCTTAGCTAAACGAACCATAATCCTGTCTTCTCGAACAGTGGTCTTCCTTTGTCCAAACTGTTTATAATGTACAATGGCGTTAAATACCATCTTTACGGAACACTAAGTGAACGGCTATTTTTCTGTAAGACCATTTTCGTTTGAAATGAAAATTCACTATAATTTTTCTTGAACTCTAACCTAACTAAATGAATAAGAAAAGGCGGGAGACTGCCTAAAGTGATGAGTATAATAAAGATTAATTCTAATTTCAAAAATCAAATTTAGAAGAAAACTCACACTTTGTTTCTAATTAATTGTCCAATTCGCATTGCCAAAGTTATTAACACATTTTTTTCAATCTTATATTTGTTGTTTTTTTTTATTACTTAATTTAAAACGATGATTAACATTCGGTTAATAATCGTTTTAAATTAGAGTTACTATCGTAATATTTTAATGTGGTAAAACAATTAACAAAATCATAATTATTTGCTATAGCAACATAAAAAGCAATTTACACCCCTAGGTGACTCTGTTTCTAATTATCTGCCCACCACTGTATATATTTTTGAGATCTTCATCTCTCCGTGACCAAGACAAAAACGTTATTAACAGGATTTCATTTGATACATTTTCTTACCAAAAATTACGCTATTTTCAGTAATATTTTCATTTTTCTACTCATCGGCTTAAGTTTTATCTCTAAAATAAATCTCACAGCAATTAAATATAGTTTATTATCCACTGTGAACACAAAATTTACTAGCCTGCCAATACTAAATTATTAGCCTGCCAATAACTTTTGAAACTTACGTCCTATAGTTCCGAGCTAAATTGTGTTTTCAAACAGTGCTCGCGATATAGACCTTATTGCGGGTAGTGGGTGGCAGAGTGTAGAGGCGGAGCTAGCGTGGGAAAATGTATTAATTAGAGCCTGGCCTTAAATACAAAAATAACTTGTTTTGATTTGTATAAAGGTAAAATACCACCAAGCACGTTGATTATTCTTTAGGACTTGCGAAAGTCTCAAGTCTCAAGTGGCTGTTGGTAACTTCATCTTCTTTTGAAATTAAATATGTATATTGTTTTTGCTGATTAGTAAAAAGGTGTCAAAAATTATTCGGTGATTATTTTAATCACGGATTAGAAAAAACAAGTGGAATTGCGGGTGACCTGTGGCACAGTTACGCACAGGGAATCGTAACTTGCATACAAATATTTCGTAGGTAAATATAAAATGAACTCTATGAAGCAGTCGTTAACGCATTATTTTCAAATTTGATTCATAAGCTTAAATCGTTTCAATAATACACACCCAATTACAAGACGGGGTTAGTAGTACAGAATAGGACTAAAGTTTTATTTGTGTGAGTTTGGCGACATCGGTTCCAATGTAAGTGGTAGTCTATGAATAATAATAAATAAATAAAATTGAACCTCGCCAGTATACACCTCGGTCTATACCACCTTGGCTCAACCAATCGCGTGCGATTATTTTGAGTGCCATATCGCCGAACCAATGCAATTGTTGTATTGTATTACTGCTAAAGCACTGCCGCGATAGACAGATAAATGTGTACAATGACCCTCACTAGTTATCTCCATCGCTCGCGCACAAATGTGTATTATCGCTATCGCCCACTGTCGCGCTCGCACATAATATGTGACAGATAGCACATCTGTATATCGCGGCCGTGCTTCGTTGGTATGCGTAAGTGGGTCCAACATTAAAGTGGTAACTGTATAAGAGTTACGCTTCCTTATTTACTATTATTCGTAGGGTGTAGTGTACCACTTGTTCTTGTGTTTTCTATTCCGCGGAGAATGAAAAGTGTTGTTTTCCATGAAGCAGGCTCTTAGACGACATGCACGGCCTCGAGGACATCGAGTCGAAGCTAAGCGCGTACCACATGATGGTAGAGAAGGAAGTGTTGAACAAGCGGCAGGGGCGCGGCTCCGTCAGCCCCATCGACCAGGCGCCGCCGCCGCCGCTGGAGAAACCCAAGTGGAAGATGTCAATGAGCGCTGTCAAAGATCCGTTAGTTACGGTTTACTATTGCTTGCGCAACGCGAATGCTTCACTGCGCCTTGCCCCTCACTACAGCCCGATTCAAACTTAATGGCGGCTGTGAAGTTGGAGCGAGGCAATAGCAAATATTAGTTGGAGAGGTGAGGCGAAGTTGTACTCGTAGCGCACTTCACAGCCGTCATTAAGTTTGAATCGGGCTGTACCATAATTTCATTTCAGATGCCTAACCACTTGTCTTGATATTACCACACCATCATCCTTGTTGTTAACAGTTCACTGCTGTCCATTGCTAAGGTTGTCTGGAAGAGGTAGCTATTAACGATAAGACCGCCTATTGAGCCTATTATATGTAACTTCTTTCAATTTATTTTTAACTTTAATGTCGATAGAGCTATTAATTGATTAACCTCTACTATTACGTTATTTGGCATGTCAATGCATATCATTTCATATTTTGGTGCAGCGCCACTTTTCATTGGGCATTCCACACTATTTAGGGCTAAGTAAATACATTTTAATATGAAATCAGCCCTAATTCTAGTATGCACCATACATAACTTTTTCGTGTCGATGTATCAACCAATGTTCCCTGAGTTGAACAGTTTTGTTTGAAACCTTGTGGTAAAAGGGTTAGCCAGCTACATTACAACGAATCGATTTACAAAAACGCCACTCGAAAAGTCTCATATTTTGCACCTTATTCATTACAGTAGTCACAACGTATCATTGTGGCTGTGAAGTAGGCTCTGTGAACGATTGCGCAGTTACAGTTGTGAGGATAAAACACCATAATGTAAGCGAGATAGATGATGCGAAAAACGTAATCGAGTGAACGAGGCAGTTATTAAATGCTATCTTCACCTTCAACATTGGGATTGCGCCTGAAAAATAGCAGCGACTAGCAGACGACTTCCGATACACAAAGATCCGCTGTGGCTACTGTACACTATGAACGATGATTGTAATTTCCACAATTAATTCTAACTTTAATATTATATTTCCAGTAGGGTTAAAAAGAAGGATGCTCAGCCGCCTAAAGGATACAAGGAACGCTACGCATTTGAAGACAGCTCTGATGATTCACAAGATAACACAAAGGTAACACTACACAAATTTTTCAACATAATTCTGGCTAGCTCTGCCATTGTTTTGTGCAGGCGTGAAGCTTACTATCCGGCGAGCGACCTGCTCGAATCGTAACACAGTTGAATAAAAATACTATGTATTTCACTGTGACAGTTTTCAGCTAAATGTAAAGCAATGAAATGTCCAATATCTAAGTTTTTTTGTAATTTGCTGACATCTGTTGTACTTATATAAAACTAGCGACTCTCCCTGACTTCGCATGGGTGGGTAGTTAAGGGTTTCTCTTTTTTTTGTATACAATTCAAACCCCTATTTTGATTGACTAATTTTAACCAAAACTGTTATTGTGAATCGCACGACTAATGTCAAAAAAGAAAAATTGTGGCTTAACTATAATAGTTAGAGACTAGCTTTCACTCGCGACTTCGTCCGCGCGGTCTAAAAAAGCATCCCATGTTCATCTAGGACTATGATATTAAAAACCAATGCAAAAGTATAGCACCAACGCTCGTGATGCTTTTTGACAGACTTGTTATTATTTCGTTTCCACGTCAACGCATGGTCATTCCATTCTTTACAGCGAATAATTCATTTTCCCGTGGCAACTAACCATTTTCCGAGAAAAAATATCCTATGTTGTTCTCTATATTGTACAGTACCTATTTACAAAGTTTCATCAAAATCGGAGCAGCCCTTTTGGCGTGAAAGCTCTCCAAACAAACAGATAACGTTTCAGTTTTATACATTGGTGTGGATGTATAGCCTCGCGGTCTTTATACATTGGTGTGGATGTATAGCCTCGCGGTCTTTATACATTGGTGTGGATGTATAGCCTCGCGGTCTTTATACATTGGTGTGGATGTATAGCCTCGCGGTCTTTATACATTGGTGTGGATGTATAGCCTCGCGGTCTTTTATTGTGGGTGATGATGAGTACCATAAACATGTAGTCTAGTTACATTCTTTAATGTACACTTAGCAGCAACTAGCTTACCCGACTTCGTCCGCGCGCACTACAGTTTATCGCGAAAAAAGCATCCTACGTTCTTCTAGGATATTAAAAACCAATGCAAAAGTAGACTTAGACTTCTTGGTTATGGCCTCTGTGGCTTGTTGTTGGTATAGCATCAACTACTTAATCTGTGGCACCAACGCTCTTGATGATTTTTGACAGACTTGTTATTTCGATTCCATGGCAACCGTTCCTTACAGCGAGTATTGAACATGTTCCAGTTTTCCCGTGGAAACTCACGGAATTCGTGGAATTTTCCGGAATAAAAAGTATCCCATGTTTTATTCTAGGGTATAAGCTATCTCCATTCCAAATTTCATCAATAACCCTCCAGCGGTTATCGCGTGAAAGCTCCCCAAACAAACAAACAAACAGACAACGTTTCACTTTTATATATTGGTATGGATAGTTTTCGCAGCGCACACCAAATAATGTATTTTAATAGTTTATCTATTACAAACAAAAATAAAAAATTAAACAATTATTTTATCTTTATTATATACTAGTGACCCGCCCCGACTTCGCACGGGTAGCGCACACACCGCATCAATTTTCTTACATTTAGCATTTTTATACAAGCCGCAACATCTAAAAAAAACCCGCCTGTAAGCGTAATTTAAAATCATTGGCTGCAGTGCTTTTGACCATAGAAAACTGCATTATTACTCACGTACTTGACAGACTTAATTGTTATTATTTCGTTTCCATGGCAACGTCATTCCGTTCCTTATTTTTGATACCCTGGGTTAAATTATGTAATTTTCGAAGGGAACTCTAATAAAAGAAAAACTGTCAATGTAACTCGCTGATAATAATGCAGCTTTCAATAGATGAAGGAATTTTTAAAACCGGTTCAGGTTTTTTTTTTTCGAGTTTAGCCATTACAAACAAACATACAGACATACAATCAAATCTTTAGTGTGGAAGTAGATAACAAAACTGATTTATATAACGCGGAAATGTGATTCAAATTCAATTGTTTATTTTAGATTCTCTAGTTGATTGTAGCTCTAAACAATATGGGCACAGTTATAGGTGGAAATAGGTATTCGCGGGGCGGCGTAGTCGGCGGACGGCCGGTGGGCAGGCGCGGCCGGCGCGCGCCCGGGCGGGTGTCCGAGGATTTTCATTTTACTTTGACGCAAAACGGACATGTTTTGCGTCACGATCGCTAACTGCGAACTATCAATTGTACGTAACACAACCTGTATTTCTGCAGCCATCTCCCGGAGCGGACAAGAACGTGTCGGTCCGCCGCGCGATGGCGATGAAAGAGCCGCCGCCGCTGCCGAGCGCGCCGCCGCCCTCCAAGTCGCGGGAGCCCGAACCGCCCGGCACGGAGCACCCGCAGCCGCCGGTAACTAACATTACTCACTTCGGACGAGAATGTGTTGGTCTGCCGCGCGTTGGCGATGAAGGAGCAGTCACTCCTAGTTGTCCCTTTTATTTTTATCTAAAAATTCGCAAAAAAAATTAAATTTAAGTTTGCTGGGAGATGCCTGTAATTCTATGTTTTTGCCCCGGATACTTCCAAGATTTGCGGCTGCATAAAACTTTGCGAAGTAGAAATCAAGTGTATCATTTTTCGCCACTTAAACAGATTCGGATGATCAGGGTTTTGTTTTAGGCATTTGCAGTGGACATCCTGATATCCATTATTCAACCTATCATCAACTTTCCACAAACCCTCGCTAAACTACTTTACACCTACTTTTGACTTCCCTGACGTGATCGAAATATGTTGAATTAATTCGCAGGTTCGCAAAGGCAACATCGTGCTGGACAAGTTCGGTTCGTTCCGGCTCGCGCAGGAGGGCGAGACGCCCGTGTCGGTGGGCGACGGCCGCCCCGAGCAGTTCCTGACGCGCATCAAGCCGCCCTCGCCGTCGGGCCGCCGCCCCCGCTCGCCGCCATCCCGTCGCCGCTCCTCCAACTCCTCCGATGATGACCGACGATCGCCGAAAAGGTCTAGGAGCAGGTATTTGTTGCATGAATCATTTTTAGATGCATACGATAATGATTCGTTCTTATTGATATTGCAAGAGGCTAGTTTAACGGGTCGAGTTTTTTTTCTTTAGTTTGATGACATTATGTTGATGCACGTTGCTTTTACGTTTTACACGTTTATGAGCTGTCACTTGTTTAGCTTTATTCGTGCCGAGGTCTCACTCTAAGCATTCGCCGAATTTAAATTATATGTTGCTCTCGAGTCATTTATTACACTTGACTGTGTACACTTCTCGGTTGTTTAATGTATTAGACTTGACTGTGTACACTTCTCGGTTGGTTAATGTATTAGACTTGACTGTGTACACTTCTTGGTTGGTTAATGTTTTAGACTTGACTGTGTACACTTCTTGGTTTTTTAATGTATTAGACTTGACTGTGTACACTTCTTGGTTGGTTAATGTATTAGACTTGACTGTGTACACTTCTTGGTTGTTTAATGTATTAGACTTGACTGTGTACACTTCTTGGTTGGTTAATGTATTAGACTTTGCTGTGTACACTTCTTGGTTGGTTAATGTATTAGACTTGACTGTGTACACTTCTTGGTTTTTTAATGTATTAGACTTGACTGTGTACACTTCTTGGTTGGTTAATGTATTAGACTTGGCTGTGTACACTTCTTGGTTGGTTAATGTATTAGACTTGACTGTGTACACTTCTTGGTTGGTTAATGTATTAGACTTGACTGTGTACACTTCTTGGTTGGTTAATGTATTAATCTTGACTGTGTACACTTCTTGGTTGGTTAATATATTAGACTTGACTGTGTACACTTCTTGGTTGGTTAATGTATTAGACTTGGCTGTGTACACTTCTTGGTTGGTTAATGTATTAGACTTGGCTGTGTACACTTCTTGGTTTTTTAATGCAGCACCTCTAGCAGCTATATTTTTAATTTTTGATGTTCTTAATTTGATTCATAAACCTCTATTTCTACCGTCAGGTCCCGTCCGCGCAAGTATCGCTCGCGGTCAGGCTCGCGCTCGCGCTCCGCATCGAGCGGCAGCGGGTCGGGCGCGTCCCGGCGGCGCCGCTCCGGCTCGCCGCGTTCGCGCTCGCGCTCTGACGCCAGCCGCTCCTACTACTCGCGCAGCAGGTCTCGCAGCCGCTCCGGATCTAGGGACAGGTGAGATAGTGCTCCTCGACCACTTCCCTGTCCAGGAAATGTATAGTTTATGAGTTATGAATTTTTTAGTAAAATAGTAGTACATTCAAAAAAACTGTTTTATGTGACCTACCCTAGTTTGGGACCATACATAACATCTTCAATTTACTTTCTGGCGAAAGCAGATGAAAAAAACACATTCGACTAATTAATAATTTTATTTACAGCCACCAAACAGCCGATTTTTAACTTAAAACTGAAATATCTCATCTCGTTTTTAAACATCGTGTTAAAATGCTCTATTTAGCTGAGCTGCTACATCTAAATCCTGTTAATATTATGTATGTAGGTATGTATTTATATATATATATATATATATATTATAGTAGTATGTAAGTATGTATGTTTATTATTTTATATAATTGTATGTATCTACTAGCTTTATATCTTTTATTCCAATTTTCTATTGTTTTCCCAATTAATTTCATTATTAATTTGGATTTTTTAAGTGCTTATATGGTTTATGTATTTATTTATTAGTTAAAACCACCGTCCCTATTACCTCCGTTATTCCTTTCCGTGCACGGTTGTCTGGAAGAGATCGCTCTGAGCGATAAGACCGAGCGGTCTGTGACACTTTATTATTAATTTTGTTTTTTTAGTTGTAAGATTTTTATTTGTGTTGTTCAATAAAGAGTTATCTATCATCTCCGCGGGGTGGAGGGGTACTAGGGGGTAGACCTTCACCACCCCCACCACCACCCTCCCCCCAACTCCTGCCCCTCGATTCTATTTTCAACCCTATCTCATGAACTAAGCGTGTCCTAGAAAGGGAGAGGGGATCATGGTGGACTTTCCCCCTTCCCCTTCCATTCCCCCCACACCCCTCCCTCAACGCCGGTACCGGATGTCTATAGCCAACCCTTGGTTTCACTCTGCATCGGGTCGGGCGCTTCCCGACGGATACCGTTACTGTTGTACATATACTAACTGGTTGTGTTCCAGGTTCCGTCGCTTCGTCCGGCGCGGCAACTGGCGCGGGCGCGGCGGGTTCGAGCGCGGCACGTACTACCGGCCGCGGTTCCACACGTACAACGGCGGCGGACGCGGTCGCGGCCGCGGAGGCGGCGACTTCCGGCGCGACGACAACCGCCGGTTCCAGGGCGAGTGGCGCGACAACCGCTCGCGTGGCGGCCGGCCATTCCGCCCGCGCCGCGGCGGCGGCGGCAGAGGCAGGCCTTTCAGGTACATATGTTTTATTTGGTTCAGTACTCGGATAAAATGTAATGGAATAATCTTTTTGACCATAAAAACTTTGTCTAGTAGTAGAGTCGGTCCTATTTCATTTACTTAGCTATATGACAAAACTTTAAAAAACCCTTTTTTTATGTAATTGTAAAGACAAAAACATGGCTTATGTTATCATAACAGAAAGTAAAATAAAAAAGTCAGTCAGAAAAATAAGTTCTAATTTTAAGGTACAATGTTCATTTGCGCTGTGAAATGTTAGTTATTTTTGTACTATTGAACCGAACGGACTAGTACAAGTCGAAGAAAACATCCGAAAGTGACTGATTGATTGTCACCTTTGAAATGTAATAATGAAATAGTGTGAAGGACCCCTTTACCCCGGAAATATCTCCACTCGGGTAAAGCCACAAGGCGCAGCTAGTAATATGAACATTATGTTGACAGAGGTGGCGGCGGGTACCGCGACTTCCGCGACCGGCGCGGCGGCGGCGGGCGCTACTCGCGCTCGCGCAGCCCCGACCGGCCGCGCCGCTCGCGCTCCTACAGCCCCGAGAGGCGCGACAAGGACAGAGACAGGTAAAGAGCGATCCCAAAAGTTAATGCCAAAAAGTACCGCATTTTTTTCGCACTTCCCTGTGTTTCTTGGAGTTGTAAATTCTAAACAGTGTAACAAATAAAACTTATTATAATCAAAGAAAAAAAAAGTATACTTGAAACATGTTATGTTACCTCTTTCTTTTTAGTTTAGTCTAAACCAAGATGAAACCAAGTAAACCAACCAACCAACCAACCATGATTGATGTTGATGAACCAACTCAGTGTAAACCAAGATGAGGTTAAAAGTTTAGGATATTTCGTTACGATAAATTCCAAATTTCACTGATGGTCGCGCGAAAATGAAAGGCCCATACAAAAATGGGCATACTCTTTTATGACCGGTCTGAAGTTACACCGTGCTTTTTTAATATTACGCAAGACTTTAGGCTAAGAAATGTGTATACTCCAAGCTGTGAACCAATAAATAAAAAAATAAAAAAGTTGCAAGTGTATGACGATGTATGTAAGGTATATTTTGGCTCGCTCGCCTGGTTGCAGAGCGTTTGGCGCGAGATATAACTTCTATTGACGTATTCCTTTGATACAAACATTTTCAATGTCTGTGAAATAAACAGAAATCTGTTTCTAATTTCCCTGACAACATGACACGTGGTTTCAAACAAGAAATGCATGCATCGATATTTATTTGGACAATTGATAATAAGGATGCCCATAAAACAGATAAAGAAAATGAAGGAAGAATTCGGAATGCAATGTAGGTTACGGTAGATATATAGCAAAGAGTATGTGTTGCGCAGAGTCACGCATGGTGCTGGTTCGATGTCCGTAATCCAAATTATACAATATTTATAAAAAGCCTCCACTCCAATCCTGAATCTGACTCTAAATACGCTAGAGAAGAGAGTCACCAAGGATTTCTATGGGCTTATAATATTTTTTAAATGTCCCATTTCAAAATAACATTACCTACATATTACATTTATTTAATTGTAATTAAAATTTACATCTCAACAAAACTGGGATGAAAAAAATAAACTAGGCTGCAGTAGCCCCAAAAGCAGCACCCGTTCACAAATAGAGAGAAGGTTCTAGAGAGAAACTAGTTTTTATGGTCATGCTCATTTTCACTGCTGATAATGACGTCACTGGGCATAATTACATCATTCGTCATCTTGGTGCTCTCTTCTCTAACAGGGGTCTTTCCGAATCAACGGTAGAATCACAAGGGTATTTCATTTTCCTGTGCGGGTATCAAACTCTGACTCTGCACGTGAAAAATCCTTTACAACTCGGAACTCGGAAATTTCCTTTACAAACTTTAAACAACTAATTTTAAAGTTAATAAAGCATACTTAGTTTACCTAGTTTTATTGATTATGAATTGATCTTCTTATTAATAATTTATGTTTTTCTCAATGTTCATGAGATGTTAAGTTTTGACCTGTAGAAGTGCTTTTAGCCTATTTACAATAAATACTTTGATTTTGCACTTAATTCTTGTGTTTGACAAAACACACATTCACATTACATTAAAAGTGATGGGCAAACTTGCCAAAACGCACCGTGCGTTTTGGCAAGTTTGCTGCGAGTGAACAGTTGCACTATTTACCTGGACTAGTCCCCACAAGCGGGTGCTGCTTCTCGAGTATGACATGTGTTTAGAGTACCCACTCCATGTGTTTGACAAAACACACACTCACATTACATTAAACGTGATGCGAGTGTGCGTTTTGGCAAGTTTGCCGCAAGTGAACACTATTTACCTGGACTAGTCCCCACAAGCAGCACCCGTTCACGAGTATGACTTGTATTAGACCACTCCATGTGTTTGATAAAACACACATTCACATAACATTAAACATTAAACGTGATGCGAGTGTGCGTTTTGGCAAGTTTGCCGCAAGTGAACAGTTGCACTATTTACAGCTACTCCCGCTACTCGGAACGCGACAGCCACCGCAGCGAAGGCGAATACGAAGAAGAGAGATACGTGGACAGGAAGGAGTACGACGGCAAGTGGGCGGACGGCAACGAGCCGGACAGAAACACGCACACAGAAGAAAAACCGGCCGAGCCTGCGCCTAAAGAATAAATCAAACGCATTTTACTGTAGAGGGTTATCTATAGCTGTTAGTGTTATTGTTAGGTACTCGTTCTCACAATCGCTGATATTGAAACTATTTCTCATTTTGCTCAGAAACATTTTGTGCTTGGTATCGGCGCTTGGGAGCCGAGTTGTTCGTGTCAATGTATTCACACATCTAATAAAATTGTAAATATAGATAATTGTCAAAAATGTTTAATTTTTTATAAGGCATAATGTGTACAAAGGTGAGTATGTGTTCAATTGTATTGGTAAAGGCAAATTATTTGCATATTATCAGATCTTAGAAAGAATATTGTGTAGTTGTAGCATCATTCCACAAGTTATAACTATTGAAGTCGCTTTATCGCTAATCCTTTTATTCTCTGTGGGATTACATTTAATAATAAAATAAATGAATTGAAGAACTTGAATACTATGTTTTTATTAACCCCCGAACAAAGAGACTGGTGTCATAAGTTAAGGGTGTGTATCGTGTTAGTCTGTCTGTGGCATCGAGCTCCTAAACGAATGGACCGATTTAGATGCGGTTTTATATGTTTGACAGCTGATGTTTGAATGCTGATTGATCGAGAAGCTTCTTAGCTATAATGGGGGTGTTATATAAAATTAAAATTTGTGCTTGTTCCAACATCAGCTATGATTCCCTGCCTCTGAGGCAAATGCCCACCCTCCCTTTGTTTTGTGTTTACTGGTCAGCAATCGGCGAGTTCTTTTTGTAACGAACAGTGGTTCTCCATAAAGTTAGGATTTAGCATTATAAATAGTATTTATTATTGAAATGATTGCAGTGTTTTGTAAAAATATAGAATGTATCTAGATAGGTGCCCAACAAAAAAGGTTTGCGAAACACTGATAGTTCCATAAAGTAGACGGCTAAATGCAATAAAGATAAATGTTCAAATCTACACCATTTCAGGGCGGTCGCACTCCGCAACAAGTACAAATAAATTCGAGGGCGCAATATTCGGGTCCGTTCAGTCGAGTGTCAAGAGTGCGCCTTGTACTAAGCGATAAAGTACCTACTTACATAAAGTTATTGACAAATTTTATTCGTGTTTTAATTATGAGTACCAAGAAGTAACCTAGAAGGTATTGCATAGCATTCGGCTGTTTGAATAGTGATAGGAATGACGACTTTCACTCATTATGAAGCAAGGAATTCAGACACCTTTATTCATCAAAGTGCAATACCTATAGGATATAATCATAATCAACCAACGACACATAACGTAGGTAGGTATCTCACTAAACTTATCGGCGTTCTGAAAACGGGATAGGTAGGTAGTAAAAATGAGGTAGTAGGTCTATTCTGATAAGAATGTCATTGTATGTAATAGAACTATTTTAATTTATAATAATAAGTAATAACATAATACATTATTACTTATTTTTTCTGTTACAATATCTAAGTCGTAACATATCACAGAATAATTAGTAGTACAAGTACCTAGTCATCTATCTATCTATACTATACTAAAACTGTAACTGGGCTAAATCTGTACATTTAATATTTTTTGAAAATTTTAATTGAGTTGAACTTCAAAATCGATATGGAGTGCAAAAAGGTTTTTGTTTTATTTTTTGTCTGTCTGTCTCTTTGAAAACGCATCACGCAGAAACTACCCGACGGATTTTGATGCAACTTGGCACAATCATAGCTTATGTTATGGATTAACATTTAGAATACATTTTATCCCGAAAAAAACAATGGTTCCCGCAGGATAGGGGTTGAAAGTTATTTAAAAAAACACATATTACGCTGAAACTACCGTACGGATTTTGAAGTAACTTGGCACAGTCAAAGTTTATAGTATGTGTTAAAATGAATGATACTTTTAATCACGAATAAATACGAGATTCCTGCGGGATATGAGTCTAAAGTTATGTTAATTTGAAAGGAATAATAATTGCACATCCGTTTATAAAACGGTACCGTGAATTCGGCTCCTATGCCACAAGTCAGAGTGGCACAGTAGAAGCGGTGTCTGGCTTGCAACCCAGAGGCACATGGATCGAATCCACGCGCTGCTATGAATGTTTTGCCTCAATATTTATAAGCATTTACATATTTTGTGCCTTTTTTTATATTTTCTTTGATTTTTGTAAGGCTTATGTAATTTCCTGAAGTAAACCGTCAAGTTTTGTTTGAAAACAATATATATAATGGGATCTATCCAAACGAATGGTCCGACTTAGGTGCGGTTTTTTATGTTTGCAAGCTGAGGTAATCGAGATGGTATAGTACAAGTTTGGTACGAGTAAAGATAGCACAATGGCATCAACAACTCAAGCGAATAAACCAAAGGCATCAAAGTTCTCCCTCCGATTTAACTAGATGGCGCTGATTGACCTTAAAACACGCAATCATTTCATTCCTGCAACCAAGGGTCCCGGTAAATTCAAATTTATTAGTTTTTGGGATTCGGTCACACTAGCACTAGCACGACCTCCAGGGGCCTAATTCTCTAATTTTAAGACTCCAATTCCTCGCTGTCTGCGTGGAAATTGGAATCAATCACGAACAAATTCCACGTAGGCATGGGTCATTTTCGCAATATCCATCACCAGCAGTGCGATTACGTATTGTTGATCATGACGGTTTCAAGCCGTCAAATTCAATAATGCTTTGCGATAGAGTCGATTTTCCTATGAAAAAAGTGACAATCTGATTGATGCCAAGTTCTGTAATACGGCCACAGGGCTTTCAAGTACGTCTATCTTCAAACACCAGGGCGAAAAACCAGGGTTCAAAATACTTTCAAGTGCTTTCTGTAGAAACAGATTAAAGCCTTGAAAGTAGAAAATACTTGCATAGGAAATTGTTTTTTGCCGTCATATAAATAAGGAGAACAATCGTGTTTGCAAAATAAAAGTACTTGGAAGCCTTGAAAGTAGAAAATACTTGCATAGCAAATTGATCTTTGTCTCTATATATAAAAGGAGCACTATCGCATGTGTGAAAAAGTACTCTGAAGCCTTGAAATTGTTTGTTTGTCGTATGAGGTAGTGCTGGCCTCTGATGTCAGAGTTTGTCAGGCCGCTCGAGGGCCTCTGACATGGCTTAACGACTGCTATTAACCAATAACAGCCGGGACCGACAGCTTAACGTGTCCTCCGAAGCACGGAGCGATGGAAAACCGCACATAACTTCGAAAAGTCATTGGTGCGGGAGCTTTAGTTTTGAACCCGGTATCGTTGGATTCTAAATTGCACTATAGAACCATTAGGCCACCATCGCTCTTTTGAAATGAAAGTAAAAAATAATTGAATAGGAAATCGTGCGCTTATGTAAATATAGAGCACAATTGTGTTTGCTTAAAAAATACTTCGAAGCGTTGCAAGTTTTCTGAGTATGTATATACATTAAAGGTACTACGTTTTTTTATTATGTTTCTTCCATTGAGATATTATAATGTACTACCTACGTACCTACATAATTATATAATTATATCGGAGGTTTCTTCATAATGTCTTACTGGCAAAATGGTTAGTTGTCGGCACAGATTATTGTGGTTGTCGGTATTGAAATGTGTACATACAGAGGTAGGTACATGTATTGCTCTTCACAGAGAAAGTATAGAAAACTTTTATTAGGGGGTAATCTGTGGTTGTCGGTATTGAAATGTGTACATACAGAGGTAGGTACATGTATTGCTCTTCACAGAGAAAAAAAACTTTTATTTTTTCAAATCAATCCTCATATCGTGTTGAAAAAGCTCAAAAAGTAGGTAGGTAGGGTAGGTAATTATTAAGAGCCAGTTAAAGTGCCAGTAAGTACGTCGTTCTGTGAAACATCATAAAAAATAATTTGTACTAAGAACACAATGTTTCGTTGCATTCAAATTTGTTCGTATGGACCTCATAATAATGACCTACCCTTGATGCCCCATCCAATTTACCTCACCACCTTAGTTACTCTCTAATCTGTGCCACCTTACCTTCGGCACAGAATAAATAATAGTACAAGCCTTCGGAGATAATTTTCTCTACTCAATGACATGTTTTTTGTGTTTTTTGATAGAATAAGTCGACTTCAGTTGTAAAACGCGCAGCGAAATTAATTGAATTATTTATAGTAAAATAGTAATTTATTAATTAAAAAAATAAATTTAACTCATTCATGTCATGAATCTTTCATTATAAAAACCAGGGTTCAAAATACTTTCAACGTGAAAGTAGAAAATAATTGCATAGGAAATTGATCTTCGTGTCCATATAAATAAGGAGCACAATCGTGTTTGCGAAAAAAGTACTTGGAAGCGTGGAATTGAAAGTAAAAAATACTTGCATAGGAAATTGACCCGTGCGCTTATGTAAATATAGAGCACAATTGTGTTTGCTTAAAAAAACTTCGAAGCCTTGCAAGTTTTTTGAGTGATGTATCGGCCACCTAGCTTCCTGTGACCCGGCTGGCCGAGTGCGGCCGAACTCAGCCGAAGCCATGCCGAACCAGCCACCGAGTATGTAGGTGCGGACGGGGCGACCAGGGCACCAGGGCGGCGTACTTACAAGCCAAAACCTGGTTTAAAAACCTGGTCGCGTAAATACCCACCTTCCCTAATTCCACGCAGGTGGCGTGGAATTGGCGTGAGTGGTCATACAGAATCGAGGCCCTGCTCTCAAGCCCTTGCGCTGATTTAAAAACTGGGGTACTTGGTATCTTAGGCCTTGCACGCACTGCCTTGCAGTGGAACGCGGTGCGTTTATTCTAGCGTTTATTTCACATTGTATTATATGCGTTTATTTCATATTTTATTATATGCGTTTATTTCATTGCAATACGTATACACTTCTATGAACACTATGACACTTCTATGAAGTGAACACGTACGGAGTGCCGTACTTCACAGAATATGCGTTATA
Organism: Alsophila aescularia; assembly: GCA_946251855.1. Taxonomy (NCBI): domain Eukaryota; kingdom Metazoa; phylum Arthropoda; class Insecta; order Lepidoptera; family Geometridae; genus Alsophila; species Alsophila aescularia. The sequence goes on along the minus strand of OX276375.1, from coordinate 44,105,812 downwards.
AGAAGGCAGGGCAGTGCCTTATTCCGATAATTAGATGCCGAGCAATCGATAGAAAACTATTTGACGGCTGAACGAATTTTGAAGAAATGTAGTATAATATTGTACTTTGTAGGTTTGGTCCTGGTCCTCCTGGTCCTCTGGACCTGGACCAAACCTACAACTGGTCTGGTGGTGGTTTGGCTTTTGGTCCTGGAATAAAACGTGTGGGCTACTTTTAAATAAAATGACCACGCGGGCAAAGCCGTGGGCACAGCTAGTATCTTAATACAACCCTACCGAGCGAAAAAGGGACAGAGCGATTCTGAAACGGTTAGAGCAATGGAAGTTCTCGCGCGTTGTGATATGGTGCATTCTAGCCTGCACGCGATGGGCGAGCGCCTTCTAGGTAAATATAATTGAAAGATCGCAGCGCTGTGCGAGTTAAATTGCACTTTATAGCGTTGTAGCGAGAGTCGCTATTTATTTAAACGACTTTACTCAGTTATCCTTCTGGGCTACGTCCTTAAATCTCGTCCGACTACTAGCGTTCGCCCCAAGGCGTGCGACGTTCGTCATCGGACGTTTTCAAACGACACTGCGAAGCTGTCGCTGCCAAAATAGATTTGACAACAAAAATTCATCGTTCATCGACTATTAACTGGGTAATATCAATAACAATCCTCATTTCCGTATCTTACGTAGCAGTTTCCATACCTCTCGATGAAAAATATGCTCCCGATTATTTTAACAACCTCAAAATAATCTAAACAAAATATGTGTCAGCACTCAAATAGTGTCATTAAAACGTCAGGGCGACTTTCACCCACTTATTTCGTAAGGCGTCGTCGAGCGTCATTTAAAAACGCCTCCGAGTGATAGAAGAGCGATCGCCCCGAGGGTTTTAGAACGCTTTTATGTCATCGAGCGTCGTCGAGCGACGTTTACGAACGCAGCCCTGTACTTATACTATTATTTATTCTGTGACCATTTCAAAGTTACTATATGCTACATATCCCATCTCGATTCAGTATGCTACTTTGCAGACACTTTTCAAATACTTCGTTACTTACCCCTGGCACAACTGCTTGGCACTACCACTTTGATTGTTCAAATTAAGCCAATAAGCTTAGATCAAGATCTTTGGGTCAAATCCTACACAAGTCAAAAGATTAATTTGTGCCCGAGAGATGAGTAGTAGTGGTCACATTTTTCTCCCATGAAACATTACGTCATTAGACGTAATGTAATTTTTTTACTGACTGCAAATCTAACCTAACATACGGCGATGTACTAAAGTTGCAAAAGCACCTTCGGTAGGACAAGCTCTGTATAAATTACTTTCCACCATACGATTATTTTCGTCTTCTGATGATTGTTCATCTTCCAAATATAATCATCATCATCATCAGCCCGTGTCAGTCCACTTCAATTCAATTCAAAATATTTATTTCAATTAGGCACAATTTATTGTACACTTACAATAGTCAAATACCTAACATTCAATCATTTCTAAAAATAAATTATCAACATACTACACAGATGCAATAAAATTTAGAAGATAAAAACATAGGACATAGGCCACTGCTGGACATAGGCCTCTTCCCAAAGTACGCCATTGAGCCCGATTTTCGGCTCTTCTCTTCCAATTGCTGCAAAAAGCAGAAAACGACTACGTGTGCTGCCAGCCACTTTGCGTATATCGTCGCTCCACCTAGCTGGATGGCGCCCTACACTACGTTTACCTAGCCGCGGTCTCCACTCAAGAACACGTCTACCCCAACGGTTATCAGCCCTTCGACAAATATGACCAGCCCAGTCATATTTGTCGAAGGGCCAGACAACTTTGGTTTTCTGCCGGTGCACCTCATTCCGGATACGATCTTTCAGAGAAACTCCAAGCCTAGCCCTTTCCATAGCCCGCTGAGCGACCTTAAATTGGTGGACTATTCGTACCGTGAGTGTCCACGACTCGGCTCCGTATATCATAACAGGTAGGACACACTGGTTGAAGACTTTTGTCTTCAAACTTTGCTATATTGGCGACGAAAAGACTCGACAAAGTTTCACAATTGCTGCCCAGCCCAACTGTACTCTTCTGCGGGTCTCTCTCTCGAAGTTGAGCGTAGTTAAACAGAATGCGACCATCGACGAAAAACGCATTTAGAGATACAGACGTTTAAAGGGGTTTTCACTGCTGTTTTATGTACAGTTCAGAATTGATTTAAATATTATACTTATATACGAAAGAGAGAGCTACGAAATGGGCTATTTATAACTAGAAAATTGATTAGTTTTGTTAATAAACTTTTGAGTTAAACACGTAGTCGTTTTCTGCTTTTTGCAACAATTCATAATTTAGTTTTTTGCAGAACGCATCTATAGAAATGGTCTCCTTCAGCTTATTGCGGTTTGGACAACAACCGAGAGATGTGCAATGCCAAATCAATGGTGTTATTCTGCAAATTGTAATAACCATATAAAATAAACCTAGAACGACTCAAGGGATTGTTATTCTCTCACGAGTTCTTTCCATAGCGCTCTGCCCCCTGTGTGATGCTACACTTGATCAAAATATGGACGAAATCTTATCAAGAAAAATATTATAATACGCCAAAAATATTTATGCATAACTCGACCATAGCTGTAGTCGGCTTCTGCAAATAAAAAAATAAAAAAATACAGAAGCCTGACCAACTGCGATAGTCGGGATTCTGCTTAGCACAATTTCCTCTTTTAGGGATATTTTGTTAGACCACATCCCCTACAATGGTCAGCTTTAACACAAAACATGAAAAAATGGGTGATAATGGCATGTGGTCTTATTGGACAATTTAATATGTGCTTTGAAGAAACTTGTCTTTGGAATACGTAAAGTAAATAAAACCTTAAGTCATAGGCATTATAACTCATTTTCAAAAAAAAACAGGGGTGGTAGCTTTCTGCTTAACTATGCTCAGTTGTTTTTACCTAGTTGCAAAGTTTGCCCCAGATAAACATATTCCTGAACAACCTCGATAACAGTTCCGTTAACAGCAATTGGTTCCGGAATAACATGTTCATTGAACATAACCTTTGTTTTGTCCAAGTTCATCCGGAGACCAATGCTTTGAGAAGAATCAGCTAGGCTGTCCAACATCTGTTGCAAGTCCTGCAACGTTTCTGCCACAATGACGATGTCATCTGCGAATCTCAAGTGTGAGATGTACTCACGGTTAATGTTAATGCCACATCCTTTCCAGTCCAGACTTAAACATATCCTCCAATGCATTTGAGAACAATTTCAGAGAAATAACGTCCCCTTGTCTCACACCTCGATGCAGGGGAATATGCTTAGTCTGCTGGTTCTGTACTTAGACGGTCATTGTTGCGGCGTCATACAGACATCTCAACACTTGAATATACCGCCAGTCGACTTGGCATCGTTGCAGGGACTTCAAAACAGGCCACGTCTCGATAGAGTCAAAGGCTTTCTCATAGTCCACAAACGCCAGGAACAGGGGCTGATTATACTCTTCTGTCTTCTGTATAATCTCTCCCGCACTGTATGGATGTGGTCTATGGTGCCATATCCTCCCCGAAACCCGGCCTGCTCTGTTGGCTGGAATTCGTCGAATCTCCGCGCAAGACGATTCGTGATGACTCTCGAAAACAGCTTGTAGACATGGCTCAGGAGGGAAATGGGCCGATGGTTTCTCAAAGGGTCTTGTCACCCTTTTTGAAAAATAGGATGACCACACTCTTGTTTCATGACTTTGGAGTTATACGCTGAAGTCCTTTAAGCCTGGGAGTACCTCCTGCCTGATGGAGCTCCGTAGTAATTCCGTCCTCACCCGGGGCTTTTCCAATTTTGAGCTTTTTCAGAGCCATCTCGATTTCGTCAAGGCTGACTTCTGGCAGCTCTTCGGTATAGTGGCAGTTTAGAGTGGCCCTGGAATCCTCGATATCGGGTTCGGGTTGCGACGCGTGTGACACGTACAGTCGGCCATAGAAATCTTCAAGTTCCGCGAGAATCTCCGGCTTAGAAACTTTCTCGCTTGATGTGGTCAACTTCGTCAGATGGCTTCGACCAAGCTGTTGTACGAAGACTTTTGACCCCCGATTTCGCTCTATCGCTTCTTCTATAGCGCTTGTATTGGAGCGACGGAGGTCTCGCCTTACCAGCTTTGATATTTGCTTATTCAAAGCCCGCTGTCCTGACGAAGTAACTGCTGGATATCTTCGCGTCGTTTTTCAATGAGCTGCAGAGACTCTACCGAAAATTTTGATTTTATGCCTGTACGCCGCATCTCGCAGAACTTCGTTCCCTCTTCCCTCAGGATTCCCACCACTTGGTCAAGTTCCTTGTCAATGTCAATTGTGCTTTCCAAGGCAGCGAATCGGTTCTCCAGTTTCAACTGGAATGTTTCAGGTCCAACAACGGTTTGGAGCAGGTTAGGTCAGGGCGTGGACTTCATCAAACGGAGACGTTCAAGCTTGCAATAAATATCGGTGATCACTCCCGGTTTTAAACCTAGTGATCACAGATAGGTACATGTCTGAATATAAGCTTTTTGTCCGCTATGATGAAGTCGATCTCATTTTTCTTCACTTCAAGCCCTGAGCTTTGCCACGTCCACTCCTGTTGGGGCTGCTTTTTAAAGAATGAGTTCATTAAAAACAGCCCTTCTTTCTCAAGGAAGTTGACTAGCAATGCCCCCTATGATTTCTGCTGCCAAATCCGTGTTGTCCAACTATCGACTCGCTGCATTTCTGTACTCCCACTAGCGTTGAAGTCTCCCATGACAACATTGAAGTGAGCCTTGGAGGTGTTGTGCAAGGATTTAGATATGTCTTCGTACATATCCTCTACTTCATCATCCGAGTGTTTCGAAGTTGGTGCGTATACCTGAATAACCTTGAGGCTATACCTCTCGGTTAATTTAATTACGATGTACGCAACCCCTATACGAAACACTGGAGATTTCTACAATGTCGTCAGAGGACCTTAATGACAAAAAACCCGACACCGCCTTGGGATTGCTGGTCTCCTTCCCTGAAATACATAAGATGGCCCGACTCTAAGGTTACGGTATCCTCTCCCTCTCTTCGGACTTCACATAACCCCAGAATGTGCCATCTCATGTGCCCCAGCTCCTCTTCCAATTGCGTCAGATGTTCGTCGAGCCGTAACGTGCGTCCGTTATACGTAGCCAGAGTCAGTCGGTTTTGGCGGCCTTCCGTAGCCCGGGGATTCTTAGCATCCCCCGCCCTGCCGTGACAATGACCGCCGCCGTGGCCAGGAATAGCAGGGCTGCCGGGAAACGGAGGCCGGAATCGACACGCTGGGCAGGCGGGTTGGCGATCGCAGGGCACAGTTTCTTGCACCGATGACGCTGCTGCCCGTCACCGGTCTGTAGAATTTAACTGCGCCAATTTTGAATAGTTATACCGCCATTTGTCGGTCGACAGAGCCTCGTCCGTTGTTCAGTAGGATGTACCACGGGCAGATGAGGTTGACTTGGAGTACTGAGGTGGTAGCTCTACTCCCTTACATCCCAAATATTATAATAACGCTAAATCAAGGTCGTCCATTTCGCCTGGTACGCCTATCCCTACCAAGGTATCCCTACTAATACTCAAAGAGAATACAACCGCTACGCTTTAATACTGGTAGGGGTAAGAGAAACCGGTTGTGTTAGGTGGAATCTCTGGTTCACATACAAGTACTATAAAAAAACATGTTATTATTAATTACGTGAATTATTACATTCGTGAAGGGTGGACTTTTATTGAGTCACATATAGTAGAAGAGTAGAAGAATATAAAATGCAGTTTTCAAAAACATTTGAAGAAATTTAGGCTCAAAGACAACGAATTCATCACTGAGTAGTTGAAGACAGTAAACGTAAATTGAATTTGGTTGGCCTGCCGTGTTTTATTTTAAACAAGAAATCGATTATAAAAAAAAAAGGTTGGGTTTTTTTCACTTATCCCTAGCAGTAGGGATACCTTGGTAGGGATAGGTGTACCAGGAACTCTAGGAAGTCCATTTGCCACCATTGACACATACTTTGTTTTCCGTAAAAAGACGGCATAACGCTCTTCTAGGAAACCATAGCTCATTACTGATATTACGGCCGTCATATTACTTCCGCTAATTGACGGCACCGCTTTTGAAGGAAACCATTAGTCTAAGAATTGAGGTATCGATTCTTTTAATACCTATGAGGCAGTTGAGTCTCAAATAGGTTATTTGTTAATTGGACCACGGGACATGGGACCCTAGTGACGGCCCATAGTCCAACTGGTTGGACAGAGCAGTCGGACCACTGCCCTACACCGGAAACAGCTCCACCGATTACTTCCAAACAAAGCTAAGAACTATCTCACTAACGCTTTCAAATAACAAGAACCATATTAAAATCGATCCATCCGTTTGGAAGCTACGATGCCAGACAGAGACATTGGTTTCAAAATTATAACACCCCCCTATGACCGCTTCTATTAAAAATTAATCAATTTCAAAATTCAGGGATAGCAACAAACCAATATTGTAAAAAAAAACATTTATTCAGTGCATTTGTTCTAGTAACAACAATACAACAGTTCATTATTCTTATGTTTTAATGAATTAATTCTTCTTCTTTTTCTTATTTTTGTTTTTTGTAGTCTTGTCCACATTCCAATACCAGAACAGTTGGAAGACTATAGCACCATTGGCAATAGTTGATACACAATAAGTAACAATGATTATGAAGTCTCCAGTTTCTTGGATGGACGTGAATATTCTGGCTATGCTGCCTACAAACAGCAACAGACACGTTATTGCTGACAACTGGCCTGTGCTTCCATTTTTGTAATTAGTGAGCACTTGAATTGACTGAAAATAAAATATTACACATTTTATTGGACATCATACTCAAAAATAATAATTTAAAACTTAATAATATGGAGTACGAAAATGGAGTGTCGACTGTGGTGTCGATATATGGAGTGGAGTACAAGATGAAAGTACTGAGACCGGCAAACATCAGAGCAGAAAGCAGTGTCTCACACTCTGCATAGTTGAAATCTCCACACGCTTTCTTGTCAGTCATTTTCAAGATGTTTGCTGATATCTTGTCTCTGTATCTGTTTGATACCTTTTTAAAATAAATTACTAAACCAATCTTGACAAATTGTTTTCTAAAAAAAAAACTGTATTCGGATCTTTAGCCATATTAACAATGAAATTTTAAAACGAAATACTGAGCATCATAAGGACACAGGCTATTTTTTACTTTATACCCTGAAAAATGACCACATGCTACTATACTATATAGTATACTAGTAATGCTATAGAAATAATAGATAACTGTATTTTTTTCATTATAAAGTAGTGTCATGCTTATCTGCAGTGAACTTTAGATAATATACGGGTATCTATAGTATCAAAGGTTTTGATCCTTTGGACATGGAGGAAAAGTGACAAATCCACCAGTTAGATGTGTATACATTGTAAATAAACAGGAAAGTAATACCTTAGCTACAAGGATAATAGGCACATTAATTGCTTGCATCGTCCATAAGACATCCACCGGTGTGAATCCACCAACTAGAGCAGAAACTATGGCCACATATATAGTTAAAAATGCTATGGCTCTAGCAGGAGCCCCTCCATAATGCAAGACCAATGCAGCAATCACAGCAGTTTGAATTGCTAGGAATGTTCCTTCTCCCCAGGCACTGAAATCACATTAAATATTAAAAATTCCAAAGTAAATTTTTCACACAGCAACAAAGTGACACAATGACATTTTTTTTTCTTGCAACTACACAGTATTATCACCACTGTTCACCTAAAACGTAAGCAGTAAGCACCTCATTTCTGCTCATCATAAAAACAGTGCAGAAAGTATGGAAATCCATTACTGCGTTTTTTAGTTTCATCATACTAATATTATAAAGGCAAAAGTTTGTATGTGTGTTTGTGTGTATTTGATACTCCTTCACACTCAAATGGCTGAACAGATTTTGATGAAATTTGGGATGAAGATAGCTTACTCCCTGGAATCACACATAGGATACTTTTCATAATAATCATCATCATCCCTCAAGGGGGTGAAACCGCAGGGCGCAGCTAGTATTGAATGAATGCATTTGGCCAATAGATATTTAAAAATAGACTGTACTGGACTTAGTTTTATTTAAATATTGAAAAAAAACTAAGGCTGTAACTGGAATTGGCACGAATTTAAAAAGACAATGTGACTGAAAATTGTACTGCTTACGTAGGTGGACAAATCTGATATTACTTTGTAGTGGAAAGAAAAGCAGATTACTGACTCTTGCTCAAGTGACTTCTTGCTGTACTTGATTTTTTAGAGCCCTCGCAAAAGCTCAGCTCCAATCTAACATTTGGGTCCAACAAAAGGTTGACACTTTCCCTAATTCGACACTCTGGTTTGTTTGCTAGTTTCCCTTTTTCAACACTTTCTTGAATTCGGCACATTTCTTATTGTACTCTTTCCTATCTTGATACTTTGGTATAGTCATTGATAAAACAAATTAAAAGAAAAAACAAAACAGCAATATTTATATATTTTACTGAATCTAAAAATAACACTTTCCGAAGTTGATGATCTAAAATTGCATAACATGACTTATATGCACTTAAATATAAAAAATATTTTTATTAATTATTAAAGTAAGGTGGAAGGCAAGAGGACGGAAAAGGTAAAGTATATAAAATATTCAGTGCTTAATAGGACAAAAAAGATTTAGAGCGGAACTGTACATGACTGAAAAGTCTCAAGATACAATAAGAAATGTGCCGAATTCAAGAAAGTGACGGCCTGTTGCTGGAACCTAACATTTGGTGCAGCAATAAGCCCCTTTCCGCTCAATGCAGTAATCTACTCTTGCATAGCTATACCTAGGTACTTCACAGATCAAAGTGACATTCAGCTCATACTCCACAATGCAGGTGAAACCGTGGGGTGCAGCTAGTGTTACAATTATGATAAAAGCATGAAGCACAATAAAGGCTCAAAGCGAGAGCAAGTTTTTTTTCATAAAAAACTTGACTAGATTTTCATCGTAGCATTTCTCTGTTAAAACACAAAAAAAACTTGCAGTAGCTCACTTTGAGGCTATCAATTAAAAAAGAACATCTATTAATTATTTTGATTGAAATGATGAATGAATTGAAATGAAATTAATTTGGGTAAAATAACTGAAGCAAGAATGTTACTTGAGCAAAAAACACAGGCACTAAGTAGAAAATAAAAAATTCAAACCTTATGAAGTGCAAATTCTCACCTAAATGGAAAGTTCATAACATAACTATAAGCAAAATTTGCGGTGATCGCAAATAACTCCAAACACACTCCATAAATGTTGATGCCTTCCGCGCTTTTACTGCCGAATATCTTCAATATTTGTGGAACTTTCACTAAAATTGATCCAGCGATGATCCCTATTCCAAGACCCTTGCTTAGCGTAGATTTAAAACATGGTACTGAAATAGATAATACGTATAAATGAAAAGAAAGCCAACTGTAGATATAACACTGTAAATTAATTATTAATCTATGTACCTACCATCCAGAAAGTTGTAATTGACTAGATATTCATCGTAGCATTTCTCTGTTAAAACAGCTAACATTAAACCTTTTAGGAAATCAACCATTTTTATGCAAAATTAATCCAAGCTACATTCAATACAAGAAGTAGTAACTAGAGTATATTTAATTAATTTGGAATTGGCTTCGAATTTGGTTTGGGTTGGAACTGCTGTGCCTTCACAGCCTAGTGCTGTGGTTTAAATTGCACCAATGTGCGCTATGTGTACTATCAGCGCGCACAAAGTCGGATTAAAATGCGCATTTCTCCACGTCGGACACATGACGTCAGTGGCCCTATTACAGGACTTGGCTACAATCGGATTATCACTTTTTTCACAGCAAATTCGACTCTATCGCAAGGCATTAGTGGTTGCGATACTGAGAATTCGATTGAAGCCAAGTTATGGAATCGGGCTGCAGGAGTGACGTCATTTTGGTGTGCACACAACGCTCACAAAATGAGGTAGAGCAGCGTATGCGGTAACGTCAAATTCAATTGACATATGTCATTCTGTGTTGATATATTGTTGGAACTCCCGCCAGACTGCCAGTACATATAATAATGATTATATTCTTTTAGCAGAAGCAAACGAATTAAACAGAACTAAGAGAAATGAGAAAACTAAAAACAAAACAAAACAACAGTAGGTAGAACAGCTGACTCAAATGACATAAGCATGCAATCGTTGGTTTAATTTGTTAGCGTGCATATGCTGACCAACAATATAAACCGATCGTTAGCAGTGTTTGCAGTCTCAGCACTGTGAGTGCAATTTAAACCACAATGTAGGTAGAGATACTACGTATTGTGCCTTTGTGCTGTGCTGTGCGGCCGCCGTTATTCATACAACATATTTTTTTATACCCTTTTTATTATTATTTTTTCTTTATATAAAGTCTGTGTGCTAACTCGTGAATAGACAGCTGAGTCTCGAGCATTCAAATAAAAACTACTTTTATATGAATAGTCTGTGGATAACATAACAAACCATATCTATAATCTGTGTCACAAAGTACCAAACCCCACACCAAAGGGCCCGTTCACATAAACGTTCGAGGACGCACGGATCACCCGCGCGTACACTCGAAATCGTTCACGGCGTCGTCCGGGCGTTCGCCTGGGTCTTCCGAAAAATAGTAGTGGAGGGGAGGAATAGTATGAAACTGACACTTGACAGTTGTCAGTTGTATGTGGACGTCCAAAGTCGTTCACGATCTCCGGATGATCGAGCGATAATCGCACGGATGATTCGAGCGTGTAAGTGAACACAGCTACGCACTTCGAAATTTTATTTACCATTGTCTCAGGGTTTAATTTATGTAACTATGCCTCGACTGTTTTCTTGAATCATGCAATGTCTATACGTAGGTAGGAACCTACCAGCGATCAGCCAAGCCAACACAAATAAAATTATCTTTCGTTGTTTGTTGGGATATTATCGCTCCTTTTCTCAACTTCAGTTTTCACTAATATTCTGTGTGATTGATTGATTTTCAGATTTTTTGAGATGTTCATTGATGCCTCCAAGATCATAGATCATCCATAGATTTCCTAGAAAGTGAACTACATCACACACTGCACAACACCCCCTGAAATCTCTCCACAGAACGCACTTGCACTCTATCTCTTGGTCTGGAATCATATGTTGCTGAAGGAGAAGAATAAGTACCTACTATCCGAAGAAATAAGACATGACTGTCACGACATACAGTAAAATTACGACTGCAAGCACTCTTAGATCTTATGGCTAAAAGACTTATGGAATCATTTAATCATAATTTTGATGCAGGTGCGTGACTTGTGTTGTGTTGCATAGTAAGTGGGGATGCATCTAGTCACTGTTTATTAGCAACAAACCACTTTAAGGTGAGAAGTATTTATGGCAAGCCTTGTGCCTCTCATCAACTCAGTGAAAGTTTGAGTGGAAACAGTATGGCAAAATGACAAGACTTCGTGTACTGCTTGCTGTCGTCCGATTTCTTTTAAGTTTATGAAGGAGACAAATGCAAACATAAAAACGGAATTGGCTGCATTTGAGTCAGAGATCACTGAACAAACTCCAACTGATTGTGGAAATGCCATGGCCACACACAGCCTAATGCCAACCATGTATGGAAAAATGCACTCGTTTAGGGACTTCGACTGCTGTATGTGATCTGTGCAAATCTCGTCTGACTGGAATGAATAATTTTGAAGCAGTGAGAGCTAAGGCAGTGCAAGAAGACTTATATAAACACAGAAGATTTATATAATCATAGCAAACAAAAGGTGAAGAAATGAAGTGAAAGATAAGACAGAAGTCATTCAAGAAGCTTTTCGAAGAGAAACCTGCATACTATTAGACATATTCAAACAGGGCAGAGGTAACACCAATATCGGGAATGTTGCAAGACAGTATTTTGCAGATCCAGAAACAACTGCCCATATTACTGAATTAGATGAGACCTTAATATAAAGAATTGCTGTAATAGTGCAATGCATTTCATCAGGCAAACAGATAAACATATCTAAATTCAAAGTATACTATAGTAAGTGTGACAGCTAATAAATAAATTATTAATTTATGGACCCTAGATAGTTGAGCACCTATCAGTAGTACCTTTACGCTTCTTATTCGAAGAAGCATGTGAGGCAAGGAACAAAGACTTCCGCAAATACTGAGAAAGTCATATGTGAACAGCAATATCACCACCAATGAAGATATTCTGCACAATCTTCTATCATTGGATCCTTTCCTTACTAGCATACAACCGAAAATGAAACATTCTTCACATACATACAATCTGAAATGATAAACACGCATCAGCTTGAAGCTGCTAGTGTATTATTTAATAATAATAATTCTTCATTTGAAGAACTACGAGTGGTTAATTTTTATTAACAACTCGTTCATTAACTACTTCATTGATGTGTCTTCATTATCTGAAGTAGACTGATAGTAGTGATGTATTGTAAAAATAACCACCACACCATTAATTATAATATGACCTGCACCACTGCCTGTACCATTTATCTAGACAGAGTTGTTTACTGAAATGTCATGTGTTGATTCCAGGGACATTGATAAAGTAGGAAGGTCGCCTGTGTTTGCCTATTGTGACCATTATGCTAATTGAATATAATTTTGTATATTATTTTTGATTTGTAACATCTTTCCTCTCGCTTTTCTTAAATCTATGGGAGCTAGAGAGTAGTAGTTCCTTTATGGGAGTGATTTTGTGAAAAGTGTTACAATGTGCTGCGTGCGTTCATTGGTCAACTGTTTACTGAAACAATTGACCAATTAGCTTGCGCAGTGCTATCCTAAATGATTAAACAGCATCGAGCGATGATAAAGCAGAGCTTGAACAGCGATGATAAAACATTACTTTTTTGTTAGTTTCCAACTCTAGTGCAGGAGGGGTAAATGCGAATTACCCGTGCACCCACTAGTGGGTGAAGCCGGTTAGTGGACGGGTCATTGTTGTTATAAAAAACAGCTTGAACTGATGTTACACATCAATTGCAACTACTGCGTTTTTTTTGACCTATTAAATTCAATCTCTTACTACTTACACTATTAGCAAAAGAGTTCCGTTTGGACCCTTCTGGTACGGAACCCAAAAATAAATGAGAAATGTCACCTGTGCTAGGTTGTTGTGATTGTTAATTGTATATAAATTGTATTATTACATTTTCGTTTTTGTTCTACTAAACTGAACCTTTTATTACCATTACCCTACAAAAACAGCAACAGCTACAGGATTCCGTTTAGTTTGGACCAAATGGGTAAGACTAAAATCATAATAATACCTATAATAATAACAAGTCATAAGTTCAAAAACTAAAACCTTACTACAATAGGGTAAAAAATTGCCTATAACACTCTTGCGATGAAGACGATCGATAGATACTTCGCTTGTCAAAATGTGACCAACTTTTTAGTTTGAATACATAACCCTTCCTTTGCTTCGCCATAGTCGGGTAAAAAAAATATGCCTATGACACTACTTATATCTAAAGACGAATCGATTGACACCTTGCTTGTCAAAATCGGACTAAAAGGGGCGACGCTATGGTGTAACTTCCACATACCCTCATAAATATACAGGATGTCCCAGGAAGTAGTGATAGGTGGAGGTCCCGAGGTAGAGCACTCCCAGGGGCACCCGAATAAGCCCCCATGTAATTTCCGCGATTTTTTATTGTTCGGAGTTACTCCAATTATTATTTTTTCACCAAACCAACATAATTCAGATGAATTTTTGTATATTGGTAGTCCAGTAGTAACCCTTGTTTTACTTGCCTTGCTTCGCAGTATACTGAATATTAAGAGACGGTGTGGCCGGGAATATGTGCGTTTTTCAATCCGATGAGCAGAAGCCGAGCAATCGATAAAAACTTTTTGACGGCTGAAGGAATTTTGATCAAATGTTGGTATATAGGTATTGTAGGTCTTGGAATAGTACATGTAATGTTTAGTGCAATCCATGGGGTTGGTATTTAGAAAAAATACAATAGGGCGTTTTATATCTGTTTTAAAATCGATTTTTAAACAATTTCATATGGGTTTCCCGCTCAAACTTCGTCCCAAAGATCTCTACACAGCCACAGAATAAATAATAGTAAAACCAAACGAAATAAATCATACGCAAAAACATTAACTTTTGCTACTTTAAAGTACAATATTATACTCTATCTCCAATTCTCCATTGCAAAAGGTTCTATAGCTACATACAAAAATGGTGTAAGTTTGTGCTGTAAAGTTATCTACACAGCCTCTTATAATGTACAGCACACAAAGAAACAAATCTCACGCAAAAACTTTATCTTTTGCTGCTATAGAGTACAATATTAAACTCTATCTACATGGTAGAAGGTTCACTAACTACATACAAAAAAACGTGCAAGCTTGTGCTGTAAGAATAATGTCAATAAACCATTATAAACGTCAAAAATGTTACACACATAGATCAAATATACAACCATGCAAATTACAAACTCACACAAGCATTAATCGCTTGCAACCACAGATTCAATAAGTGAGTTTACACTAACGTAGATAACAAATTTACCTCAAATTTAAAGATAGATACTATTACTTATTTAAATTCTATGTTTTCACCCTAATAATACAATAGAATGTTAATATTTCAAACCCTGTTCTTCTAAAGTGTGATTATTTTGCCGTAAAATAAATATGTTTGGGAATGACGCAAGGTCAAAGGCTGAATACACACGATCCTACATGGTAACAAAATATCTCTATTCTGTTGGCAATGATAACTGCAAAGCATAGACAAAAAACCTACAAATTACAGTGGCCCAATTCCATAACTTGGCTACAATCGGATTATCACTTTTTTCATAGCAAATTCGACTCTATCGCAAGGCATTAGTGGTTGCGATACTGAGAATTCGATAGAAGCCAAGTTATGGAATCGGGCTGCAGTATTCTAACTGTCAAACCGATGAAATCGTAAAAAAATATGACGTAATAATAGTGTCTTCGGTGCTGTGCCACAAACTACAAAGAAGCTACGGGCTGCTGTGCTGGCTGTCAATTACCAGCGGCCCGACCACATAACTTAGCTTCAATCGAATTCTCAATATCGCAACCACTAAAGCCTTGCGATAGAGTCGAAATTGCTATGAAAAAAGTGATAATCCGATTGTAACCAAGTTCTGTAATTGGGCCACTGATTTGTCAGCCAGCCTAGAGGCAGTTCGTTTTGTAACAATTGGCGAAAATAACTGTTAAAAACGCTAAAATATATGATCACAATACTTGGCGTTCCCTTTGGCCATTTGTTTGTGGGCTAAATTAGCGTTCTGAACGTTTTCGATCACCGTTCGTTTTGCAAGTTTCGATGACATGTTGACATAGGAAAATAACCTTTATTCCGTGAAGGATAGGGTCGTTTTTCATTCAGTTTGGAAAGGATCGGTAGAGTCAAAAGTTGTAAAAATGACAAAAGTTTTGAAAAGGTTTTAATAAAACGGCTTGTTAAAAATGTACATTTTGTGAGAATTAGGCTCCAATCGCCTCTATATGTGTATCAAGGTATCGAGAAGAGATAACTGACTTGTAAGTAAGGATAGTATCCTAAATAAGGATAAACACGTAGTTGGGCTATGTTATATATTTACAAGTATCACAAGTTCAATGAATAACGAGCACTATCAAAATACAAACAATTATTTTTATGTTTTCCCGTAACAGTCTGACATTGCTACGACAGCCCTCATGTATTTATATACTCTTTGGCCCTCATGTTATATGTAATGTTCCTTTTTCACAATTCAAACATTCCTCATTTGTCATACCATGCAGTCTGAATAGTAGCGCTTGCAAACCTCTTTTAGACATATCGAAAATACCCACAACGCCATCTCATCATCTCGAACGCAGGGTTAGAGGGTACGTTCACTTACTACGCTCGAATCACCCGTGTGAATATCGCTCAATCATGAGGAGTTAGTGAACGGCTTTGGACTTTTGGACGGCCACCTCAAACTGAAAACTGTCAAGTGTCAGTTTCATACTATTCCTCCCCTCCCCTACTATTTTTTGGATGACTCAGGCGAACGCCCGACGACGCCGTGAACGATTTCGAGTGATCGCGCGGTGATATGTGCGTCCTCGAATGTAGTAAGTGAACGCACCCTAGCAGTAGGTAGTCCTTAAAGGCAGTGCTGCCAGTGCCAGATAGTCTCAAAAACAGTGTGACCAGATTTAAATTGAACATAATGCCAGCTAGAGCAGTGTGACAGATTTAGCAGGTTCCTGCGATTTTAGCAGGATTAGACTCTCATTTTAGCTCCTAGCAGGAATTTAGCATTTTTTTTGAAATCTAGCTTTATTTAGCAGATTCCAATAAAATGTAGGCAGGATTTATTGAACGCGTTTCAAATGCTTCAAATGCTGTTGTTGTATAGGGATCCCTTTTTTATTGTTATTATTTCTTAATTAATCCGTCGTAACATTACAGTTCAAAAGATCATCATTACCAGCCTATCAATGTTCCACTGCGGGGACACGGGCCTTCTCTCAGAGAGAGGATGGGCCATAATCCACCATGCTTGCCCAGTGCATGTTGGTGAATGTTATATATCTGAACTTTTGAGGTTCTTGGACATACCAGTTTCCTCACGATGTTTTCCTTCACCGGTTTTGAGCGATGGTACCGAAACTGCACATAACTTATTTATATACCAAATAAGTCATTGGTCAGGGCCGAGGATCGAACTGGTATCGTCAGATTGTAAATTTCAACATGATATGGCTACCGACGTTCTCTAAAGATACAGTCATTAAAAGGTAGGAGGGACAAACATACAGACAGCGTAGGCTTAATAATAGTTGACCGTTAACACCCTCTGTGTAAGGAATCCTAATAAAAATGACAATGACAAAGTGATTCTTATCGTACAAATTGGCATTTTTATTCATATTTTCTAATATTTAAGCAATATCTGTGATAGAAGTAATATAGCATTATTTGAAAAAGGTCTAGCATGATTTAGCAGTTTTTGACATACAGGCTAGCAGCATTTGATATTTGAATCTGGTCACACTGAGCTAGAGCTCCAATCTTTATGGCGGCTGAGAAGTTAGGCGCAAGGCGCTGCGCAATAGCTAATTTTAGGTGTAAGCGGCAATAGGAGTTTTTTTTCTTTACAAGAAGAAATAAAAATACCTTCTGTTGAAATGTTACCAATGATTTATTTCTGAAGCTTCGTAGTCATTCTATGTCACCACGCCTATAATTTCACAAACTCTGTTAGGTTATGTGACGCCAGTAATTGAAAATGGAAGGATTTACGACGAAGTTCAAAATTGGATCGCCGGATGGGAGTAACTGGCCAACATGGAAATACAAAGTCTCAATACTCCTGTGGCCCAATTACATAACTTGGCTACAATCGGATTATCACTTTTTTCATAGCAATTTCGACTCTATCGCAAGGCATTAGTGGTTGCGATACTGAGAATTCGATTGAAGCCAAGTTATGGAATCGGGCTGCTGAGCACTTGCGAGAATGCACTGGAGGTATGTGAAGGCACTGTATTAGAACCCCTTTCGTGTCCAGGAAGAGGTGACGCAGAAATCGCGGCATACAATTTGGCTCTAGCTAAATTCAAGCAGGCAGATAGATGCGCTCTACTTATACTCACCAACAACATGATAGAAGAAACACTGACAAAAGTCATGAGATTTAAGACTGTAAGAGAATTCTGGGAAGAGCTACATCGCTTATACGACGGACAATCAGAAAATAGAGCTTATCAGCTATGTCTTCAGTTTTTCGATTTTAAGCACAACCAGAAAGACACCGTGGACACACTAATGTCGAAACTGAAAAATATATGGAGTGCCTTAAATGCCGAAATCATCTAGCTGGCTTCTGGTTAACAAGCAAGACAGGACCATTGACAACTTGACAAGCAATATTTGTGCGTTCGAACGGTCTTTGAATGCTAAAGACGGAAATAAAGGTTCTCCGGAAGTCTTAATAGTATCAAAAGAAGTTATTAAGCAGAAAGGAAAGAAAGATGACAAAATTAAATGCAACTATTGTTCTAAGATTGGACACAGAGTTCGTAACTGCAAGAAGTGGATTAAGGATGGAAAGCCACCTAAACCTACAAGTGCAAGAAGTTCATCTTTTAATGCTCAACTTCAAAATATAACGTTGATGGTAAACGCCTGTTCAAAGGAACAACCACATGATAGAAACAGCTGGTTTGTTGACAACGGAGCTACAAGGTATGTAACCAAGACGAGAATTTTTCCATGAGTTTCATGAATTTGGTTTTACTCACACAGTCATGACGGCTATTGCAGCAGTTGGAACAGGGACCGTGATAGTAGAATCAAATGTCAATGATCAAAAGCGGAAAATAACACTCGAAGACGTGTGGCTAGTCCCATCTTTAACGAAAAATCTTTTTTCAACATTATCCGCGCAAGACAAAATGCAAAATAGCATGTTTAAGTCAACTGTGAGAGAATGCAAATTAGTTAGAATGCAACTAGTTACCGGTTTCCCGGTATTAGTGTTGATTGCGGGTGCTTGTCGGGTGCGCGTTAACTGTTTAGTGAATTCCAAATCCTTCACGACCTTCAAGAGCACCCGCAATGGGTGCGCGATGGCAATCACTCAACCTCACTCCTTAAGGAATCAGCGTGCTGGATCATATATATTAAATGCTAACTATTTAGCGATGGTCAACTTGTCATTTTTGCTGAGATACCAAGTATTCTTTGTAAAATATATTTTATAACAAAATTATACAAAACGTCACCTTGACGACCAGTCAACTTATATAATGTCAAATTAAGATAATAGGCATATTGTCAAAGATACGCAATTTTATCATTTTTTAACTGATTTTTGGTATGTTGTAATATTGAAATAAATCCTGGAGTTCATGACTAATTAGTTGAGGGCCATTATCTAGGATTATGGTCTCTGGAATACCATAAACCATAAAAACTAAGTTCTCAAGTATATGTTTGATTACAGAAGAGGTAGCTCGCTTCATGGGGAATATAAGACAATATTTGGAAAAACAACATGTGACTACAAAAATAAATCTATTAAGTTTACGTGTCATTGGAAGTGGACCAACAATATCAATAGATATGCATTGGAAAGGACGAGAACAGTTCTTGGGTTTACTCATCAGACCAATGGTATTTTGATTCTGATGCTTATAAGCGAGGCATGTTTCACATTTAGAAATATGGCTGACAATGTCTTTGTACATTCCTGGCCAGAAGTATTTTTCTTTAATACGATGGTATGTTTTGAAAGTGCCAAAATGAGCTGCTGTTGGTAACGAATGGTTTTCGTCGATAATAGCTGTACGAAATTCAGATGGGATTACTTCTTTCCAACTTAATTCTGAGTTTATGAGGGTATTAGAACGGGTGTACCTGTAGAGTTTATTGTGTCGTATCATATAATCAGGAGTTGATGTGGGATTTGTGCTACACTTGGAGTATACAGAAGTGTACCACGAATCAGAAGTCTGTGATGCAACGAATAGTACTTTTACGAATACGAATACGAATACGAATACGGATATCAAACCTACTATTCGGCGAATACGAATACGAATATCTCGCCATGGTAATAAAAGACTAATTTATATGATAAATTTCTATTCTTCTAATAATTAAAATTTACAACAGGCAAATTTTAATTTAAAAAACATAAAATTTGTAGATTGTCTGGTTTAAGGCGATTTCTTTTTTCAGTCTGAAAGTTCCCAGCCGTTGAAAAAAGTCTTTCTGAGGCGACTGTACATGGCTTCAGTGAAAAATGTTTTTGGGCAAGTTTTTTCAGACTTGGAAAATGGACATCTTCTCGCCAAAAGGCCAGTGGATCAGCAGTCGGCGATAAATTTGGGAGCTTTAGATAAGCATCTATTTCGTTTTTAGTTTGCGAATCCCTGTAAAAATACATTTTGAAATTAAATTTAACTTTTATTATACTATGTAGATGACAAAGATAACCTATTACCTATTAATAACTTTTCTAACTTTTTTCATACTCACCAGAAAATATTGAAATTGGCTCTTCCATTTCAGCCTCTTCAATTATTTCTTGGCATACTTGCCAAATTCCTCTACTTGTCGACGGTTGAGGTTCTTCTGGAGGTCTTGTCGGTCTTACGGCTTACGGAGTTTGCCAGATCATTTACATCAGGATGAGAAGAAAGATCATTTGAAATTTTATTGAGGCAAGATTTTACACTTCGTATTATTGGGATTGCTTGAGATAACGTCGTTGATTCTATGCTTAGCTCTTTAGTAGCTTCTTCAAAATTGGGCAGAATATCAATGATTTGGCTCATAAGAGCCCATTGCCTTGCTGTGATTTCATGACGACAATTTGGTAGAGATGGTAAAACATCTTGAATCGCTATGCGTTGTTCATGTAATCTCTTCAACATCTGATATGTTGAGTCCCATCTAGTTTCAACATCTTGAAACAAAACATGTTTCGGTATATTGTTAGCTTGTTGAGAATCTTTCAGTTGTTTGAGTGCGGAGGTTGAGTGATTAAAATGAGTAATAACTCCCCTGCATGTGGTTAACATTTCGGTCAAGCGTTCTTGACCAAATAAACTTTTTTTCAGCGCTAATTGGATGCTGTGTACCAAACAACAAATATGTTTAATACTAAGATCAAGCTCATCATTTGCTTTAACCATATTCCGTGCGTTGTCCGTTACAACTGCTGCAACTTTACCCAATAGCTGCCATTCCAGAAACATCATATGCATATTGTGGGCAATATTTTCTCCTGAATGTGAGTCACCTTCAAAGGGAAACACTTCCAGACAATAAGATTTGAGCTGGAAATCTTCATTGACACCATGTCCAGTAAGACTTATAAAATCATTGACTTGTGAGGAAGCGTCACTGGTTCACATGTCTGTTGTGACAGAGACCCCAGTCTTTGTTAACTGCTCCTTCAATTTTATTTTAACACGTTTAATAATATCCGGCAGATTTTTTTCTGTAAGGTGGGTTCTAGATATAATATTATATCTGTAAAAAAAATAGCAGTCAGGAATTAAAAAGGGTTTTGTGAAAGTTGAAAGAAAATCCCACTGATATGTATGAATGAACAAATGTATAGCATTTTAATAAAAGCAAACAAACCTTGGAGCTAGTTCACTGAGCAAACGACGGTATCCCTGTTTATTTACCAAATTCAGGGGCTCCATGTGTAGACAAACTTGTTCAGCAATCAAATATGTGATTTTGACAGCCCGAGGATCACCCATTTCATACGTAGTTCGCTTTTCCCATATTTCCTTTAAGGACGCTTGTTTCTTCGCTGGAGTTACTTCAACTTCAGTGCTTGTTTCGTCTACAGTACTTATACTGGCAGCAAGCTCTTTTTCGTGAAATCTCTTCACATGAGTCCACAGGGCGGTCGTAGTAAATCCTTTAATATATGCATTTTTCCCTCCCCGAGACAATTCACAAGCACAATATCTGCATCTAGCTTTGCTTTCATTGTCTAAAATAAAAACAACACAAGTAAAACCGATGTCTGCGCGGACGAAGTCGCGGGCAAAGTCTAGTACTACATTGACGCAGCCATTAACTACCAACGTTCGTCTAAGTTACTTACTTACTATCCTACCTTTTGTTGATACCAAAGAAATACAGACCTAAAACTAGTTACTCGGTAATTTATCGAAGTGTTTCCTTTTGTCACTTTGATCTCGTTTACGAGAAGACATTTTCAATTCAACTCTAACTTCTTTTACTTCGCAGCAACCTCAGAAAATAAATAAAACAATACTCTCTTGCTTGACTTCTGCTTTCGACTAACAAATGAAGTGAAAGAAATGAATCAATCAATCAATCAATGGTTCGTAATTGTAATGATAGGGAAACTCCCGGAGCTGCGGTACTGTACAAACTATGGCCGGGGAGTCCCCCGTTGCGTCGTCGTTGCGGTTAAGGCCCTCTGCACACGTGCGTATTTTTACACGCGCGTTTTTCAAGTCTGCCAGTAATTAGAGTTGCGTTTGTACGTAAAATATTAGTTTTTAAATATTCGTATTAGTATTCGCCGAATACGAATATTCGGTAAATGTCTACTATTCGGCGAATATGAATATTCGTATTCGTTGCATCACTACTATTAAGCATTTTAAACATCATTATATAACTCCATAATCGTAAATTCGAAGCTTTTGCATTATAAGTTGTTTTATCGATTCAACCACATTATCGGTTTCGTTCAGAAACATATTTTTTTATTACCACAGATTACAAACTCACCATAGATCTAAGAAAAGACAAATTTACAAATAGATTCAATCGGATGTCACTTTTGGCTTGACAAGCAATATGTTATGATACCGTAAGTGATAAGGTTATTCAGTGAGAATATTAATAACATTGTTAAATATTATGTTACAATCTAACAAACTCAATAATGGCCAAGAAATCACCATTTTTTTTTTCAAATTCGCTGCTGTGTAGTTATGCCAATAAGGTAATATGCTCTTTAATCTAGGTAAGTACATATCACCTATCCAAAAATATGGACCTGCGCTTTTTAATATCTTCCTATATCCTTTGTGAGTTGTATACATATATTTTGATTTGAAGTGTATTGAATATACAATTGAAAATAGTTAATTATTATTAAATTGAAAATAAGTTTTTGTCAAATTCTAATAATTAATGATCGCAATGTTAAATCTGTATTATTTACTTATCAAATCTTAGTTTTAATTTATTATGTATGTAGAATAATAAACAATAATCATTTAAATTTATAAAAATAATGTAATACTAACTATTACTAGTACTAACTATTTTAGTTATTTGCATTGGTTCAAAACATATTTGTAATATAATTTTCAATATCGATTGCAAATGTTTGGTTGAACACGTACATGTATAGATCGTCAAGCGTATTCATAATTTTTGGTAATACTTTTCACCTCGGTCCCCAAGATACAGGCATTGCCTAGTTTGGGGCCCGCAGCTAACCTTACTTAACCTACCTAATCGAATGATCACCATGTTTCCTTTTATACTGTATTTTGATGGTTTTGTATATCTTGTACAAATTTTTTTAATGAATAAATTATTATTATTATTATTATATATAATCAACTGTTATTGTTGGGTAGCCAATCTGGCTCTTCCCCATAGACAACTGCATATTACTAGTACTCTAGACAGACTATTGACGAACGTCGCACTTAGCTCATTTGATTATCGCTACTATGGCGCTGTTATTACTAATGTATTTGGAACTGGAACTAATGTATTTACTACGTACGTAAGTAGTTAACGTATTTACTTTTTGTACTATTGTACGCTTAGTGGGGCGCTTTGAATCGGCACAAACGAAAGTACGGCAGAGCCTATCCATAGAGATCAGTGGCCCAATTTCAGAACTTGGTTACAATCGGATTACCACTTTTTTCATAGCAATTTCGACTCTATCGCAAAGCATTATTGAATTTGACGGCTTGAAACCGTCATGATCAACATTAAGTAATCGCACTACAGTGCTCTTCCCTCTCTCTTCTGTCAATTCTTAGCCACTTATGTTTCCACAGTTCGTCTTTAGGAAACATATTAATAACAATTAATATATCAGTGGGTGTAGAGTAGACAAAATAATAATGTGAAGAAATATCAGGAACATGTTAGAAAGTATCTATTATGTTGACGCTTCTAATATAAACAAGGGGGAAATACCTAAAGGTAGGTAGATTAAAATAAAACATGCAATTTTTAAGGGAATAAGATCAATTCTAATATCTATGTGAAAAAAAACTTCTTGACGGTACAAAGAGATCGGGGCCCTATTTCATAAAGCGACAAATCATAATAAACCTACAAATGTCAGTCAAATACGCAAAACCTGCGTTTCATATAGTGTTGCCAGACGTCCCGATTTTTAAATCAAAATTAAATGTCCCGCGCGGAACAGGCTCAGTCCCGCTTTTCGGGAATAACTTGACCGTGCGTGCAGCGTGCTGAGGAAGCGCGGACGGGTGGCTAAATTTAATGAAATCAGAATTACTCATCCAGTTTAATCTACAACTATCCTGTGAAGAGTTCTTCATCTTTATTAAAGAGAAAAAGGAAACTTTAAAAGAAGTTAAATCTTCACAGAAATATCATGAATAAGTAATTCTTATAAATAATTATTCTCTTATTGTAAGTTGCAAATTGTATCACATACTCCTCAGACTATTGTTTGAAACGCCATATTTTTCTAATTAATAAAACTTTTTAATTTCTCTTTTTTTATATTTTTCATTCATAAGACGAATAAGACACAACTATTTAACGATAGGGGTAAATCTGATTTAAAATATCATATTTTTATTAAAATAAATTTTCTATGGCTATTTTTGCTATCTATAAAAAGATAAATATTTAAAAACTATTTTATATTATACTATTTTATTACTGATTGATTATTGATTAAAAACTATTGATTATATACGTTTTTTTTATTATGTCCCACTTTCGACAAAAGAATCCCACTTTTTTCACTCAAAAAGTTCCAAAATCCCGACTTGGCAAAAAAATTATCTGGCAACGCTGGTTTCATATTACAAAAATGTACGACATTTCTATAGTTTGACTGATAATTGTCGGTTCGATTGACATTTAATTTTGTCATAGTTGACAAAATTACATAGTTGTGTTGTTATAGTTTTATAAAATAGGGCCTTGATCAATCTTTTATATGCCGTTTGTCTTTTCGCACTCTTACGAATTGTATATTTCTGTCCCTTTCTGCAAATGGCGATTTTCAAACAATATCAATCAGTAGAATTTTAAAGAAAATTATGATTTATAGTAAGTACTATACTACTAATTACTCGTAAGTACGAGTGAAAAGTAATGCAGTGCAACTTATTTTTGGTTCTTGAGATATTTGTACACCTTATAAAAGAACAGGAAGGCATTTTTGCTGCGAATTCCGAATAATATGTGGTAAAGTACAGCCACGTGTTACACCAACGCAACTCCGATTACGACTGAGGCCATTTGTGTGCGTTGCACCTAATATACGCGGTCCATGCTGAGTAGTTGGTCCCTAGTCCTTTGGTTTTTTATGCTATACTTTGCATTGCTTTTTAATATCCTAGCCTAGATGAACATAGGATGCTTTTTTCGCGATAAAAATGTAGTCCGCGTGAACGAAGTCGCGGGCGTAAGCTAGTACGCTATATTGTTGAAAATTCGTAATACTCATATACCTACAGAATGGAAAGTTCAAACGGGACTTGCCCCCCGCTTCAGCTAACAAACCGCAACGCACGGTAATGATCGCAGCCGATTGTAACAAAGAGAATATAATCACTACGTATACTACGTTTTAGGAGGCGGGACCTCCCTACTAGACAATGAAAGCACTTTGGCAGAAATTTATTGGCATCAAAGCATCCAACATTACTAACATTAAAGGTCAGACGTTAGCCTATCTCGACAATGCTACCAACCTAACAACATAACGGATAGAGTAGTGCTTGCTTGCACGTATTCTTGGTTTTATCGATATCGATAAAACATGCATGCCCTCGTCGAGGTTTCATATTAATGAAAGACGGTTCCAATAAGCCCAACGTTGTTTTCTCACAATGCAACAGCGTCGGGCTTATTGGATACCCATTGCAACAGGTAAATGTGGAGCCATGTAATAAAATACTTTGAAATAAAACAATTATAACAAAAATACTTCGGAACAATTTATTTATAATACTTTTTACAATGTAAATACGAAAATGGATTTTGCAAACATAGGTAAGCTTACCTACTAGTGCTTCACTCTGAATTCAGACCATGCGATGAACCTACTCTACCTTTATCTCACGCACTCACATTCATAAATGTATGTTACGACTGGTCTCTATAGAATGTATGCAGATCCTCATTTTCTGCATCTGGAAATAAACATATTGATTAATGCTAAGGAAATACGTTATACGCAGCCTGACCCAGCCTACGATAGCTTTATCGATAGTTAATAGTTCTTTGACCTTGCGTATCCCTAGTGTTAAAACAATATGAAAATACAAATTATAAATCATGTAAATTATCATTTATGGTCACGTTAATGGGAGGTGGCACTAAGCAATATCAAAACTAATGCTTACCGGGGCTGATCAATAGGAAATCATGCCATAAAATGTTCTTGTTTCGTAACTGGCGGGAACTCCACATAAAACACATCTTTTGTTGCTTTTTAAAGTTGGTGGCATTTTAAAATTATCAAACCGGTTAAAATTATTAAAAACCGGTTTAACACTATAATTATATGATTCTTCAAAGAAAACACAAAACAGCAAGTTATTAACAATAATACCAATAAAATTTAAAATTCGCAATTCACTAACCTAAACTTTAGATTTTTCTTGACAAACATTTTAGATTTTGTTTGAAACAAAGAATATATCTTCAGCAGCCCGATTACATAACTTGGCTTCAATCGAAATCTCAGTATCGCAACCACTAATGCCTTGCGATAGTCGAAATTGCTATGAAAAAAGTGATAATCCGATTGTAGCCAAGTTCTGTAATTGGGCCACAGAATCCACATGCGAAAAAGAGAATCCAATCTGTGCTAGTGGGATGCCAGTACCACAAAGAGAATGGACCAAAGAGATCCGCAGCCCGATTCCATAACTTGGCTTCAATCGAATTCTCAGTATCGCAGCCACTAATGCCTTTCGATAGAGTCGAATTTGCTATGAAAAAAGTGATAATCCGATTGTAGCCAAGTTATGGAATTGGGCCACTGATTGAAGCCAAGTTCTGTAATCGGGCTGCCGACCACATAACTTAGCTTCAATCGGATTGTCAGTATCGATATCACTAATGCCTTGTGATAGAGTCGAAATTGCTATGAAAAAAGTGATAATCCGATTGTAACCAAGTTCTGTAATCGGGCCGCTGAAAAGCAAATTAACTTCACTGTTCTGCCAAATTCCATACATATGAGCCAAATTTGAGAATTTCTTTGTGGTTGCGCCGGACTGGATTGTAATGCAGTTTTGACTGAAGGGGCGCGTTCACCTGTAAAAACTATTTATGTACTGTGCGTTCACTTAGTAGCGCTCGAATCATCCGTGCGATTATCGCTCGATCATCGGTGGCCCAACTCCATAACTTGGCTACAATCGGATTATCACTTTTTTCATAGCAAATTCGACTCTATCGCAAGGCATTAGTGGCTGCGATACTGAGAATTCGATTGAAGCCAAGTTATGGAATCGGGCTGCCGGAGTTATTGAACGACTTTGGACGTCCACATAGAACTGACAACTGTCAGTTTCATACTATTCCTCCCCTCCCCGTAACTCACCAAGCGAGCGCGAAGCGTCTCCGTTTCAGCTTGGGCAAGAATGCTTTCGTACATCCTCTACAGGTCGCATTTCTCAAACGATGATCTAGACGAAACTTGGTATAAAGTTTAAACGAATTTTTTAGTCGTCAGGGATTTTTGATTAGGGGGGGGGGGGGGGGTACTTCCCCCAAAAAGGGGCAAAAAGGGGGCTACTGAATAGATCCGATTTCGATGGTTCTTTTTTATTTGAATGAATGTTACTTACTGCTTTATTTTAGGTAAGTATTTAAATAAATAGATGCCCGTACAGTTTGAAAAACGCCCAATAAGAAAGGACAATATGATAAAAACTATTGAAAATAAAAATTTACCGCGCTTTATAAATAATGTCCTTCACTATTGGGCAGAATAATAAAAAGATGTTTTATTTAATTATTTTAATCATGCCT
Source organism: Alsophila aescularia (assembly GCA_946251855.1). NCBI lineage: Eukaryota > Metazoa > Arthropoda > Insecta > Lepidoptera > Geometridae > Alsophila > Alsophila aescularia. Next base: position 44,077,955 of record OX276375.1, on the reverse strand, counting down.
ATATAACAGTACCGTGTCATATCTACCGAGTTACTGACTGACTGACAGACATGAGACAACGCACAGCATAAGTCGGTGGACAGGGATTTGAAATTTGGATTTTGGAGGAATATTCCTTGAGTATCCTAGAGGTGCACGCACTACTGAAGTAACTATAAACCGGAAAACTTGAATATCAACTCCAAATAAAATACTCCTATCCTGCGGGAACCCTTTCATTTATCGGGATGAAACGTATCCAATGTCCTACCTCGTAGAATGAACTCAAATCATAACGAATTTCATTTGAATTCATTCAGTAGTTACGGCGTGATGCGCGGCCAAGAATACAGACAGACAAAAATAAACAGTTTTCAATTCAGTATGGAATATAGAACAGCCTCCAAAAAAAAATTACAAAATATCTTTAATGTACAGATTTAACACCTATCCCGCAGAACCCTTTATTTTTTCAGGATAAAAAGTATCCTCAATTTTCACCCATCATATAAACTATGACTGTGCTAAGTAACATCAAAATCCATCCTGTAGTTTCAGCGTGATACGTGTTCTTTTAACCTGTGGACGAGTGCGTTTTTGGGAGTTCTTGGGCTATTTTTTAAATAAAGACTGATTAAAAGAATTGCCATACACATAATCTGTATTTGAGGAAGGTAAATGAACCAAAAAAATAGAAAAAAATCTCTTCACATTTTTAATTTTTTGCAATATTTTCAAAAAATAACCTCTTAATATCCCGTACGGGATACCGATAGTCAACAGGTTAAATAACTTTCGCAACCAACTAACCTTTACCCGGCCCGATGACACTGGTGTCAACCCCTATCCTGCAAAAACCCTTGAAGTTTTCGGGATGTAAATTAGAGGCTTTTCTATGGTCGGTACTGAAGCCAAAACTGTTTTTTTCGGCCGCGCATCACGTCAAAATTACTGAATGAATTCAAATGAAACTTGGCATGATTTTAGTTCATACTACGAGTTAGGATATGTCCTAACTCGTAGTATGAACTAAAATCATGCCAAGAATTCATTCAGTAATTTTGACGTGATACGCGGCCGAAAAAAACAGTTTTGGCTTCAGTACCGACCATAGAAAAGCCTCTAATTTACAAAATATCTTCAATATAAGTACAGAAATGAGTGGATAGGTCATTGCCCAAATGAACCTGTTAGTTTTATTATAAATAAAGGTATACTAGTGTGTGCCCAGTGCGCCGGGCCGATGTAGCAGCCCACGTATGTTGTGCCAGCAAGTTATAAAATTTGTTTCCTCGGCCAAAAACCACCCTTTATAGCTAAGAACCATCTCCATCACATCAACTTTCAAACAGAAAAAAACGCATCAAAATCAGTTCATTCTTTTGGGAGCTATGATGCCACAGACTGACACACACACGCAGTGATACACACCCTAAACTTATAACACCCCTTTGTTCGGGGGTAAAAAGGATACACAAATATAAAAGGTTGGTTGCTGCCATTTATAAGGGGCGGGGTTGCATTATTAAAGTCTCCGAGTCTTGTATCCAGAAGTCCAGATACATGTATTAAAACTAGTGATCAATACAAGCGGTAACTGTGGTTACCGTTACACTATACAAAAACCGGCTTCTGCATGAGCGCTTGCTTTGAGCCTTTTAGTCTGGATAAGTTCAATGATGGGATCTGTGAACTTATTCAACAAAACATATTTTAATATTCTAGTTAACTGAGGGGAAGGTATATTGAAACAACAAAACATTGCGTTGTTTAGTAATTTAAAAAAAAACTTATTACAATTTCCTTGTCCCACGTTCTTTAACTGCTAATAATCGTTTTATCATTGAAGGTATATTGAAACAACAAAACATTGCGTTGTTTAGTAATTTAAAAAAAAACTTATTACAATTTCCTTGTCCCACGTTCTTTAACTGCTAATAATCGTTTTATCATTGAAGGTATATTGAAACAACAAAACATTGCGTTGTTTAGTAATTTAAAAAAAATCTTATTACAATTTCCTTGTCCCACGTTCTTTAACTGCTAATAATCGTTTTATCATTGAAGGTATATTGAAACAACAAAACATTGCGTTGTTTAGTAATTTAAAAAAAAAACTTATTACAATTTCCTTGTCCCACGTTCTTTAACTGCTAATAATCGTTTTATCATTATGCCTTCTTGATGAACGAAAAACTCTCAATTATGATGTTTTTTTTCAATTTAAATAAAACGAAAGAAGGAGTTACGTGATTAAGGCAGGAAGTGAATTAATTAGTAATTTCCATTTATGACTATTTTGCTGTTTGTACAATTAGGACCATTTGGGGGTAGCAAGAGTAAATAGTGTTAGCAGGCTGATTTTCGTTAGTTAATAATTCCATTTTGTAGAGAAATAATTAAAAGCTGTAAGTATATGCCGAAATTTAAAAGTTTTCGGAACCTGTGGAAGAATTTATATGTATTTTTTTCATTTTGTTTTTTTACTTAAAATAAACCACTCTCCTGTAAAGTTTGTAAAGTGTTGGTAAGCCTTGAGGTTAGTCTTTTTTTGGACGACGAGTAACAACGTTCCGAGTAACTTTACAAAATGATTTTTATATACCTACTTCGTTAGGAATCAATCATTTCAAGAACATTTTTAATGATTATTAACCTGTTTTAAAAAAAATATTAAAATATTGAATATTTCAGTTCAAGTCTTAACGATTTCAGGAAACACATATTTTTTCCAAAAACTTATTGCCTTTTCCATAAGAGCCAAACAAAAGTCTTTGTCATAATTTACCATGTACACAACTACAATTTTATTTTTTATGAAATTCACGTCCGCTAGACAAAATAGCCCTTTGGTTCTATCAGTGAAGAACATTTGGAGTTGAATTTGAGCCATACATTTGCTGGTGATAGTACTATTCTTTGCATAGCTTTCTTTACATTTCTCAGTCATAGGGCACTTTATTTTAACAACATACTCTGACGTCAACCCGTTTGGTGAAGCCGATAGAACAGGCCATTCGCTTTTTAAAAAGAACCCACAATCTTTAATGACTATTTGCATTTTCTTCGCTACTTCTGCTTTAGCATCGCTTTCTAGCGCTTTGTATTTATTCATTGTGAGAGTGTCCTTTGTTTCGTTTTCACCAAATATGTGCGCAATAAAATCTTCATCAGGTGTTTTGCACTGTGCTGCTTCATGGGCTATGGACGTAGTTACTCTGCAATATCTCAACTCTTCCCTTAAGGATGAATCAGCCTGATTCAATGTGGCTTCTTCTACTTTACGACATTCTTCTGTAGTCATTTGTGATGAGCAAAAATCAATAAATTTATCAGCACATATGATAATTTCCTGGTTTCTATATTGATGAATGAGAGTATGTAAAGATAATATCTTATTTTCATCTTCTGAAAAATAGCTCATTAACTGACTTTTTATCTTTTTTTCTTTCATATGTTGCACAACCGCTTGAAGAAATTCAGCCTTGCTATTTTCATTCTTATTGTGGATTAAATTTGAACCGAAATCTTTGGCTTTTATAAACTTGAGGGATTTTTCTCTGAGGTTGATTGATGTAGGCAACTTTGGTTTAACCCAGTAACATTTTGTTTCAGATGGAGGTGGCTCCTCGCTTCGGCGATGGAGCCACATCAAAAAAGCTATTCCGTGCTTGCAACCACCCTGAGAGGCGCAATCATGACATACCACACTTAAAACTTCTTCATCCTTTTCATTGCAAGTAACTGTGCAGAAGTACTCCTTATTTCTAGCTCTATGACGTTCCGGTGTTATTCTCCCCTTTACAGAACATATGTCGGCCATTCTTTGGACTTGTACATTTCCAACAGCATTGTCTCCATATGTTTCATCTGATGATCTGTAATATTATGTAAATACATAGTTAAATATTTTTATTTTTATGCAGTTAGAAAACAAAAAGTTCTGGATATGTAGGATTATAGTAATACATATAAAACTTAAATTTTGTCATTCTTTCTTATCTAACATAGTTGGAATTTCTTTATTTCTCAGAGAATTTTTAAAAAGGGTTAGGTATAGATTGCGTCATGTAAAAAGAATGCTGGCAGTTAGGCTGCGCATTAGTTGATTAATCGGTCTATTTGGTGGCTAATTTTAGCTAATTGGTGCAAAGAGTATACAAATACTATGTATTTGGTGGTACATTTGGTAGCGAAAGGCTAATTAATAATAATTTATAACAACAGGTCTAGTATTTTTGGGCGCGAGACGCAACTGTACCCATGCACAAACACTCACCCTCCACTTTCCTCCAGCATTCTTTTTCCATGACGCGACCTACACCTACTTTATTTTGAACAAATAATCCACTTACTTATGTATGCAAAACTATAATCAAGCAAAAAGTAACAAAAAGTGTGTGTGTCTGTCTATATGTTTGCACATCACATAAATAATACTGGACCAATTTAAATGCGGTTTTACTGATGGATAGCTTAGTTTTTAGCAATCATATCATAAATTGTTTTTCTACTGTTTCAAAAATTAGTGGAACTTGAAGGGTTAAAATCTGGTGGACTTTGTATCTCCCCATTATAAGAAGCATCTCAATCACATTAGCTTTCAAACATAAAAACAGAATCAAAATCAGTCCATTTGTGGAGTTACAATCCCGACCATAGCTAAGAACCATCTCAATCTTGTAGAAGCCAAGTATAATTATTGTTAAAAACTAAGTCTAGTATTTAGCAATGAGGCATGTTAGCGATTTATTGCCACCCGATCATCAACTAGTTAAGTACTTTTGGTCATGGAATAACGCATTAAATAATTTTAACTTTGAGATATGACCACACCTGCAAAGTCGCAGGCATAGCTATTGTTTACATTATTATTATTCAGCCCTGTTTGTTGCCAAAGCCAAATCTCAAATTGCCGCATTCTATTGTTCTGGGTTCTGTGACTGAAATTGCCGTGTTTGTATGGAATATAGACCTCTCAATTGCTGTAGCATAAAAATAAAGAATAAATTGATCAAGTGCGTGTAGAACTTCTGCCCTGAGGGTTCCGTACAAAACAAGAACATCCCAAGGTCTTGGTGATGACATAAGTGGTGACCATAAACCTTAGTACCAATATTAATTTAAACTTTTACCCTTTCCTAAAAACGGACGGACAGACAGACGGATAACAAAGTGATCCTATAAGAGTTCCGTTTTTTTCCTTTTGATGTATAAAACCCTAATAAATGAGACAAATACCAGTACATAAAGAAAATAAATCTATGTATGTAAATAAATAAAATAGCAAAATAGTGTTACCACTTTTTGACCGGAGTGATTTTGTATTGGTAATTTCGTCCCATGGAGATGGCTGCCGTAGGCTTTATATTGGTAAGTTGACGGAAGCTTGACCCACGATTTTAGGGGGGGGTGGAGAAGAGGGCATGGGCAGGGGGGAGCGAGTACAACCCTCCCTGAGAGTGGGGGGGGCTAGATAATAAGATGTTTTTTTTAACTTTTTACTCTTGCTTACAATTTGTATTATATATTTGGTCATTTTTGTGACGCCTTAACCTTTGGAGGCTTCCTCACTACCCCCCTCCCCCCCCCCCTGAAAGTGGGGGAAGCTGAACTCCCTCCCCCTCAGGAGTTGGGGAGTGGAACGCAACCCCCTGGTACCCGCTCCCCCCGCGTAGACGTTTAGTTTATGTGATGTTAAAGATTTAATTTATCAAAAATCATCGAAAAATTTATTAAAAATCGTCCGTTAATTCAATTTGGCGATTGCCGGCCGCTGCCGCGGCACTGCAGGGCCAAGGCCTCCCTTCCTTTCGATTAAAAGATTACTGTGGCCAATCCCTATGCGTATAGTTGTGATTGTGAGTTTTACCTATTATTTATTCTGTGGTTTTACCCACATGCGATACTCGTCCAACATGCGATAGTTTACATCTTAGGAAAATCTAAACGTTTATATTTTAGAGCTTGTGACGTGACTGTACATACCTTAGAAGTTTGCTGCTGGTTTCATTATTAGATTTATTCGTATTCAAAAAATTAATCACCATAAAAGGGTCAACTTTTGGAAGATTATCAGACCGTCCTTTCACGTAACCAGCTTCCATTTTCAAGATAGGTCGGTACTTTATGTATGATCACCCTTTTCATAATTCAATTATTTTGATATTATATTATATTATTTTGATATGAATTATTGATATTATAAAACAGCTAGATACATAAATAAAGCTTGTCGAGTCGGTTTTTTCAACTAGCATTTTGTATTTTGTAAACAAACAACCAACCCAACAAAAGGGGGACGATAATAATTATGGGATTTATGGGGTGTATTCACGATAATATCGCTGTGAGCGATCACAGTGCTAATTTACGTTCCGATTCAGATATCGCGCTCACGGCAGTTGACTGCTGCAGTTGATTCGGAACGCTCGTGAGCGTGATTACAAGAACACAACAATATAACCTCTAAATTACTCGTGGGCAAAGTAGTCTGTCTAAAAATTGGTCAATTGTCTGTAGTAATATTTGAAAAAAACTGTACTGTAACTGTAAACTGTACGAAAATCACACACAACTGAATCCAAACAACAGTTTTCTTTGTAAACAACTGTCAGTCTGTCACTTTGACAGTAGCGCTCACGGTGATATCGGTTTGGGGCATGGTCGGTGTAATCGCAAAATGGCGGATGTAATGACGTAATCCGGACGTCGCAAGGGATATCGTTGTTGCGCTCACGATGACTCGGTACGCGTTTTAGCGCGATAATATCGATGTTATCGATATTTGCGCGTCTCAGAATGCACCCATGGATGCAAACCAAATGCAAAATTGCAAACTATACTTCGATGTTCCCTGCGTTCGAGATGATGATTTGGCGTTGTGGGCAGTTTCGAAATGTACATTTTTACAAGCCATTTTCTTTGAACATTTTCACAACTTTTGACACTACCGATCCTTTCCAAACTGCATGAAAAATGACCCTATACCTGACGGAATAAAGTCGATTTTCCTATGTCAACGTGTCATCGAAACTTGCAAAACGAACGGTGATCGAAAATGTTCAGGGGGGCAATTCTCACGAAGTGATTTATATATCACAATAGATATATATCGAAAAAATTATGGATTTTTCGACATTTATCTACTGTGATATTTTTGTAACTTCGTGAGAATCGCCTCCCAGAACGCTAATTTCGCCCACAAATGGCCAATGGGAATGCCTTTAACAGTTATTTACGCCAATTGTTACAAAACGAACGGCCCCATCGGCAAAACATCGATATATTGTTTACAAACGTCGATGTTAACATCGAGTCCCTATATTACACGACCAATATCACGCGACCAAATAATTTACAGCCAATAATACGCGACCAATATTACGTGGATTAGCGTCGTAATATCAGGGTGTATTGTTTGGTTGCGTATTATTGGCCGTGTAGCAATAATACGCATCCAGGATTACGAACCAAAATATGTACATGTAATAAATAACAGGGTGTGCATTACTGGCTGTGTAATGCGGGCTGGACACTTTTTGTACGGGAGAAATGACATAGACAAAGCCTCGTTTGCACGTTCCAGTTTCCTTTTACCATGAATATGAATCGCGATTACTCCGGCGCTGCGGGAAGTGCTGCCCTCCGCCCTTGCGTAATAAAGCACAGGTACTAACGCTCGCCTCCACAGCTTCGGCTTTTTGGTCGCCTTCGGCGCCCAGCCTCCGCCGCTCCAGCTCACCTTGGTACCTGCACTTTGTTACAGCGGACGGGGGTGACACTCCCTCCGCGCCTCTGGCTTTTTAAAAACACTCTAGTGTAGGGCAGACAAGACCACGTGGAGTCGGGGTTGGCCGATTCTGTTCTGTGACAGTTTGTTTCATCTTGACACTCGCCTACACAAACGAGGCATCAAGGAGTGATTCTAGCTTTGTCTATAGTTGGCTTCGTATTATTGGCCGTGGTCGTACAAAATCGGCACGGGCTGATATTACGTATCCAGTTGTACACGTAATATTGGTCGCGTAATACTGGCCGTGCATTATCAACCCGGACTGATTTTGTACGGGCAATAATACACGGCCAAATATTACAGAATTACATGTAATATCTGGCCGTGTATTATCGGCTCCCTTAACATCGATGTTCCCTTAACAACGTCTTGACGGTGGCTGACAAGACGGCACTTTCGGCGGAAACGCGGACGGAGCTAGTCGTGGATGGCGCTTGCGAGAACCTGACCACGTGGAAAGCAGACGACGGTCTCCAGGAGCTCTGAGGGGCCACATTTCGGTGTGGCTACGTGTTCTGGTGCATCGCGCTTCGGTGCGGAGAGGCTGCGATGAAAGTTTATCGACCAGGTGGTAAAGTTCGAGGAAGGATTGCAATGAGAATTCGGGTGAGACCTATCCATTGTTAATATAGATAATAGAATGTGCTGCTTCGTTGCGTAGAGGCTGCGATGAGAGTTATCGACCAGGTGGTAAGGTTCGAGAAAGGATTGCAACGAGGTTCGGGTGAGACTTTTCCATTGCTTAGATAGATAATAGTGATCACTATTAGATAAAAGACCAAGACGAGGGTGAAATGATGATGAGATTAGACCCAGTAAAGAGATAAGACCCAGGTAGAGATTAGACCTAGAAAAGCCTGTAAAGTTATCCTCCGGTAAGACCCCAGCAGGGCTTAAGATGATCGCTGCTTGCTGATTCCTCTAGCAGTGGGCTCGGAGTCCTGTCCGTATGGTTCTGGCGGCCTCGAAGAATCAATAAGTTGTGCTACGCCAACCGCCTCGGACTGGCCAACTGGAGCTAATCTGAGAGGCGAGGAGACGGAAAGCGTCCTGGGTGAGCATGTCTCATTCAGGGCCACGTGGAAAGCCCCGAGCAGGAGTAGATCTCCGGATACTCGGGGTCCCTGCGGGTAGTCCATGGGTACCCATGATGGGATCAGAGTGCCCTTGTTTGGTACCAGTATACTCAGGAGCAAGCGAGGTGTGATCAACGTTCAAGACAGAGGCCGAAGACGAGCAAAGATTAGAAGCACCTGTAAGTCTAGATATATCTATGGATCTCATGACCAAGAAAGATATACCATGAAAATGATAAGACAGCTCATCATTTCACCCAAGATCCTCGTGTAAGATTATTGTGTTAATCTATAGAACTATTGCACGAGAGGACGAGACATGACCTGATAGCGAACAGATCCTCGTGTAAGATTATTATGGCAATCTACAGAACAAGGTATTGCACGAGAAGGATGAGACCTGACCTGATGGCGAGCAGATCCACGTGTTAGTCTATATGATAATCTATAGAACTAGGTATTGCACGAGAAGGACGAGACATGATCTGATGGCGAGCAGATCCTCGTGTTAGTTTATAAGTTTAACCCGAACCCGATATGGAGGATTCCAGAGCCACATAACCCGCCACTGTACCGAAAAGCTGCCAGAAGTCAGCCTTGACGAAATATTATGGCTCTCAAACAGCTCAAAAATGGAAAAGCCCCGGGCGAGGACGGAATTACAACGGAGCTCCTGAAGGCTGGAGGTACTCCCACGCTTAAAGAACTTCAGCGTATTTTTAATTCTGTCCTCTTCTCTGAGATCACTCCAAAGGCATGAAACAAGAAAGTGGTCGTCCTGATTTTTCAAAAATCCCCTTTTTACAAGACCCCTTTGAAAAACTATCGGCACATTTCCCTCCTGAGCCATGTCTACAAGCTGTTTTCGAGAGTCATCACGAATCGTCTTGCGCGGAGATTCGACGAATTTCAGCCAACAGAGCAGGTCAGGTTTCGGGAAGGATACGGCACCATAGACCACATCCATACGTTTGGCAGATTATACAGAAGACAGAAGAGTATAATCAGCCTATAGAGAAAGCCAGAAGAGTATAATAATGTGCCAGGCGTTTGTGGACTATGAGAAAGCCTTTGACTCTATCGAGACTTGGTCTGTTTTGGAGTCCCTGCAACGATGCCAAGTTGACTGGCGGTATATCCAAGTGTTGAGATGTCTGTATGACGCCGCAACAATGACCGTCCAGGTACAGAACCAGCAGACTAAGCATATTCCCCTGCATCGAGGTGTCGTTACAAGGGGACGTTATTTCTCCGAAATTGTTCTCAAATGCATTGGAGGATATGTTTAAGACTATGGACTGGAAAGGATGTGGCATTAACATTAACGGTGAGTACATCTCACACTTCAGATTCGCAGATGGCATCGTCATTGTGGCAGAAACGTTGCAGGACTTGCAACAGATGTTGGATAGCCTAGCAGATTCGTCTCAACGCATTGGTCTCCGGATGAACTTGAACAAAACTTAGGTTATGTTCAACGAACATGTTATTCCGGAATCAAATGCTGTTAACGGAACTGCTCCCGAAGTTATTGAGGAGTATGTTTATCTGAGGCAAACTTTGCAACTAGGTAAAAACAACTTCGAGAGAGAGACCCGCAGAAGAATACAACTGGGCTGGGTAGCATTTGCGAAACTTCGTCAAGTCTTTTCATCGCCAATACCGCAAAGTTTGAAGACAAAAGCCTTCAACCAGTGTGTTCAACCTGTTATGACATACGGAACCGAGTTGTGGACACTCACGGTACGACTAGTCCACCAAGTTAAGGTCGCTCAGCGGGCTGTGGAAAGGGCTATGCTTGGAGTTTCTCTGAAAGATCGTATCCGGAATGAGGTGATCCGGCAGAGAACCAAAGTTATATATATATATATATATATATATATACATATATATATCTCTCTCGATATAGCCCTTAGGATTAGTACAAAGTCTAGTCATACTACGATTAGTAAGCTGAAGTGGCAGTGGACTGGTCATATCTGTCGAAGGACTGATAACCGTTGGGGTAGACGTGTTCTTGAGTGCAGATCGCGACTCGATAAACGTAGTGTAGGGCGCCCTCCAGCTAGGTGGACTGACACTGGCTGATAATGATGATGGGCTATTATATCAACTGCACCTTTATCAGCTTCACCCAGTCATGGCTCTCAAAGATCATCACATCCCCACCCTCCAAAGGCATGTGGTGGAAGCCTAGGTCAACGATGATAATGAACTCCGTTCGTTTCGTTTCAGTCTTATAGAGCTTTAGTCGCAAAACGTCACATTCGCAATAAAACTTGCGATTATTATTATCATTTTTATACATTTTAAAGGCAAAAACTGGAATTACTCACGTATATTAGTTGAATTATTCCAACGATAGTTTCGACTACTTCCAGGAGTCTTGTTCAAGGTGAGTGCGGAACGCTCGCGAACCTCGCGTTTTGCCTATATGGTGCAACGTTTCGATCAGCGCGCCAAACTCACATTTTTTTGGATTTTTTGACAATTGACAAGTTTTCATATTTCATAGGGCAATGAAATTCGAAAACTATTTTGAGATATTGCGACCCTGATCATTATTCTTATTTTCCCAAATTTTTAGTGTAGTAACTATAAAGATATTAAGTAATAACTCTCAACTAAGCAGAGTTCGGAGGAATAATAAAATATATGTGCCTGTAAAGAAAAAAAAAACTACTCTAGGGCCTGACTTTGACAGATATATAATATGTTATAAATGTTTTTTTTTTCGAATGTGGCTTCGCTATTCTTGTTCATTCCACCGAACTCTGGCAGTTACGTCCTTTTAGAATAAGCTACTTATTAATAATTAATTTCTCGGAAAATATAGCTTATAATTGGAAAAAGAAAAAATACTTTATCTTATTTTTCAATATTCTTTCAGAGAAAAAAATAAAATATCAAAGTGAAAGCTAGTTTAAGTATATTTGTCAATAAACCAAAATTCAAGATGAAAATCAGCTTATTGACATTTGTAGCTAACTAAACCAATGCAATCTAAGTGATCAATTTAACCGTAATTTCTTGCTACAACCTATTTATTGCCGCAAAATAAGTTTTCATGAACCCACGATGACTAACAGAACTGTAATTGTCAAAAAAAAAAACAAGAAAATATGAATTTGGCGCGCTGAGCGAAACGTAGCACCTTAAAACTTGCGAATGCTAGGTACATTTTGCGACCAAACCAGTAGAGAGCACGGCTGACAATCTGCGTGTAACCTATCGCTTTAGGTAGCGCCATACTGTTTTTAATGTGCCGCGTTCCACCTATAAATGCTATACCATTTGTGTTAACACGAATGACTAGGGCTCAATCAGCGTTTCTCTTACGAAAAACCAGCAATGTTAGCACGGTTGACATCTACGTAAGTGAAACGTGTTGCTGCTCAACACAACTGTGGCCGTATTACAAAACTTGGTTTCAATCAGATTGTCACTCTCTTCATAGCAATTTCGACTCTATCGCAACGCATTAGTGATAGTGATATTGAAAATCGGATTGAAACCAAGATAGATAATAGCACTACTGTTCAGCAGCCCGCAGCCCGATTCTATAACTTGGCTTCAATCGAATTCTCAGTATCGTAACCACTAATGCCTTGCGATAGAGTCGAATTTGCTATGAAAAAAGTGATAATCCGATTGTAGCCAAGTTATGGAATTGGGCCACTGATTCCATAACTTGGCTACAATCGGATTATCACTTTTTTTATAGCAAATTCGACTCTATCGCAAGGCGTTAGTGGTTAGTGGTAGTGGACATTTTGCTTATTGGAACGTTTGACGTTTGTTGTTTGTGCTAGCATCGGAGGGCTTGTGGAACGACATTGGGGCTAAAAAAGTTAACATTGCTAACATTTTGCTCTAAGTGGAACGCACCTGCAGCCCGATTCCATAACTTCGCTTCAATCGAATTCTCAGTATCGCAACCACTAAGCCTTGCGATAGAGTCGAATTTGCTATGAAAAAAGTGATAATCCGATTGTAGCCAAGTTATAGAATTGGGCCACTATTGTATGACGTTTGGGTTATCTCTGATTGGCTAGCAGCCTGGCACAGACGCGGCCAGCCGGCCATATCACAGAGTACTTTGAATATACCGGAGATAGAGTGAACATTCAGCCGATGTCGCTTGCAGCGACATCGGCGAGTGACAGAATTACTAATTGACACGTGACGAACTTAATATTATCTATGTCATCTAGCTATCTAGTATATTCATTTAAAGCTATACCTACTTACGTCTACATAAGCTCTCTATACCTACATAAAAGGGGCAAATAAATAAAACAATATCAGCTAAAATTATCTTTATTTCTTTCGTTTTCTATAATAATTGACACATTCTTTTTGAATTACATCTTCTTCACAATAATCGATCCTGCTACCATTCAATAATTTATTACATTCTTTACACCAGCTATAAATAAATAAATTACATGACATTTCTTCAATGTACTTGACTGCCTCTTTTTTGTGATTGGAACATGTTATAAAATCATATTCACAATGAATAGCCAAAATTGTTTTCATATAAGTTTTGATTTCCTTAATCTCACATTTTTTTCTTAGAATGTTAATGATTATATCTTGTATGGTGGAGAAAGCTCTAACTAGTTTTTCTGTGGGGTATATTAAATATTTTTTATTAATTCCTCGATCTTTGCAAGATATATATGATTCCTCATCTGCACTTTTTGTGTTATAAAAACAATCTTTACATTGTTGACAGTTTTTAAATATTTTATCTTTCGTTTTTTTCACCACATACCCTGATACATATTCTAATGAGGCCCATATTTTAGGGTTATTTTTTTTTAATTCAAAATCCACCTTCATTACATCTAAACTTAAATCTTCCATATCAATTTCAATTACCGCTGGAGAGGTGGACTGAGGCAACGTTTTAAAAAACAATTTCCTTATAGATTTAAACATGGTACAATTGTCCTTTTCACAATTTGCACCAGGGGAGTGCCTTCCACTTAAATTGTTCACTAATAGTGCTGCAAATGCCGCTTCAAAACCAGCACAGTTTGGATTTGTATTTCTGCATGCATGGCTTCGGACACATCCAAAAAAGTTTTCGAGAGGGTCCTGGTTGAAATGCCGAAGCCATATTGATTTAATGTTATATTGGTTGAATAATATATTTTTTAGGTATTCCAAGTTTTCTAATGTCTTAATCCAATTTGTAATGGAAGGCACTACCGTCTCTTTGCCAGTAGCACTAACATACATCATTGATTTAAGTACAGGTTTTGCATTGTTCCATACTTCCTGGTGGGTTGAGTTTGGTGTGAGAGGGCCAAGCAATGGTTTGCCTGGTCTTTTTTTTTCATTTTGGTAGCTGCCGTTGACAGAGTCGAATAACTCGTCAAAAAATAGAAGTACTGAGGCAGTGTCTTTACACTCATCTTTTAATATTCCTATTTCTGAAAAAGGAAAAGAGGGAAAAAGGGTTACTTTGGTATACACTTAATCAATACATACACATATAAATACAATTGGTATAAAATTTACCGAGTGAGGCTTAAGGTATCCAAGGAAGTATTCAGTTGTCTGTTGGCTTAAGTCAAATATATTGTGAAAATAGCAGGCCCAGGGAAAAAACCTGGATGAGTATGGCATAGGATTGTGATAAGAATAAAGGGAGACCTAAGTTTATCTATTACCCATAGCGTGTGACACTAGGCTACAGATGACACTGATATTAGAGTTAATAAATAAATAACAAAAAACGGGACAATTCCAGATCAATTATCTAGACCCATCAAAGTAGGATACCCTGTGCTATGGGCACAAAATAACGGATAAACATACATACTCGTAGATACAAATATTACATCCATGACTCGGAAACAACATTTTTGGCTCATCACACAAATGATTGCATCTGGCAGGATTCGAACCCACAACCGTTTTATTTACTCAGTACCTGTGCTGCACATTGCACTTTCATTTTTTTCATTTTTTTTGGGTTTATATGGCACTCTGTCAACTTCGGTAGCATTCTGAATCCTTCAAATGATGGATCTTCTTTAAGAAGCATTTCTAAGTGCTCCCATTTGGCTTTTTTCATCTGATTATTAATACTACATTTTAAGTTTTTTGTTACTAAGTTATTTCGGATCCCCTTAAGTAAATGTGGTGGGTCATACAGGGGTACTACTTCCTCCCCATCAACTTCAAACACGTTCCTCTTCAGTTCTTGATTCTTTCTTAAATAGTCAGCCTTTGTGTTTTGAATTAACTTATTAATGGCACTCAAATTTGTAGAACCTTGGTCGCATACTGTGGCCAATACTTTAAAACCAACTGAGTGCAGCTCCTTTATAAAATCTTTTATTTGATTTGCAAGATCGATTGCCGTTGTGGTTCCAGAACAAAATGTGTATGCAATTGGTTGCTTATAATTGTACTGAATACCTCGTATCATAAATACCAATGCATGATCTGCGATTTTCTTCGTTACACTCTTGCCATTATTGACAAACCCCAACATGGTGTTGGACCTTCTTTTATAATCAAAATGAGGTGCCAGTGCCATCTCATCAAACATTAAAATGCACAGTCTTTGATTTATTTTCATCTTCTTAGCCCTCTTTCTTAGCTCACCAAAAATGTTATGATTTATTCCAGGCTTTAAAGCTGCTCGTGCTATCATCCTATTTAGTGAGAGAGGTGCAGGCAGCACGAAAATGTTTCGTAGCCATTTGTAGGCTCTTGGTCCCTGTTTATACAGTGCCAGTGCCATTATTTTTTCTTCTTTTGTATATCTCCTACCCCACTTCTTTTTCCCAGTTTCCCTAAATTGAAGCATAGTGAATATAGTAGCCAGTGCCGTAAATTTCTTCATTGCTTTTTGAAATGTAGTGTTCTCTGACAGTTGCAGTGCTTTTTTCAATTTGTTGGCATATGCATTCTTTTTATTTTTTAAAGCTTTTATTTGGCGTGCAAATGCACTTGCTTCGGTTGAATAAAGGACCGAGAGTGGTATGCCTTTTTTTCTAGCTGAAAATTAAATGAGCTAGTTTATTATTTCGATCACTTACTTTATTATTTAATCAACAGACAGATAACCTGATCAGACACAAATCTTAAATATAATAAAATGCAACCATACATTTATCAGGATGTAGGAATGGGTTTTTTTCAATAAAAAAGACTTACTTTTTGATAAATCCTGAGCCATCACATTTTCTCTTATATTATTCTGTTTGGGCTCGGGTACACCTTGATTTCCTAGAAAAGAAAGAAATCTTTAAAAAACACATACTTTAGGTACTAACATACCTAAAAGCATCTGACAAGCACGCTCATCAGAGGGGTGATCACGAACAATTTAGACAGAAGTATTTGATTTATTTTTGTCAAAATCGTTCAGACAACCCCTCATATTTTGTACTAGCTTTCCCGCCCGCGAGTACATCCGTGCGGACTGCTGTTTATCGCGAAAAAAAGCATCCTATGTTCTTCTAGGATATTAAAAACCAATGCAAAAGTAGGGAGTAGCCCACCCCCCCACAAACTCCTGCTCCTCGATTCTATAGCCAACCCCTAAACCTTACATTGAGAGTGATAAGTGCGGCCACTGAAATGTGTCCTTGTTTTACGACAAACTCAGGATTGTACTTTGACAATATGAATACTTTCTCGAAAGTTATTCATAATACTTTGATACTTTTTGTGAATACAATCTAGAAGAGGTGTATATAAACATTCAAGGCATAAGAATGTTAACCAACCTAAAACTGTCTTTCAAATGAACGGGATTGTACATGGACATACCTATATATATTTATTTATGTATATCACATACCTATTGAAGTGGAGGGATAACTTGGGTGCACTTGCGCTCTATGTTGTGACTGGTTGGTCACATCCATCAGTGGCTCTCTTGCAGCAATTAATCCTGTAACATAATTATACATCCTTGTAGTGTTCTGTTTTGTTATTTCTTTTGTGTGTGGTTCAGAATGAGCACCAAATCAATGTTCCGAGCAGCAGCATCCAATACAAGATATCCTTAATGATAGCCGACCTCCAGTAGGAAATTGCAAGATTATTGTTACACAAGTAATGGAAACTTACCAGCCAGGTGCAATGTTGGTACAGAATTGTACGTCAATCTGTTGCTTCTGTTGGTTGTTATTATATATTGTTGTAGAAAATGATGTTGGCAAACTCTGCGGTTTTTGAATATCACTTCATTACTGAGTGATAAAATGTCACCACCAATATTATACAACCAAGTACGGAATCTGTCTGGTTCTTTGATTGGGTTCGGGAATTTGTACAGCACATATTCCGGTCCTATAATACAAAACGTATATCATATTAGTTTGCTATCAATTTGAAGGATATTTCAAAAACAAACTGTTGATGGTATGGTGTACTTACGCGATTTATCGCAATTTTTCGCACAGCATTTCTTTTCAGACATGATAATTTCGTCGTTATCCAATCGCAAGCAAATAAGTCCGGGAGAATAGCTGAGGTAGGTCTTCGTAATGAGGGTATCGGGGTCCAAAAATAAGCAAATAAGTCAGCAGTAAAAGAAATCCACGAGCAAAATCTACGAACAATATCTTCGATCCAAAGAAAGAGAATGAAAATATTTGAAATGTTGATTGAAAGCACATCGACTGTGACATTTAAACATTTAATTACCAGTATAAAAATTTCAACAATAATACTAGCAATAAAATTAACCATTTGATTATAGCGCCATCGTGTGCCGAGTGATGTAATAACATTTACTTGCATATAACGGTAATTTTGTTAGAAGTGAAAGAACCGTGGGCCATATTTATTTACGTTAAGGTACTGTGTCGAGTGAAGTTGTTTGTTTTGATTAAACTCTCCATTTTATCTGTATTATAGCTCTCTGTGTCTTTAGCATCAATTTAAGAGTATCTAGTGGATAATTATTTTGCTTGCAAAATGTATTACGAGTGCTGTGTTTGTAAACTTTCGCGACAGGACGCTATTTTACATCATTTTCCTTGCACTGAGAAAAGACTCATTATCTGGCTAAAGTGTATAAACCGTGATGATCTGAATAAATTGTCACCAGAACAGCTTTCGAAGCTGTTTGTTTGTTTGTCA
Source organism: Alsophila aescularia (assembly GCA_946251855.1). Classification (NCBI taxonomy): domain Eukaryota; kingdom Metazoa; phylum Arthropoda; class Insecta; order Lepidoptera; family Geometridae; genus Alsophila; species Alsophila aescularia. The sequence goes on along the minus strand of OX276375.1, from coordinate 44,059,985 downwards.
TAATCACTTTGAGAAGAAGTTCCTTACGCTCAAATCACGTCTCCTAGGGAAAGCATATCCTTCCTTATTTACTGAGGACGAGATTACGACTGGAGTACCATCTCAGGAGAATGCCGGTAAGTTTGTTAATATCACATATTATTGCTTTGGTCTCCTTTGAGTAAATAGCGACCCGCCCCGGCTACACACGGGTGTAATATAGAAAAACAAGAAGAGGAAAATTTGAAGTTCTCGCACACTCGACCATCACTCCTCATGGGGGTCGGAGGCTTGCTTCGGTCGGCGCCTCCAGGGGGAGGCGGCGACCAAAAAAATTACATCAATATGGTACAAAAATTTATTCTGTTTACAGAAATGCCAAAAAAACAAAGAGTTATGTTATTAGCATTCATTTATGTCTGTATGTATGTGAGTTTCTTTATTCCACCATAACTTTTAAATGTCTGAACAGATTAAGACGTATGGAATATCGTAAGAATCCTTACATCCCCCCGAGTAATATAGGCTTCTTTTTTTTTATATCCAATGTGGCGGCACTATGGCTATAGATCTCATACATAAACTCAAAGTCGCACAGCGTGTAATGGAGAGAGCTATGCTCGGACCACACATACTCCCGACTAGAACCATTGAAAGGTTTGTTATTATTTTATGGTTAATAGATTCTTTTGTATTTATATTCTTTAAGTGCTCGATGCAGACTAAAAGAAACTTCTCTTGAGTGTCAACGTAGCAAGCGCTACATTCATTTCTCATATGCTCGTATTATATATGTTAATTTTGCGTGGTTTAGGAGTTAGTGGCCAAACAGACAGATAGACAGATGTGGAAAGCAACTTTGTTTTATATCATGTAATGATAACATGTTACTCAGGCAGAAAATCCACTATCTTGATGATATTCAAATGAATGCATGCCCCATATCTATCTACTATAAAAAATAACTATACAGTTTCCCACAACTCAGCCGCCAAGCTTACTGTAATACCTTATTATTATGAATCCTACCACCTATCCAGCTGCTTAAAATGTGGCATCAGAATACAACCGTTTACTTATAAGTTGCTAAACATTGTATTTTTTGGCAAATTTCAGAAAACATTGATCCGCAGACCGAGCATAGTTATTCTCGTAAAAGACACTTCGACCACACATACTCCCGACTAGAACCATTGAAAGGTTTGTTATTATTTTATGTTTAATAGATTATTTTATATTTATATTCTTTAAGTGCTCGATGCAGACTAAAAGAAACTTCTCTTGAGTGTCAATTTTGTATAATTAAATACCGACAAGGTTATGGTTGAACTACTTCAACCACATTAACATTTTTACATCTGATAAGATTTAAAATTTACAATGTTTTACTTTTCGGTATCTATTACGGGAAGAATTGCTCCAGAACTTACCAGGACCTTCACAAAATCCACCGACCTGTGAGCGCTCAGGTATAATAATCTTCTTTCTATGGCTCTAATTAAATATTTACAAAGATATCTTTGTAAATATTTATTGTTCATTCAATTATTTTATTAAAACAATTTTTTTTGTAATTATTTGCAAGTTTATACTCTGGTTTTAACCATGTCTGGGCATTAATGTTCCTCTCAATTACATCAATATGGTACAAAAATTTATTCTGTTTACAGAAATGCCAAAAAAACAAAGAGTTATGTTTTTAGCATTCATTTATGTTTGTATGTATGTGAGTTTCTTTATTCCACCATAACTTTTAAATGTCTGAACAGATTAAGACGTATGGAATATCGTAAGAATCCTTACATCCCCCCGAGTAATATAGGCTTCTTTTTTTAATATCCAATGTGGCGGCACTATGGCTATTGATCTCATACATAAACTCAAATTCGCACAACGTGTAATGGAGAGAGCTATGCTCGGAGTTTCATTAAGTGATAAGATCCATAATGAGGAAATCCGTAGAAGAACCAAGGTTATCGACATAGCTCTCAGAGTTTACAAGTTGAAGTGGCAATGGGCAGGCCATATAGTTCGCAGAACCAACAACCGCTGGGGAATAAAGGTTCTCAAATGGCGACCATGAACACGCAAGCGAAGTCTAGGGAGACCCCCTACACAATGGACCGACAACATAGTGGCCATCGCAGGAAGTCAATGGATGGATGTGGTACAAGATCGGTCGTCATGGCGCTCTTTGGGGGAGACCTATGTTCAGCAGTGAACTGCTAAAGGCTGCAATGATGATGATGATGGCTCTAATTAAAAAGGCGAAAAAAATATTTTATTCTTTTAATTTTACAATATGGGTATCAAATTGAAGGCCTTGATAAGCATTCCAACAGTATGTAATTTATTGGCATAAGTTTTTTTTGGCAGGCAGGCGTGTTTTTTTGTTGGTTATTTACTTTTGTGCATATTACAGAAATTATTGCTACCGGCTCCAGTGAGTTCCAGAATTTACCATGACCTTCACAAAATCCACCAACCTGTCAGCGCTCGGGTAATAATCTTCTATTGTTTCTTAGAATATCTTCCTGAATATATAATGTCATTTTTTTATTTTTTTTGCAATTATGATAATCATCCAACAATCACTAACTCAATTTTAAAATGTTTCAGGTTTGGACCGATCCAGAAGTAAGAAAGAGCCAAAACCTTCCAGAAAGCGGTTAATTAAAAAACTGAAAGATTTGACACCAACTTGCCAAATTATTTACAAAGAATATAAAAAGGCAAAACAACAGGCAGACTTTTACCGAAGAGCCAAGAGAGCTCTAAAGTTTAGCAAGGAGAAGTCATTTGAAAAACTGACTGAAAAGATGAATCCCTATGCCAAAAGGATAATGAAAATGCAGATTAATTTATGCACCAAAAAGAAGAAAGGCCGTTGATTTACTGCAGAAGAAAAACTGATTGCTTTATCAGTGATGAAGCAAAGTCCAACATGTTACAGATTTTTACACAAAATCTTTATATTGCCTTCAAGGTCTACTTTGAATAAAATGGTTTCGAAAATGAATGTTCGAACAGGGATTAGTCCATAAGTATTCGAATTGATGAAGAAAGAAGTATGTATCTTTCACTACCCATGCACAAAAACATCAGACCGTTGCAACAGGTTCTTGTAGGGAGGGGTCTCATTGTATTGTTATAGATACATATTTTATTTTAAATTTAAAAAATAAACTAAGTATTATTTAAATTTATTTCTAGGTTGCCACATGGGATGAAAAAAAGAAGAAGTGCTCTGTGGTTTTTGACGAAATGTCTTTAGAGTCTGCTTTGACTTATGATAAAAATAAAGACAGTAGACACCATTAATGGCTTTGTGGAGCTAAATGAAAAAAGAAGGGAGTTTGCTGACCATGCCCTCGTCTTTATGCTGAGAGGAGCAGTATACAAGTGGCAACAACCAGTGGCTTTCTATTACTGCCAAGGTGCTACCACAGGAATAGAGTTGAAAATTATACTGAAGGCTGTAATTTCTGCTGTGGTAGGATGCGGGCTAAAACCAATTGCGGTAATTTGTGACCAAGGTGCAGCCTTTCAATCAGCACTGAAAAGTCTGAAGGCAGATACAAAGCGTGACCAAATACTGGCAAATGAAGAACCAGGTTTGTATAATTTTATAAACTTACCATTATTAACCCATCCATACACTTGATAGTATTGGCTGTATTTATAGTAATAATAAAGCCTTTTATTCAACTACAATTCAAAAATTCAGAAAACTTTATTCTTATATATCTTTCATGTCCATTTGCCAGTCTGCAAAAGTTGCACTTACCTCTTATAAATTAAAAAAACATAATCTCTCTATTATGAGTCATGTACTTTTTTCTTTCATTACAATTTATTCTGTTTTTGTTTTTTCAGATGGCACAGTCACAATAGATGGGGTAAACTTAAGTGTAATTTATGACCCCTCACACCTTGTGAGGGGTCATAAATTACACTTAAGGGTTTTAAATAAAAATATTAAACTGGATGGGAAGATTTCGAAATGGCAAGATATAGTCGACGTTTATGAAACGGACTGCAATCACACGGAAACCAGCAGCCCGATTTCATAAGTTGGCTTCAATCGAATTCTCAGTATCGCAGCCACTAATGCCTTGCGATAGAGTCGAATTTGCTATGAAAAAAGTGATAATCCGATTGTAGCCAAGTTATGGAATTGCTGTGCAGCAGCCCGATTCCATAACTTGGCTTCAATCGAATTCTCAGTATCGCAGCCACTAATGCCTTGCGATAGAGTCGAATTTGCTATGAAAAAAGTGATAATCCGATTGTAGCCAAGTTATGAAATCGGTGGCCTGACTTCTGCATAAATTGAATGACCAACATGTCATTCCTGAAAAGATAAAGAAGATGAAGGTGTGTTTTTTAGAATTTTAGTCTTAGGCATTAAAGTTGGTTAAAAAAATCTTTTTAATTTTTGAATTTAAACTGTTGTATACATGATATTTATAATAGATTTTGTTATTAATAGTTGTCTTTTTATTTCCAGGTCTTAAATTGTGTGAAAGTATTTAGTACAACAGTATCTGCGGCTTTGTCATATACAGCAAATTTTTGTAAGTAATAGTACGAAAATATTAAAAATAAAATTTTATATTTCCATTATTTTACCTTAGTGAAGCCAAAATTGCCTATTACTTTATTAACATAGTTATTATGTAACTAGCCATGCCCGAGGCTTTGCCCACATGGTCAAAATTTATGGGGTTTTTTGCGCAGTACCCTAATTATTTTTCAAAAATAAAAGTAGCCTGTGTTACTCCTTGTAACATCAGCTATCTTCCAGTGAAAGTCCCGTCAAAATCGGTCCAGCTGTTTCGGAGATTAGCGGAAAGCGAATAAACAGACAGATAAAAAAAAGAAGCTTTTTTGTTATGAGTACCGTGTATACTTTCATATGTATTTAGTAAAAAACTGTTATTTAGACCTTACAAACAGACACTTCAATGTTATTTATTATTATATATATTATTATTTATATGTAATGTAACCACCCACACATTGGACGGATGACATTGTAGACATCGCAGGTAGTTGGTGTATGGAGGCGGCACAAGACCTTTCGTCGTGGCGCTCTTTGGGGGAGGCCTATGTGCAGCAGTGGACTTCTAAAGGCTGAAATGATGATATGTAATGTAAGCTTCTTTTTTTTTCAGCTCACTATGCAGATGGCAGACCCGTTAGTGAAACATTAAAGAATACTGCAGAAATGGTCCTGTTTTTCGATAAACTGTTTGACAGCGTGAATGGGGCTTCAACATATTCGAAAAAAAGTAACGGGAAGGTGCTCAGAACAGCGGTGGTGGAAAAAATCACCTCACCACATGTTTTGGAGGGAAGCCATTATAAAGTTAGAGAAAATGAAGTATGTGGATTCAAAAGGAAAAGAAAAGCCTGTGCCCTCTATAGACAATTTTGTTGTTACATTGAAAAGTTATATGAGGCTGTGGCAGACTTTTGAAAACCAAGGTATCAAAATAATGAGGCCCAGGTATTTGAACTCGGACCCTATTGAAAACTTCTTTGGTCAAGTGAGGGCATATAATTACAGAAATAATGACCCAAACTGCCACAGCTTCAACTGCACATTCAAATCATTATTGTTAACCAGAATAATCAAATTCCATAATGAAACATTTAATTGCGAGGATGACCCGGCCGATCAAGTAATAAATTTGCAGATATTATTTAATGAAAATGAAAATGTAGAGCCGGGTCATTCCAGAACAGAACAAGGCATTGAAATGATTGTTGAGCAGGCCTTACGAGAACGGTTAAATGTTCATTCGCGGGCCTACACTGCTGGATGGGTAGTGCGGAAAATTTGTAGTAAATTAAAGTTAAATTGTGATTCCTGCAAAAACAGCCTCACGAGTAGTGGTGAGAGCAATATTCACAACTGGATAAGTCATAGGGAACACACTACGGCAAAAAACCGCCTAAGCTACCCATCTGAAGGAGCAGTAAGGTGTTTTGGTACAGTCATTACTGCAACAAATGAATATTTGGAACACAATGCCCATCAAATTGGGGTTTCGTCAAATATAATAAATATAATTTTGTCCAAGTATTCATTTGATTTCATCAACTGTACCGAACACAGGACAATTCTTCTCAGTCATTTCATTGCATTAACTGTGAGGTTCACAATAATGAACTGGTGCAATATCATTAATAAAATATTAAAGGGCACGGACATATTCCGACTACGAAATCGTGTTTTGCCTGCGATGCAAAAAAATGGCCTTGGAAAAATACAATAAGAAATTAAAAAATAAATCTTTCAATAAGTAATAATATATGGTTTTATTTCATCTGTCTCTACATCTCATAAATTAGTAGGATAGGTACTACGAGATAGGTACAATATATATAAGTAAATGCAGTATGTATGGGTATAGTTAAATCAAAGATTTTGAATTACGCTTGCTGGTGTAAAACCTCTACGGGTTATACATGCGCGTCACTGGCTGTATTCGTCTCATTCCCTTGCCATTTAACATCATACAGAAAAAGAAAACAAAATGTCATGCAACATTAAAACTCACCACAGAGAATTTTTGTTCTACAGTCGGCGGTCTGATACGTAGTATCTCTACCTAGGCTGTGGTAGAGAGTAGAGATGAAATACCCACTCTGGTAGTAGGTACCTATGGTGGGTACCGGACGGTATCCCAGCGTTCTTGGTAATTGTGTGGTAAAATGTATTGTGGGCAAGTTTTGGCAAAGCCACTACAACACATTTTTAATTTACTACTCCAATCGCACACATATCCGAATGAATGGAAACTTACTCGCGTGATCCCTGTACCCAAGAGTGGGTGCGGTTCAGAAGTGGAGGGTTACAGGCCAATAGCAGTGCTGTCGTCATTCGGGAAGGTCTTCGAAACCATTCTGCATCAGAGTATTTACTCGCAGATAAATGCGCAGCTATCTGACGCCCAGCACGGTTTCCGACCAGCACGGACCAGCCGTAGCACGGACATTAATCTGCTATGTTTTATGACGTACGCAGCTCCTGCTATGGACGACGGAGTGCAGGTGGATGCAGCGTACTTTGACTTCAGGAAGGCTTTCGACACCGTTGATAATGACGTTCTTCTAATAAAGCTGGCACTGATGGGCTTCACTCCGGGGCTATTAGTTTTTTTCTGTTGCTATTTCCGTGGAAGACGGCAGTATGTCGAATATGGTGGATGTGTTTCGGAACCCTATTTCACGAACTCTGGGGTCAGTCAAGGTTCAAATCTTGGACCTCTTGAATTTGTGATTATGATAAATGATTTACCGAATATAATCAAACACTCATTATGTCTACTGTTTGCTGATGACCTCAAGTTAGTATTAAAGGTCAGAGGCGTGGAAGATTGTGAACGGCTACAGGAGGATATTGAAAGCGTTTTCCGATGGAGCCAGGCCAATAAGTTATACTTTAACGTATCTAAGTGTTCGGTTATGTCTTTTAATAAGGCTAAAAACTCTCTTATGTTTAGTTACAGAGTGGATGCAGCTGCCATGGCTCGTGTCACTTCTGTAAGGGATCTTGGCGTACAGGTAGATTCGGAATTAAGGTTTCGTAATCACATTGTAAACATATGTAAACAAGCATTCAAGAATCTAGGCTTTATACTTAGACAATCTCAGAGCTTAATGCCATTAAAGCATTATACAACGCTTTGGTGAGAAGTAGGTTAGAATGTAGTGCAATGATATGGAGTCCCCATGAATCTAAATATAGATCTATGGTGGACAAAATTCAGAACAAATTTACACGTTTCCTATATCTTAAGCAATATGGGGTTTATCCATTCTACCCCCTGATGTATCCTACTCTTTTCGTCCTAGGAATGGTAGGATATCATAGGCTGGAGGTCAGGAGGGACCTTTTATTGCTTACTTATTTATTTAAACTGTTACAAGGTATGATACACAATCATCAAATACTGATGTGCTTGAAGTTGAACGTACCAAACAACTATATACGTGCGCGTTGTCACAAGCTGTTTGCAGTGCCATTCAGTAGAACCAATGTGCTTCACCAAGCACTATTTACCCGGGCTCTCCGGCTATTGAATATAATTAATGCTGAACACAGTGATTTAGACATTTTCACATGTACTTTGGTGAAATTCACTGATGCTGCCCTAAAATGTGTTAGTAATTAAGTACATTGTCGCATTAGATTCGTCTGTAATGATAATGTAAATTTAAATAAATAATATATTGCAACATAGGGAAATTAAAACGTTTTTTTTTATTCGTAGTATTTATTGAATGAATATGGAAATTAATTAAGTAAGTTCTTTTACGTTTACTATTTAACAACGACTTGGAATTTAGTTAAGGAAGGCAAAAGTAAATCTTATTTGAATTGAAAAATCATAATAAAAACATACCCATTTACGAACAATGCATATGTAAATAAGTTTTTAAGTATTTTCTAACATTGGGGTTTAGTTATTTTCATATTAAGTAAACATCGTAGCGTATTAAGGTATTAGTAAGGAAGTAGAGTTTTACTAGCTGTTGTATAGAAAAATAACGTCGAATAACTTTGTTATAAAATAAATAGGTACAGTCGTAAGCAATGAAATTTTCAACTTACATATTTTCTGTTACAGAAATGTAGTTATGTTTATTTGCACGAATAAGCGGACAAAATTCAGTTCAAAATAAATTCACCATCTAATTGTGATAAATATATTCTGCATGATGTTTTTTCCCGGTTTTTTTAGATGGAGCGACGATATACGCATGGAAAACAAGAGGCGAAGATCGGGCTCAGTGGCGTGCTTTGGGAGAGGCCTATGTCCAGCAGTGGACTGACAAGGGCTGATAATGATGTTTATTGATCGAAATGTTTACTTTATTCTGACACATTTTAAATGGTTTCATAACATCTTGCATGACGTTTTGTTGTCAAAAGTGTTTAATTTATACGGTCACAATTTAATGGTTACATATTTTTGAGCAGTTAACTGAGCACATATTTTGAAAAAAAAAAAAAAAGAATTAAAAAGTACAATACATTTTAGAAAGTTTACATAACATTGCATGTGACTGTACCTATGCAATTTACACATAGGTTTTGAATGATTACAAAGCCTAGCCTATGTTGACCTAGTTATGGGATTTATAGTTTCACTTAATAATCTTTCTACTGCTGTCACTAACAACATTATTGGTGAAGCCATATACGGTTCGCAATGACCTGAATTACGAGCACTCGAAATCAATCGCTTGAGCAGTACAAACCAACCGCTCGAACAGTTGAAATTAACCGCTCGAGAACTCGAAATTAACCACTCTATTTGCAGACTACAACGAATGTGGGCCAGACAGTGGAGGAAATCGCCGAACTGCGCCCGAGGAGAGCTTGTTGCTACTGCTCGACTGCATGACGGAATATCGCCGTGCTGCTGACTGCTCGGGCGGTTTTATGTATGTCAAATTGACAATGCAAGGAAGCAAATACACTGGCTCTTTAAAACTTAGTACCACACTTTTTTTGTTCGCGCATCACTTTGAAACTACTGGACCGATTGCGATGCTATTTTCACTGTTGATACCTTAAGTTTTGACTTAAAACTGGTGTATTTGGTATCTCAACCCGATGAGTAGGAGCCAAGCAATTTAATGAAAACTATTAATTTTAAAAGTGTGGTTCTAGGTGTTGACGGCTATTGTAATTTGTAATGCAATTTGCTTGAAGCAGTTAATTGTTATTGATGCGGCCATCCTTTTAAATAGGGAGAACCAAAGTTTACTTTAGCTACTATTTTTAACAAGTAATTATTGAAACTTCATCGACAATATTCTTAAAATTAAAAATGTACTTATTTACATTTTAACCTTATTTCTATATCGAGTGCATAACTCATTCACAATCATATATTTTTTATCTAAAATGCAACCACAAGAATAACATTAAAATTGATTGATTTGATCAGTGATCACAAATATGTTGAAGACTTATGTCTGCGTCAGTGTATCAACGCCTTTCAGATATTACAAAGTTTAGACATGTTTAATGTTGTAGTTTAGGGATGTAACGATACCGATATATCGGCCGATATAATCGGCAGGCCGATATATCGGCATCGCCGATACAACACGGCCGATATCAACCAGTTCTAAAAGTGCGCGAAACGAACGACGCGTGCGACGTTGCCGCTCTTACGTCGCGTCGTCTCAGCGGTCGCTTCGGCTGGCCGACGCGCTGTCCCCCGCCCCGGCCCCGGCCCCAGTGCTTGCTTAGCTTTGGTTGAGAAATGTCATGTTTCGCGCTATATTTACGTAATTTCATCGCTTTTATTTCGTAATTCATTCTGTTTAATTATTGACACTGACTAGTGAATACTGTATAGTGTTTTATTTTATATAAAAGAAAATGGCAACGCCATTAAAACGTACAAGTTCCATCTGGAATCATTTTCAAATAAAACAGGATGATGATACAAAAGCAACTTGTTTATACTGCAATGTCAGCGTTTCTCGTGGTAGTAAGGCAGTTTCATCGAAGGGCTTCACGACATCTAACATGTGGACACACGTGAAGCGTTACCATGAAAAGGAGTTGAAAAACGACACCCCATCTACCTCGAAGACTGAGGCCGGTCCGCCACTCAAAAAACAAGCTACTTTGGAACACATTCTGGACAAAAATATTATGTATGATACTGATGACCCCAGAGCAAAAGCGATCACGCAAACGTTAGCTGAACAAATATGTGTAGACATGGAGCCGTTCGATATAGTAAATAAACAGGGGTTTCAACGCACCATTAAGCAGTTGTGCCCGAAATACAAAATGGTTTCCCGTCCACATATGTCTGAAAATGTGATACCAGACATTTACTGTCGTGTGAAAACGATAATAAAAGAACTTTTGCAAGAACTTCCGCACATAATTGTAACGACTGACCTATGGACTAGCGACGCTTTTTCATTCGTGAACGACTTTATAAGTCTGACTGCTCATGGAGTGAATAACAATTTTGAGCTAAAGAACTATTGCCTAGCAGTATTTCCTTTTGAAGGCGAAAGACATAGCGGTGAAAACATAGCTGAAAACTTACGTCAGTTATTTCAAGATTGGGCTATCGACGAACAGGTACGAGCTGTAGTAACAGATAATGCACCGAATATGGGACTTGCTGTAACACAAGTGGGTGTGGAACGTATTAGATGTATGGCACACTCTTTACAATTAGTGCTGAAGGATGCGTTTTCAGGAGAAGAGAAAATAAATGAAATTATTACAAAGGCGATGTCTATAATTGGTCACTTCAGTCATTCTACGTCAGGTCGTAAAATCCTTACTGAAATGCAGAAATCTCATAATGTTCCTTGTCATGTGCTCATCCAGGATGTCAGCACTCGCTGGGATTCTACCCTTCACGCGCTTAGGAGACTTCTTGAGCAGCGAGTTGCAGTTCAAGCATCTTTACCCCATGTGAAATGTAGAACTGAATTGGCTACAGAAGAGTGGGTACTAATGGAACAGGTTGTCTCAGTCTTGACTTATTTTGAAGAAGCTACAAAGTCAATTAGTCAAGAGTCTGCTTGCTTGTCTGACGCCATACCGCTGATCAACAGTTTGCGAAAAGTCTTAGAACGTATCAAGAACACCACGGCCATGGATGATAATGCTTATAGCCCTGAATATAATGCTTTTGTACTGAATTTGATAGCTGGGGTCAATGATAGATTTGATTATTTAGAGAGTGATGAAACATTTATTTTAGCAACAGCACTAGATCCGCGCTATAAATTGCGTACCTTCAATCTGCAATCTACAAGCATGAATGCGAGAAGAAATCTAATTTCATTAATTACAAATGATACATACAGAGAGAGTCGTAATTCTATAGAGTTGCCGCAACAAAATCCAAATGAGATTTTCTCGGGTATCTGGTCTGCTTGTGACAGTTTGATAAAAGAAGCAGAAGACGACGAGCCTTTATTAAACATGTCCATTCAGCCTGAACAAGAAGAGGTAGAATCTTATTTAAGATTTCAAAATATTCCAATCAAACAAGATCCAAGGATCTATTGGCGCCAGGAAGACAAATATCCTAAATTAAAAAAGCTTGCACAAAAATACTTGTCTTATCCAATGAGCTCAGTTGCTTCAGAACGGCTCTTCTCAACTGCAGGCCTGATACAAAATGACTTGCGGAACAGATTATCTGCGGATAATTTGAATAAACTTTGTTTTCTTAACAAAAATCTACCAAAAGTAAACTTTAATTACTGACTTTATGTATCTTTTTTAATAACTATGTGATTGATTTTGTTTGAAACCAATAAATGTTTTTTTTTTCATTTGCTTTACTGAATTTTATTAATTAAGTATTTTTCCTTCACAGTCTTTAGGACCTAAATACATACATAATAATATGGTAAAGTTATATGATTATTTACGGGATATTTACCGTGGTAAGGTTGTGGAATGAGCTCCCGATATTTCGGCGCAGTTACATGCACCATGTTCACGGGAAGACTGAAGATATCACACGGTAAATATCCCGTAAATAATCATATAACTTTAGTGAACAACCGTGATAGTTTAAAACAGTGTTTTAATAATATGGTGTTTCATATATATGACATAACTTTGAAGGGAGATAGTTGTATGTTGTTGTTCTAGAATGTGGTGTCAATATCTTAATAACTTCCTTCAAATTTGTTTAACATACATGAAGCACTTATCTACTAAGCCATCAATATCGGTATCTGTATCGGCATCGCCGATTATTTTCGTTTATAATCGGTATCGGTATCGTATCGGGAAAAACATGTATCGTTACATCCCTATTGTAGTTATAGATAAATCTCGTACTATTGTGACAAAGGAAAAAAAAAAAAAATAATGGAAATATTACTGAATTCTGGGTACTACATGGTTCTTAGTACCTACTTCTTATGGGCTAAACACTTTACAAATGTAGCACTTTGTCATCTAGGCATTGTTACAGTTAACAAGCAATGAAAATGTAAACAGCGACCTACGGAGCGGGCTATGCTTAGGTTTCTTTAAGGGATCGTATCCGAAACGAGATTATCCGGCAGAGAATGAAAGTCACCGACATAATTAGCAAGTGGCAATGGGCCGGTCACAAGTTTGAAAAGTTTAAATTTAATTGCTTACATTGAACGCATTATGATTACAGGGTATCTATCTATCTATACCTAATCTATACTTATAATAATAAAGCAGTATCTATACTTATAATAATGCAGTAGGTACCAAAAAAATCTGTACAATGAAGATAATTTAAAAATAAAATGGTCTAGGGAACTTAAAATAGGCTACTGAACAGGAATATGAGATTTTGTTAGATTTGTCTCTGTTTGTGCACGCATGGCGTAAAAACTACTGGACCGATTGTGATGCGGTTTTCACTGACGGATAGCTTAGGGTTTGACTTAAAAACTGGGGTACACCAAGTATCTCAATCCAAAGATTAGATGCCGAGCAATCGATAAATATCTATTTGACGGCTTAACTAATTTTAAAGAAAGTATACTTTACTTTATAGGTACTTTTGGTCCTGGATTAACACGCATGGGCTACTTTTAAATGAAATGACCACGCGGACAAAGCCGCGGGCACAGCTACTACATTATATACATGGACATTACAACATTCTTTGAAATCACCAGTTCAGTTGTATATCTGGAAGTCGTGCATATTCTGGGAGACTTTTTCCCTACAATGGTATAGTATGAACCAAACTTAATAGCGGCTGTGAAGTGCGCTGCTAGCGCGGCATCGCGCATCCCCTCACCCCTCCAACGCCCGCGCATACCTAATATTTGCTATTGCGCAGCGCTCCGCGCCAACTTCACAGCCGCCATTAAGTTTGGTTCGTACTATAGATTGGCTAATATAATTGGGACTGTTTTACAATTCAAAATCACTTTCTGCATTTTATGTAATATCTAAATACTTTTATTTTACCGAGCTAAATATTGTGAAGAAAATCCATTTTCAATAAATCTACACTAACATAGGTACATGTGGTTTTTAGTTGGTTTTTTCTTGGCAGAGACATCATTACAAACTTAGTTTTAAACAAGGCTCCATAATGAAAAGTGGCATCTGTTCATACCTATAGATATTATTTAATCTAGACATTATTTACACTTGTAAGTTCGACCGTTGTAACAAAGTTGTAGTGGCGTCACTTTGTTTCTTACACTTATGTACAGTCCGCGACAAGTCTTTGACGTGATTCAACTTCTGATTAAGTTTTCGCAATTATAGTTATAAGTAAAATAGTTAATTGTAAGCTTGGATGTGTCCAGAGACTTTAACAATGTTTCTGGCTCTGGACACAAGACCTGGACTTGGAGACTATAACAGTGTCAAAAACTTAATTTTATCGAAGAAAAAAAAAAAGATTGCAACCCCACACCTTGATTGCCAGCTATTTTAGTTTTTCACGTTTAAAAATAATTTGATTGTCTTTATTAGTTAATATTTACGGAAGTGGCTTCCCATATACATATACCAACAGCAAATGTAGATTAAAAAACTAAAATCAAAACAATGTTTTTTTAAAGATACATTGTTATTGATTTGTAAGTGAAATGTTTCAGCCGGATAGCTAATCGGGAAGTGCTCGAAATTTGAATTGCAAGATTCCACCCGAAACAACAGATAGACAAACAAGAAAGTGACTCAATAAAAACGTGGTAAAATACAGAAGGGAGAAAAAAAACAGATAGTACATAATAAGATTTTATTATTAATATTTGCATATCAGGTCAAAACTATAATTATATTGTAATTAATGGGGGGTGGCGTTGCACTACCTTCTTTAATTTTTTTCATCAATAAAATTAAATGTTTAACACACTGTTAGTCCTTGAGTCTAGACACATTGTAGAACTTGAAATATTGGTGAAATCCAGCCAGTTATGTCATAGATAAATAATAGAAGAGCGAGTCTCAGAACACAGCTTTTACGAATGTCCTGGATTGTTTGTTTGTTGTATGAGGTAGTGCTGGCCTCTGTTTTCAGAGTTTGTCAGGCCGCCCGAGGGCCTCTGAGATGGCTTAACGACTGCTATTAATCAATAACAGCCGGGACCGACAGCTTAACTTACCCTCCGAAGAACGGAGCAATGAAAAACCGCGCATAACTTAGAAAGGTCATTGGTGTGGAGCCTAGGGCCGTACCCGGTAACGTTGGATTCTAAGTTGCACTATTGAACCGTTAGGCTACCGTTTGTTAAACTGAGACTGTAAGGTTAAAATATTGACTAAAGCACTATTAAATTATTTATACATCAGAAGACAGTTCGGCATGCCACATTGTACTATAAACATGAGTATATTAGTTGGGGGTCAGTCACAAGATAAATACTTTTTACACTTACAGTATAAAAAAAACTGGTTAAATTAATACCCGAATATAAGACATTTTAAAGTTTAATCATACATTTCCTATTTAGTCAAAGCATTATTCTTGTAATTAACGTTGAATTTCGTAGCATTTTACATTACTCCTTAACCTTTATAAATAAAATACATAATTCAGCTTACAATTGATTATTTCCCAAAAACAATATATTTAGATATATCCTTAATTTACAATCAATCTCGCTTACTACATCTAAATCAATTGCATAAAATATACTATTTACATGGAATTGTGGACGCATATCAAAGGTGCGAAATTAAAATTTGGTGCAGCTTAAACAAATACAAAATCTATGTAATGAACTCAAAAGAGTATGAGAGATGGCTCATGCATGCCTAATAATATTAGTTTTACACTATTAAACTGAATGAAGCTTAAATTTGGCGTACAAGTATATTATTGAAAATGAGACTGTATAGACTTCTCATAAAGGTTGGTTATCAATTAATTATAGTACAAGCATAACATTGATACTTATAATAAAGCAGTAACTCAAGGTCTGTACAATTAAGATAATCAAAAAATAAACATTTGGTATGTAAAATAAGCTATTGGTTCATTCTCTTGTTAAAAACTAGAATTAGACACTAAGGGTCTTGGAGGGGAGGGGGTGTAGTGTGGTGCACGGCCGGGGCGGGTAAGGGGGTGCCGGGGTCGGGGGAGTAGCGTGGCGGTGGGGAGGCGGCATTTTTCTTTTCAGTTTCAGGACCAGATATACTCCTATAATCTTAAAAAGTAGATACATTAATTACAAATTTCGTTCAGACGTCAAATAGATTTTTATTTATAGCTCGACTTCTACTCATCAGATTGAGATACCAAGTACACCAGTTTTTAAGTCAAACCCTAAGCTACCAGTGAAAACCGCACCAAAATCGGTCCTGTAGTTTTTACATGATGCGGGAACAAGCAGACACCTTATTAAAAATGATATATTGTTGTTCAGCAGCTTAGTTTATTAAGTCCCCTAGATATTTTTTAAACTCCAAACGAGAAAAGAGAGGTGTGAGAGAGGTGTTATAAGTTTAGGGTATGTGTGCATGTCTGTCTGTTTCATCGTAGCTCCCAAACGAATAGACCGATTTTGATGCGGTTTTTTCTGTTTGAAAGCTTATGTGATTGATATGGTTCCTAGCTCCCAAACCAATTTAGGTGCGGTTTTTTCTCTTTGAAAGCTGATGTGATTGAGATGGTTCCTAACTATAATCATAATTAAACTACAAATGTCAGTCGAAATCTGCCAAACCTGCGTTTCATATAACAAACAAGCACGACATTTCAATAGTTTGACTGACATTTGTCTGTTCGATTGACATATTTTGTCAGTGTACTACAGTTTTATGAAATAGGGCCCTGATGTGATCGAGATTGTTCTTAGCTATAAAAGGGGGGAAAGGGGGGGGGGGGGGGGGAGGGTTTTATATCAATTTTTAATTCGTGCTTGTTTATATATATATTACCTTCTTTGTACAGTCTTTTTTTACTTATTCCTACTATTGTAAGTTATTAAAAGTCTATACAATGAAGATATAAAAAAATGGCATAGGAGACTTAAAATAAGATACTGAACATATTTTTTATGTGGTTTCTGTCTGTTTGTATGTTCTAGCATCACATAACTAATGGACCGAAAATAAATGCGGTTTTGGATAGCTTAAAATTTTGAAAATCTGGTATACTTTGTATTTCAATCCGATGAGTAGAGCTGAACAATCAATAAAATATATTTGACAGCTGAATGAATATTGATGAAATTGATTTTTGTACTTTCTAAGTACTTTTGGTCCTGAAATCAATCATTTTTTTGCACCTCAAAATCATGCGGGCAATGCCGTGGGGCACAAAAAGTTGTCAATAAATAAAATCTTTAACTAGGTACTCCAAAAAATTAAAAACAACCCTTATGAAGACTATTTTTTTAACAAACACTAAACTATTTGTAGGATCAAATGCTTATATGCCACAGCATTCAGTTTTCCATAACTACTCAAGATAATGGTTTCAGGGAAAAAGATAGTTTTGGCCTGGAATTGTTTTTTCCTAGAATTTTCTTTTGTTCCTCTTTTACCCTCTTTTCTTGTTCCTTTTTCATCTTTTGTCTTTCTTCGTCCATCTTTCTTTGTTCTTCAATCATCGCCAGTCGCTCCTCAGCCTGTAAAGTTAGTTTTTAGCATTTAATATTATTTAAATATTGATTCTAAAACTTTTTGAAAGGCGGAAGGTTGCTTAATGGCTGAATACTTTTATGCCCCGAACATAGCCAAATAAACACTTTTGCGGTTGATTAAAATTTTGGTGTGGACGAATACTATGTAGAAATGTGTGCGGAAATTCACCATTTCTAACAAAAAATAATAATTACATAGTATTTGTTTGTTTGTCGTATGAGGTAGTGTTGGCCTCTGGTGTCAGAGTTTGTCAGGCCGCCTGAGGGCCTCGGACATGGTTTAGCGACTGCTATTAATCAATAACAGCCGGGACCGACAGCTTAACGTGCCCTCCGAAGCACGGAGCTATGGAAAACCGCACAGAACTTAGAAAAGTCATTGGTGCGGAACCTAGGACCAAACTCAGTATTGTTGGATTCTAAGTAGCACTATTGAACCGTTAGGCTATCATCGCATTACATAATATGAAAATGTTCAATCTATTAAAATTTAACTTGAGTTTTTCAAGACCTTAAGCTAAATCTTAATGTTTTTTTACATTAGATTGACAGCCTCCTCTGGTTCACGTGGCCCACAATCGTTCACCTGTCCTGCTGATTGTCCTGTTTTCTATGAAAGTATTTTTTTTCAACAACAAAATGTTGCTCAGATGGAGCTCCCCTGTCCATCCCCTCTTAAAAAATCCTTCACTTGTTCAAATGACCTCCAAATTAGTGACTG
Organism: Alsophila aescularia; assembly: GCA_946251855.1. Classification (NCBI taxonomy): domain Eukaryota; kingdom Metazoa; phylum Arthropoda; class Insecta; order Lepidoptera; family Geometridae; genus Alsophila; species Alsophila aescularia. The sequence continues at coordinate 44,041,663 of OX276375.1, read as the reverse complement.
AAGGTATATTTGAAAAACCAAGCAACTTTCACAGCGGTAAAGGTGTACTCCAAAGTTGTTTACAAGCACCTTCGAGGAAATCTTTAAGAAACTAGCAGATCCCTGGGCAAATAGGGGCATAGTCGTTGGAGGTACTAACCTAACCAATTTGCGCTTTGCTGATGACATTGTCCTTTTCGGTCCGAATGTACCCGAATTACAACAAATGCTGGAAGATCTTAGCGCAGCAAGCCTTGAGGTTGGACTTACTATCAATCAATCAAAGACTCAGATCATGACCAATAACTAGCAGATCCTTGGGCAAATAGGGGCATAGTCGTTGGCGGTACTAACCTAACCAATTTGCACTTTGCTGATGACATTGTCCTTTTCGGTCCGAATGTACACGAATTACAAAAAATGCTGGAAGATCTTAGCGCAGCAAGGTTGGACTTATTATGAATCGATCAAAGACTCAGATCATGACCAATAACACAAAACCTAGGATCGAGGTAGATGGTCAGATACTGGAGTATGTCGATGAGTATATCTACTTGGGCCAGCTAGTTTCATTTGAAAACAGGCAAGATAAATAAACCGGTTGTCGAATCGAAAACGCCTGGAAGAGCTACTGGTCCATGAAAACGCTAATGAAGGGTGACCTTCCTCTGTCGCTGAAGCGCACTCTCATCAACATGTGTATTCTGCCTGTCCTAACCTACGGTGCACAAACATGGTCATTGACTGAGGTGCAGACGTCCAAACTCAAGGTTTGTCAGAGAGCCATGGAACGTAGCATACTCGGAGTGAAAAGGATAGATTGAGTCAGGAACACTGCACTGCACTCGAAAACTGGCATCACTGATGCTGGTTTTAAGAGTGCTAGGTTGAAGTAGGACTGGGCTGGACATGTAGTCTGTATGCATCCAGCGAGGTGGGCAAAAGTCACCACTCAATGGGAGCCTGCAGATGTTAGACGATGTTGTGGTCGGCCTCGAAAAAGGTGGGGTGATGACCTAAATGCTTACAGAATTGGTTGGCAAGACCTAGCCTTGGATAAAGAGGCATGGAAGGATATGGGGGAGACATTTTTGCCCAGCAGTGGGACATCACAGGATAAAAAAAAAGAAAAAAAGATGTACTCATCTGATCGGAACAGATGAGATGGTGCATCACTCCTTAATGTTTGGGCTTTGACTTTTGGTACACCTATATACACATAATGATGATATAAAAAGGTATAAGTAAGTTTTAAGTAAAACTCTCTGGCTAGATGGGGCGACAGCTGCATAAAGTAGCCGGCAACAATAACATGAGGTGCCGACGATTGGGCTCACTGGTGCACATTAGGAGAGGCTGATGTCCAGCAGTAGATGAATACAGGCTGATGCTGATGAAGTTTTTATTAGTTTTACTTACCAGCTTCTGCTGTGCTTCTTCAATCTTTTTATTATTTTCAGCCATGATTTCCTCCAACTCTTTCCTTTTACGAGCTTCTGTCTCCTGTATAATGAAAATAGCATGTTAACACAGCCCCACAGAACAACTGCAAACACAAGTATTAAAATCATAAAAACTGTATGAAACCAAAAACATTTTGTTTGTCATTTAATTTTTATTAACGTTTAATACATAACTTATAATAAAGCAGTAAGTCTGAACAGAAAAGATAAAAAAATGGCCTTCTAGACTTTATGGTATTGAATAAGAAATATCATATTTTTTAAATGGTGTCAATGGTGTTAATGTGTGTAGTCTTTCATCTGTATATATGTAACATACAGGTGAAACATACAGTTCTTCTTATCACATCTCTTAAAAATTACTGCACTGATTGAAATGCGATTTTCACTGTTGGATAGCTTAGGAAACACTTAACACCTGGTGTATTTTGCATCTCAATCCAATGAGTCGAAGCTGAGCAAGCGATAAAAACTCTTTGATGGCTGTACAAATTTAGATAAAAAAGGTAGTTGCTTTTGTTCCTTGAATAAAACAAACAATACTTTTGGCCTAGAAAAAAATGACCACGCGGGCAAAGCATCTGGGCACACCTAGTCCCCTATATGTATGTAATTTGTTTATTGCAATATTAGCCAGTAGTTTCTGTAAAATAGTTGATTATTGTACAGGACAATGCATTAATAAAAAATATATAAGTAAATTGATGAGAATTCTAGCATCCTGCTGATTAAATAATGTAAATACCACACAATGCTTTCTTGGCATTGAATTCTACAGTAACTTGTTAAATTTGTATAGTTACTTGTATTTCATAAGAATTTAATGTGGTTATACAAAAAATATATTCAAAAAATACCTTCAACTCTCACATCAGGATCCTCTGGCAGCGTCTCCGTAAAATTCTTACAGCATCTTGGTCTTGTTCAGTCTTCCGACCTGACTTATAGACTACGTGACTGCCAAACACAGTCAAGCGAACAGTTTTAAAATGCTAGCCGGTCGCCTTCGCGGCAATCTTATGTTACTGGCAGCGGCAAACTCTGCCACGGGTGCAAATGACATGTTACAGAATGGAGGTGAAGTTACAGAGACGGGTCTCAATGAGTGACAGTTTAATAACAATATCAAGTAACGTCTGTAAGCTCCAACTACACCTGACAGGACCTTTAACAGATATGATCGAAATAATACTTTTATTAGTTTTCTGTTTATAATGTTGGTATAAAACATTCAATTTTACACTTAGTGTGATTTTATTGGGTGCGACAACAATGCAGATTGTTATCGCAAAGTTTTTGTCATGTGTGAATGCAATGTCTCTGATTGCATTACCACATGACTGATTAATGAACCGAGTAGTTACCTGACGGGCCAATTCCTCTCTTCTCTGCTGTTCCCTTTGTCGCTCCAACTCTTCCATCATTTCTTTTTCCATCTTGCGCTTCGCTTCTTCTACTCTTTTGGCAACTTCTTGTTCAATTTCGTCCTTCCGTTTCTCTAATTCTTCTTCTACTCTCTTCTTTACAAGCAGTTCAATTCTCTTTGCTGCTTCTTCTTCAACCACCTAATTTATAAAATAACCAAGTATAGTAATTAATTATTTTCATTAGTTACATTTTAATATAAGTACAACCTTTTTAACATAAGAAAACAGGTATTTAATCAAATTGAATAAATTCAGTGATTTGAAATGACCTATTGGAAACTGGACTCTGACTTAGTGCCTGTTTGCTTTTGACAATGATGTCTTATAGTACTTAAAATGAAATATAATTATTCTTTTAGTAAGTAGAGGTATCGTTGACCACTAGTGTCAGTTTGTCAGTCCGCCTAAGAGCCCCTGATGTGTCCCAACATCTGCTATAAGTTGTTGGCACTCAGGGCCATTGGCTTCAAATGCCCTGACATACAGAGCAATGGTATATCTGCACATATCTAGTAGGTGTTGATGTTGCTGATATAATCACTAAGCCAAGATCTTAACTAATCACATTAATAGGTAGATATTTCAATATGCATGTACTAATGGTACATTATGTATGACTTAAGGGTTGCATTGTTGCCTACCTTTTGTTCAGCTTCTCTTACACGTCTTTGCCTTTCCATTTCGGCCAGCCTGTCTACTTCGTCCATTTTGCTGCGACCTTTAGACTTCTTTCTGTTATTCCTGCTACCATCGTAGGAACCTTCACTACTGCTGACTGATGATATGGAATGAGATCGCTTCCTATAAATAAATGTAAATTCATTGATATGGGATTCGTTATGATAGAGAGTAGGTACATCTAAGCACTAAAAGATTACATGGGACTTTCACCTGGACTTAGAACTCCTTTCCCTGGATTTTTCTGGATGTTTAGAGGTTCTGGTACGTGATGAAGACCGATCCTTGGACCGACTCTTCTTCCTAGAATGTTTACTGCTTTTGTGATGCCGCCGCGGCGATTTACTACGCGATCTGGATCGGCCCATCGCAAGGAAACCGGTACTAAAGTCAACACTTTATATTAATATTATCACACAGAATCAAGACTTGAAAAACACATTCGATATTCACACACATTGCTTTCTGACCTTTTGACAGACAAAGATATGCGACGCCATTTTTTTTTCACGTTGTTTGCAATGTAATGCTGCCATAGTAAATAAATATTGTGAAGCCATCATGATTCTTATGAAACCATTGTTCGTTTTGAAGCAATGGCGAAAATAACTGTTTAAAACGCCAATGGGGGAATTTCTGAGCTAAAAAAAATAATGAAATAGATGGCATTGACAACCTCCCAGTGGTTCAGCGCCACTCAGTGACAATTTTTTTTAACATTTCCTCTGAAGCATGGAGCGATGGCAAATGTACACTTAACATATTAAAAGTCATTGAGCAGGCCCAAGATAATGTTGAAATTGTAACTTCACCACCACCGCTCTTCTGCAGACATAAATCTACCATTATAACTTTTAAAACTTGTTTCAGTTGAAGATGACCAAACCAAACAAACAGCAGCCCGACCACATAACTTGGCTTCAATCGAATTCTCAATATCGCAATCACTAACGCCTTGCGATAGAGTCGAAATTGCTATGAAAAAAGTGATAATCCGATTGTAGCCAAGTTCTGTAATTGGGCCACAGGGCCCCGACCACAGAACTTGGCTTCAATCGGATTGTCAATATCGCTATCACTAATGCCTTGCGATAGAGTCGAAATTGCTATGAAAAAAGTACACACTTGGCAGGCAGCGCGGTGATAGCAAATGTACACACCACACAGGTGGGCAATGACTCGTCCACCCACTGGCTTCAGGGGCCCGACCACAGAACTTGGCTTCAATCAGATTGTCACTTTTTTCATAGCAAAATTGACTCTATCGCAAGGCACTAATGAATTTGACACCTTGAAACCGATATGATCAACATTACGTAATCGCACTGCTGTAGCCGTATTTTTCGACTCTATCGCAAGGCATTAGTAATATTGATACTGACAATCCGATTGAAGCTAAGTTATGTGGTCGGGCCCCTGGTGCATGCGGCTGCCCATTTCCTGAATTCCTTTTGTTGATTCTCACAGCACCCGAGGGGTGAGAAGGTGTGCACCTATTTTTAAGCCGTGTCCACTTGGCCATTATTTTGTATATTGTGACATGATTTATGATGCTGTATAAAAATTGTTTCTACAAAGTATCAATAAAATTAAAAATCAAATGATGTTTTATTTCTTTAATGTAATTTCAAACAATCATTGCTCAAAGAGCTTGCAGATAGGCTTGTAGTTACTGTCTCTGCAGTGCGATTACGTAGTGTTGATCATATCGGTTTCAAGCCGTCATATCGATTTGAAGTCGTCAAATGCATTAGTGCCTTGCAATAGAGTCGATTTTGCTATGAAAAAAGTGTCAATCTGATTGAAGCCAAGTTCTGTGGTCTGTGGCCCAATTACAGAACTTGGTTACAATCGGATTGTCACTTTTTTCATAAGAAAATCGACTCTATCGCAAAGCATTATTGAATTTGACGGCTTGAAACCGTCATGATCAACATTACGTAATCGAACTGCAGGCCCCTGTGCCCCACTGTGTGGTCTTAAATGTAAAAAACGTTCCAACAGCCTATCCATTTCGGACATACAAATAAATTTCGTAACCTTCACACTGCTATACGAACAGTGTGAAGGTTAGTAAATTTTCTTCCTAACTATCACACCAGTGTGACAGAGCAGTGTGAAGGTTAGTCGGTCGCGAATATTTTGAACATTATTCGATAACATTATTTATATAATAAATTTATGGATAAATTTATATTAATATGCTTAAAATTATTAATAGGTAGTTATTAAATCTGATATCAAACTTACATTCCATTCTTATTTACACAGATTCAGTAATCAAAGTATTCATTGAAATCATAGTAAGCTTTAGATATTAACCATATTTTTAAATTCTGTTTGAATATGTTGCCTTTTAATAATTTCAGTTCTATGGACAAGTGATTGAATATTTTAATTGCGCGTATAAAAGAGCTCTTATAAAATAAAGTATTATTAATCTGCGGAATACACATATTATATTTATATTTGCTTCTTAAGTTACCAGCACGACTACACTTTTGACTAAAGTAGTGTTCTTCATTAGTCTTTACAAAATGACACAATTCTAATATATAAATACAAGTAAAATAAGAAAATTATTATTTTTAAAAATGTTACGGAGGGTATCAGTACTGTCTAGATTATATATATTTCGCAGACATCTCTTTTGCAATATAAATGTTGACTGAACGTCCATTGAATTTCCCCAAAAGATTATCCCATAACTCAACTGAGGGTAGAAGTAGCCATAGTATGCACTCACAGCTACAGATTTAAATGCAACATTACTTAACACTGACAAGGCGTAAGAATATTTTGTCAAGCGACTCTTTATTTCACTAACGTGAGCCTTCCAGTTCAAATGGTTATCTAGAGTTACACCTACAAAAATTTGTTTTAATAATTTCGTTAACCTTATTATCATCATTTAAAATATTTAGATTTAGTGGTACTGTTTTATAATTAGTAAACTGTAAAATTTTAGTTTTTTTCTATAGTAACTTTTAAATTAATTGATCCTAACCAATCAGTGACTATTTGTAGAGTTTTATTTACTTCTATTTCAATATCAGTACTGTTAAGATTTTGTTGAGGTATGAACATAGTGGCATCATCAGCAAACATGACGCAAAGGTGTTGAGTTATTAGAGGTAGTTCGTTGATATACACAAGGAACAGCAAGGGCCCAAGAATACTGCCTTGTGGCACTCAAAGGGCAGATGTTTTTTCTAAACAAGCACTAAAAAGAATAAAATAATTACAATAGAACCAGAACACTATCACTTTAATAAAATTAAAAATGTAATACCGATTCAAAAATACAATTTGAATTAGAAAGAGTTATAATAGTTTCTTACCCCCCCATATTATATAGCTAAGTTAAAATCACCTTTCAAACATAAAAAACCGCTTCAAAATCGGTCCATTTCACGGAATGACACGTTAGCATGGAAACCAAATAATAACAATTCTGTCAAGTACGTAAGTAATGATTACCGAAAGGTATAGCCTTAAGTCATACTGGTTTACGTACAGACCTCGACACACTCGGATGATGAGGTAGAAGATATGTTTGATGACATATCTTCGGCCCTACATGACACCACAAGGGTTCACTACAACGTTATCATGGGAGACTTTAACGCCAAAGTGGTAGTACAGACTTGCAGTGAATCGAGAAAAGGTCCATACGTTTATGGAGGCAGGAATCACATGGGGCAAAGGATAGTAATTTTTTTGGAAAAAGAGGATTGTTCTTTATTAATTCAAACTTCAAAAAGCAGGGAGGGGGAAATCCTCATGATACCGCGGAAGTGCGGTTATGTCGGACTCCGCCTTGGCGACCTACCGACTAAATACCCCTCCCTGTGTGCTAGTCCTTCTGACGTGATCAGAAATATTTTTTACACATCTTCGTATTATTTTCTTCTTATAAGCAAGTAATATATATATATTTTTTCTGTCTATATCATTTTAAACTATTATACTTATACAATTTTATAAATCTTATCGTATCATTTCACTTTTACTTACTATTTTAACGTAATTATTTATTTACTGCTTCACAACTATGCTGATTTAATATATATTTACTATATATTTACAACATAACTTATTTATCTATTTCTCTTACCTTATTTGCTATATTAACACAATATTTCACAAAAATGTCTCGACTCGTATAATCCATTATCAAGTTGCTGATATTTTCGACAGTTACTTGTATTCCTAAATTTTGCTCGAACTCAAACCTATCATAACCATAGGCTGGGCATTCTAGCAGGATATGTCTTACGGATTCATCCTGACTAGGCTCGCAAATGCAAGATGGGCTTTCCTGTTCAAGTATTCGGAAAACCCCCGTCCCCCCGTCATTACCTGAGTCAGTACACCGGTCGGCTCTAGCTGAGTAACGATTTTAAATGCTTGAATAGCATCCGGGAAGAACAATTTAGTGATAGCCGCGGCCTTACTTGATTTGTATCTCCAAGTCCATTCGTCAAGCGTACCCATACGAATTTGCCGCTTGACGAATGAAATCGGACACATATCATAATCAGGTCTAGTTTTTAGCTTTTGTGCTGCATCCTTTGCCAGCTGGTTCGCTCTCTCATTTCCTTCTAGTCCAGCATGAGCCTTAATCCAGAATAAAGCGATGTTCTTGTTCTGGTCTTTACAGTTTTTTAGATTTTGGCGGGTTTCTACCGCTAGAGGGTGAAGAGAGCTATGGTTAACGACTGTTTCTAATGACGATCTTGAGTCGCTATAAATACCGAAGCTGGACTCTGGGCGCTTCAGAATTTCCCTGGTGGCCTTGCATATAGCAAGCAATTCCGCCTGGTAGACGGTGCAGTAGGCCGGCAGTTTCAGTTTCAGGCATTTGGTTTCGACATTATTGCTCCACAGAGACAATGCTGCCCCAACCTTGCCATCAATTTTACTGCCGTCCGTGAAAATGCTTATCGCTTGAGTACTATGGACATTGACTTGCTCTTGGTCTTCCAGGCAAATAAATTGCAAATCCATATGTTCAGCCGGGTGTGATGTGTTGACATATGAGACCATTCGTTCCACCTCCCTGCAGGCGCGGATCCAGCCCTCATAAAAGGTTGTGGTCACAGCTATCCGAAAATCGGCCAAGTGCAAGTCGGAGTATGAACGCGCTCATGATCGATATAGTAGGTACAGTGCATTCCTACAAAGGAAATGTTTACAAAATATATGACGCCCTGACCAACGTTTTGTACAGCCACGTGGGCAAAGCCGTGAGGCGAACACAAGTTAATAAACCCGTAAAATGTTAGTTTGTTCGCTCACGAAAATATCAAAAGTAAATGTGTGTTTGTTTGCACATCTCAGTGTCACATTTAGACTTTAAACTACTAAACCAATTTTGATGAAATTTATACAATTTCAAAGGATATCTAATTAAATTAGTCGCTTGTATACATTTTACATTAAATAGTTTCCTTTACATACATTACAAATTCAAGCTTACGTTTCTTTTTCGCGAAAAAGGTGATAATTTCATCGATATCCAGGTTAACATCTTTGTATATCGTCGTCGCCGAGCGAGAATTCACGAGACATTTTTAGGCAATATGAGTTAATGATTCCAAAGTATTTAAAACCATTATCTACCCTAAGGAATGATCATAAGAGCCGTTTTTTTAGTATATCCGATAATACAACTGTGGGGTTCCTAACAGGATCTTCAATCAAAACAACACTTTTCTTCTTTGATAAATGGACTGTATTTCTTCTTTCTTCAAAATAGGTTTTCTTACTTCTAGTTGTTCACTGTTCGCCGTCTAAACTTGTACTGAACTCGATCACATTGCAGTCACATATTTTCGATTTTTATTTGTCTATATATATCCTAACTTACGTACTACCTAACTATTTACATCATAACGAGCGGTCAACTTTGTATGAGCCAATCACAAACATTGTGCGAGGGCGACAGCGACATTAGAGCGAGAGGGCTAATGAGTACTTCAATAAAAAGAGACGTGCGAGGAGATAAGCTATACTGGTCATAAGGTCATAACGCGTCACAGACGGCTAAGATACGATAATATTTTATCTTAAGATAAAATATCGCTCGCTATACAATTTATATGAACAATCACAAACGGCGAAGATAATATATATTTGCATCTTACAGTATCTTAAGATATCGAGCGATATGGAATTTATTAAAAGATGTCATCTTAAGATACGAAATATATCGTAACAGATACAATATATTTATTTATTTATTTATTTATTCTAACATTCCTGTGGGTGGGCATTACAGTTTCCCAATTCACCCACCCAAGGATTAAGAGCAAGTACACCATAAAAATTTTGAACAAACAAATAACACTCACAATTAATACACATTTACACAAATAATTTAGGACAGAAACTCGGACACAAATTAGGCACTTGCCAACTTTGAACTTTCCATTATTAAATCCATTGCCGCTTTGTGAAACTCGTTATACTACCTTAAGATACAAAATATATCGTAAATGCTCTACAGGTTGCTCTGTTTTGTTTTCGTGACTTTTTTTTAACCCCTAAACAAAGAGACTGGTGTTATAAGTTTAGGGTGTGTATCACTGTGTGTGGGTGCGTGTGTGTGTGTGTGTGTGCCCGTGTTTGTGTTTGTGTGGCATCGTAGCTCCCAAACGAATGGACCGATTTTGATGCGTTTTTTTCTGTTCCAAAGCTGATATTATCGAGATGTTTCTTAGACATATGGGGAGAGGGAGGGGGGAGGTGAGAAAGAAAAGGGGGGGTGAAAATTGTAGCTTCCCAACAAATGGACCGATTTAGCTGTAGTTTTTTTATGTTTGAAAGCTGAGGTAAACAATATGATTCATAGCTATAATGGGGGGTGGGAAGTCGGGGGTTATATACATTTTTAATTAGTGCTTGTTATTGGTTTAATTGGCTGTGCCCATGGCTTTTCTCTAGGTTAAAAGTTACCTATGTCAGGGCGGTCGCACTCCGCAACAAGTACAAATAAATTCGAGGACGCAATATTCGGGTCCGTTCAGTCGAGTGTCAAGCGCACAAAGTACTTTCAAGCGTGCGCTCGATGAGTCGCGCGCCTTGTACTTAGCGATAAAGTACCTACTTACGTAAAGTTATTTTCGTGTTTTAATTATGAGTACCTCGAAGAAAGCTAGAAGGTACTGCATAGGATTCGGCTGTTTGAATAGTGATAGAAATGACGAATTGACATTCTTTATGCTTCCAAAGGATATTGAAAGTAGGTAGTAGGTACGTAGGTAGGTATCTCACTAAGCTTATCAGCGTTCTGAAAACGGGATAGGTAGTTAGTTAAAATGAGGTAGTAGGTCTATTCTGATAAGAATGTCATTGTATGTAATAGAACTATTTTAATATATAAAATAACATAATACATTATTACTTATTTATTCTGTTACAATATCTTAACATATCACAGAATAATTAGTAGTAAAAGTACCTAGTCATATCTTAATACAACCCTACCGAGCGAAAAAGGGACAGAGCGATTCTGAAATTGTTAGAGCAATGGAAGTTCTCGCGCGTTGTGATACGGTGCATTCTAGCCTGCACGCGATGGGCGAGCGCCTTCTAGGTAAATATAATTGAAAGCTCGCAGCACCGTGCGAGTTAAATTGCACTTTATAGCGTTGTAGCGAGAGTCGCTATTTATTTAAATGACTTTACTCAGTTATCCTTCTGTACTTGTACTATTATTAATTCTGTGCCTGAGTGTTATTCCAGGAACATAAGTACAGACAGATTAACAGAAAGAAAAACACGATTTAAAAAAAGTATATTATTGTACTTACAGTAGTTTATTTAATGTACCCTGTTTTTTTTAATTATCTTCATTGTATTTTTTTCGTTTTTTTTTTTTCATCAATTTGCATATCAAATTCGAAATCAGAATCGTCGTCTGATGACCTATCTAATAAATCTAATAGTGAAACTGTATTACTCATATTTTATCACCTGTATATAGAGAGCGGTGAAGAAATACGTGTGGTACCTAGGGCGGCCAGCGAGCGAATGAATAATTTCAATATATTATCGTATCTTAACCGTGTGTGATACCCTAAGATGCTATAATATTTTATATGCAGATATCGTAACATCAAATATTATCGTATCTTAGTCGTCTGTGACGCCCTTAGGACTTAGATCTGAATAAACCAATTGCGACTTAGGTGTTATTTTCGTCCGTAACAACAATGTCAGAAGTAACTACTTGTCAAGCAAAAAATCGGTCTATCAAAATCTAAGATCAAGATAATTTCTTACTGTCGTTGATCAAAATTAACTAACGGTACTTGAGTAAATTATGTCAGTCGTTTTACTTACATTTAATCAAATACTGGGCAGCACTGCGCTATTAATGGCTCTTATTTATTTCTGGCAGAGGAAAAACTTTGAATAAAATACAATTCTGTGGTTCAGTAAAAGTCACCAACAGATCTTAAGTAATTTAAGTATATGAAGGTAACCGCACGTTTTTCGGTCTTTACGTTCTCAGAAATCGAACTAAAGTTAATTAACCCTAGAAAGATAACCTACGCCGCAGAGGCGCCTGCGCAGGAAACATATTGCTGTCTTTTTTCATCCAACGCGTGTATATGTATGTCCCTCTCAGCCAACTCAATCGTCGGTCTACCCTTTCACGGGGTGGTTGTTTCCATGCTGTAAGTATAGTAGTTTTGTTTATATGATGAGTCTGTGCGCTCGCGCGGCGTATGGTTATATTTTGTGAAACTTTTAACAGTTCATTAATATTGCAGTTGTAATTATGTAAAGAATATTTCTAAATGTTTATATTTTATTTTTAGGAATGATTTATTACGTATACATCATGGCATACTCGTATAATAAAATAACTCTATTTGTATAAGATCATAAGTAATTTTGTTCCTGAAGTTAAGGCTGCTGATTTTAATTAATTTTTTGAAGAGGTCTTCTCATTTAGTTTTAAATTATTTTAAATAAACAAATTAAATTAAAATATATTTTAAATAGTTTTATATATACCTTTTAACAGAATAACATTAGTTACAAATATTATTTATTAAATCAATTAAAAACACGTATTATAAAAGGGTGCGCCTCTGAAGCGTATGGTTATCTTTCACGTATGCCGTGGTATGGTTATCTTTCTAGGGTTAATTAAAGCAAAACCAACTCAAGCTTTTGTTTTTTGGAAATGCTAGATTTAACTATCATACTTTTTATTTTATGTCTCAGTAACGTTACAAATATTTAAATAATTTATTCATTATTAGTCTGCAGGGTAAAAATATCAATATTTGGTACATAGAAACCATTTTTGTAACCATAAGCGTTGATGAGTTATGCCGATTATAAGAACATAAAAACTTTAATACGCGATTATCGACGAACTAGCTTTTTGCACTTATCTAAAGACTTCTCGCTCGCGAACGACGATATTTAGGAGAGCTTTCCCAGATAATCTTTCCTGTGCCATTGAGGCACGCAACCAAGTATTAACTCTGCGATGAGTAGAAAACGATATCTCTGCGGTAGCTAGGCTGACCGGGAGAGTTGCCAGTTTTTTTAAGTTTTGTTTATGTTAGGCTACAAATGTTGGTCGCATGCTTCAATGAAATGAGCTAGATACCGACTCTGTATGGCGGAATTGTTTTCACTTTCTCTTTTTCCACTTGGTCATCCAGAGTCGGTATTCATTTATTACAGTTGATTCTCTGGTACACCTGGACCACTCTTTTCACTGTCTCGATATCGATATCCCAGTCTTTAACAATTAGACACACACTAATTTTTAGTTTAGGTAGAAAAACTCCCAACTGAAATAGGTCGAGTACCTCCGGAGACAATCTCTGCCCCAAATCATTAATAACGGAATCTAATAGAGGTATATACATTGATTTCCGAAAGTACTCTTCTGCCGATTTCGCATTAGACCGTGAAAGTGTGAGGTCACAAGTCTATTAGGGTTGTGGGCATGCCCACCTTGCCCACAACGGTGGATCCGCGCTTGCCTCCCTGTCTCCTAATGCTGGCCGTGACACTCCTCTCTTTGCCTCATACAGGGCGGCAGCCTCTTGTATTCTGAGGTCGAGCGGAAGTATCCCGGCCAGCACTAATGCCGAGTTTAGGGAGACGGTACGATGGCTTTGCACAGTTTCTGTGCAAAACCTCTTTGGACCACATTTAGCTGTTTTTGGATGCCCAGCTTTTTAGATGCAGGTGCCCATGCTCCAGCCGCATACAAAATCACTGGCTCTACTACCACTCTGTAGATGGTACGTATGACTTCCGGATGGAGGCCCCAGCTAATCTTGGCGGCTCTTGATAGTTGCTTGTACAGATTTAAGGCCTTCCTACACACATTTGCAACGTGGCTATTAAATGTAAGCTTATCATCTATTGTGAGCCCCAGGATCTTAAAATCCTTTGTCATGCCAATGTCGATCCCGCCCATGCTCAGCAGTGGGGTGATATACTTAAGTTTCCGCGTTAAGGCCATGGCATTTGTTTTATGCGGTGCAAATTTCAACTTGTTTCTGACACCCCACCCCTGGACATAAGCCAAAGCGGCATTCGCACGTCATTGCACCTCCATCGCGTTGTTACCATCGAATACCAAAACTATGTCGTCCGCGAACGCTTGGCAGTAGTCGCCTCGCAATTCCAGCCCCTGAAGTAATGAGTCAAGGAGGATATTCCAGAGAATCGGACCCCGATTGAGCCTTGAACGCAGCCTTTTGTCGTTTCTTTTATCACCTCTTCACCTGCGTATCGGACTTTAACTTTTCTTGCAGGTAGCTGTCCATTGTCTTCCTGATGTTCACTGGACATTTTTCCTCAGCCAGTCGGACTCTGATCGCTGGCCACCATGCGCTGTCAAAGGCTCCCTCAATGTCTAATGATATCATCGTTATTAGTTTTTTCTGTAACAGCTTTTGGCGTATATGTTGTATCAAGACATAGAGGGAGTCCTCCGTACTCCGCTGGGGCATGAAACCGAACTGACGAGTACTTATCCTTGGGAGTATGTGCCACTTAAGCCTACCCACAATAATCTTTTCTAGAACTTTACCCATCACCGGCAACAGTCGAATTGGCCTGTAGGATTTGGGATTAGTGTAGGTTTCTCTATTAGATTTCCTCAGGATCACCACTGTAGCTACTTTCCAGATGTTTGGGAAATAGCCCAGTTCTAGACACTTGTTTGCCAGTGCCAGTGAAGTTCAGGGTCTTTATTAATTGCTTGCTGGCATATGTCAGCTGTTAGTCCGTCTGATCCAGGGGCTTTTTTCAGGTTGAAGCTGGTCACTGCTGCTTTTAACTTCTCAGAGGTACATGGTGGATCATAGAGTTCATCATGTTCCACTACATTTACTTGTTTAGCTAGTTCTCTGGTACGCTTGTGATCCACATTATCTTCCTCTATTTTATCTTCCGGGTAGAAGGTATCTTCGATCATCCTTGCAGACTCTTTTGGGTTTAGTGCTTTACCATCTCTGACCAATAGCAGGTCCTCGTGCCTCTTGGTTGTTCTACCTATGACTCTGTATATTCCCTCCCATAGTCCTTCTTTATTTTATTTTTCACAAAACCCTTTCCAGCTAACTACTTGGGATTTTTTAGCTTCATTTTCATACTGATCCTTTTTTTCTAAATACCCTTTGACGACTTTGTCTCTCCGGATTGGCGCTGCACATCGAATTCTACGCTTTCTGGTTTCTTCCTTCTTCATCTTAGCGTGTTCTTCAGACCACCACGGTAAGTTAAAGTTACTCTTAAGTTTATTTTTTGGTATACTACTATTACATGGTTGTGTTATTGTATTGCTATATGTATTTATTTTACAATCTAATTCTATTTTATTTGTAATTTTGTCAATTTCTATTTTATTGATGTTATTTTCATCTAGCAACTGGGTCATTTTCTCATGAAAATGATTCCAGTTTGCTTTTCTGCTATTGTATAATCTGGTTGTTCTAGTTATGTTTATGCCCTTGGCTTTAGTAAGTCTTATCTTGATTGCGTTGTGGTCGGAACTGATCATGCTGTCGTCTACTTCCCAATCTTCCACCAGATTAAGTATATCCGATGTGCATGCCGTGACATCCACAAAGCTGACGTACCTCTTGTTACCCCTTATTGTGTCAAATGTTGGAGTATTGCCCAGGAGTATTGTACCAGGTTCAGTGTAAGCCCATGTCTTCAAGAGTTCCAGCCATTTCTTTGCCCCTATCCACCACTTTACTACCCCACCATGTGCTCTTTGCGTTGGTGTCACCTCCCATTACAAGTTTCCGGCCGAAATGCTGTTTGATTTTTATCAGCTGCTCCAGGTAAGGCTCTATGGGCTGATCGGGTTCGAAGTAGAACGAAACAACTACGATCTCCCAGGCACTTGTCCTAATTTTAAGCACTATGATATTGGTTGTGGTGTAATCCGGGCATTGGATGACGTCCACTTCGTTGTCGTATAGTTCCTCATTCTACCTGTTCCCCCCACATAGGGTTCCTGGAGCAGCGCGAAAGCCATCTTTTTATTTTTTGCCTCAAGCCTTTTTTTGCCAGCTTTTTTCTCTGCAAATTAGCTTGGGCTACAAAGTATGGCTTTGCGCTGATTTTTGCTTTGTTTACGCCGGTGACCACCTTACCAATAGGCTATAGTGTCTCTGGCCAATACCTCCCACTTCCTTCTAATAGGACATTCTTGACTGAAAGCATTGTATATTATATATTATATTTATTTATTCAATTGAAACGGTAACTCCTATTGAGGTCAGTTTTGTCCATCTTAGCGTGAGTGCAATTGCAGCACGAAGGGGCTGCACCCGCGAGCCACTCAGCACATTCTGTTCTCATATGGGGACCCCCACAGTGGCAACATTTCTCCAGCGTATCCCTGCAGAAACGTTTGCCATGTCCATACCCCAGGCAGAGAGAGCATTGGACTAAAGGTGACTGGTCTGCTACTTTTATCCTCTGGAGGTCAATGTGAACGGACTCTGCCTCCAGCATACGCTGCCAAATTTTCGGGGAAACCCTCATGACGACATGGCTTGTGTGGGGGTTCTTTGTGCGCTTCTTGTATGCGATCTCTATTTTGGCATCTTTTCCTTCGTGATCTTTAAAGATGTTCTTATTCTGGTACCTCAGAGAACTGAGGATTTCTTCGTCGCTGTTATATTTGAACACATCTCTAAGCATGACGAGTGGATCTTTATTTTTTATATCATCGAAATTAAGGTGCTCTCCTGATTTATTCAATTTTTCCTTTAATTTTTGTCTTTCTTCTTCTGTTTTGCAGCCTACTACTATTTTCCTATCCTTTGCTTTTCTGATCTTTTCTACTGTAATTCCTCCATCTTTTGCGTTAACTGCTTTTCTGATCCTATTTAGGACTTCTTCCCCTGTTTCTGTTTCATCCCTGGCGGTGACAACAATTGAGTGTAGCGCAGTCTGGTTTGGGGGCTGCCGCCTTGTGGCTGCCGCTACCACACTTGCATAAGTACTCTGTTCTATGGTTTCCTTAAGTTTTTCCATCTTGTCAGTGTTTTCTATTAGTAATTTCGTGTGCTCTTCTATCTTTTTCATTAATTCCCTGTTTTCCTTGTTATCCTGCTGTTCTTGTCACCGTGTTTTATCATTTCTGGAGTCTTTTTCTTTCTCTGGTTCTGGTTGTGTAGATTGCTTTTTTTTATGTCCTTTCACCAATTCTGATTCTTTGACCAGTTGGTAAAGTCTGTCAACCGCCTGTTGAACTCCAACCTTTATTTCGGTTTTCGGATTCCTAGAATTATTTAAATGTAGTTTGGCCTTGGTAACGCAGGCTCTTGCTTCTGTTAATCTATCGTAGTCTCCGCGAAAGTTCTTCAATGGCGTAGTTAATCTGACTTCTGTGGGTTAGCCATTCCGACATCTCGTTTGCTATTACTCGTCCAACCTATTCACAACTACTCATCATGAAAAAAGTCCAAAGAAGATATAAGTTAAAACGGCAGATGCACGTCCTCACACTTAAAGTGGATCTTGCGAATATTCGCGGGATTCACTCCAATCTCCAACCGGTCCATTATCATCTGGAGACCTCTAAGCCCCACTTGTTCTTCTTGTCGGAGACGCAGATAGGATGTCCAGCTGATACGGCATACTTGGATTACCCAGGCTATATCTTGGAGCATCTATTTATCCCAAATCCCCGCGTTTGTGTATACGCCCGTGATGACATTTAATGTCTGCGTCTCCGAAATCTTGAGCACCCTAACTTCTCGGTGATTTGGGTGCTGGTGGACACGGGCATAGAGAAAATTGTGTATGCTTGTGTGTACCGCTCACACAGCGGAGATCGGGGGACGACTTTATTGATAGACTATCTAGGTGAGGCGGTAAGTGTGGCCCAACAGCATTGCCCGTCTGCTCAATTGGTGTTTTTGGGGGATTTTAACGCCCACCACAAGGAGTGGCTTGTCCCATACCAAAAAACCGACCACGCTGGTAGAGAGACGCGGAAGCTTGCTCTGGCGTTAGATCTCTCTCAGCTAGTGCAGGAGCCGACACGGGTACCTGACCGTGACGGTGACACTGCCAACTGTCTCAACCTGTTGATGACGACTGAACCAGACCGATACTCAGTATCCCCACCTCTTGGTAGCTCTGATCACTACCTGGTTAAGTCCGTCTCAGTGTATTCCCCACCTGATCCTAGCCTTAAGAGAAATAGGCGCGTGTGGAGATACAACTCAGCAGATTGGGACGAGATGCGGCAATTCCTTGCATCGTACCCTTGGCGGCAAACATGTTTCACCTCCCAGGACCCGTCGACTTGCGCGTCTGCTGTTACAGAGGTGATATGTCAGGCAATGGAATATTTCATTTCATTCAGTGACAAGACTCTTTCCAGCAAAGCTCAGCCTTGGTTTGGATCCAGCTGTGGTCATGCTGTGGCTCTAAAGCGTGCGGCATATCTAGACTGGCCTGATGCTCGAAAGCGCAAATCTTCTGATATTCGGGCTAAGAAAAGAAAATTTAACGTTGCCGCTAAGACCTGCAAGAAGATACTTACCAAACTGGCTTCTTACCCCGCTGGTAGCAAAGCTTTTTGATCCCTGGCCAAGTCGGTCGAAGAAAACTTCTGCCGCCCCTCACTGCCACCATTGCTGAAACCTGATGGAACACTAGCTCACACAGCTGGAGAAAAAGCGAATTTATTTGCTTCTCTTTTTGCAGAAGCCTCGCATCTAGATGCTTCTGGCAAGACACCTTCCTGCCTTCCTCATTGCGGGGTTTTTATGCCCGAAATTCGCATTCCCCAGAAGGAGGTTCTCAGAACGCTTCGAGCTCTAGATGTGAACAAGGCCAGTGGTCCTGATGGTATTCCAGCGATTGTGTTGAAAAACTGTGCGCCCGAATTGTCTCCCATCTTAACGCGTTTGTACCGCCTCTCTCTTCACTCAGGTAAAGTTCCGAAGAGCTGGAAGCTTGCCAATGTACAACCAGTACCAAAAAAGGGTAGTCGTGCTGATCCGGCCAATTATCGTCCCATCTCGATAATCTCCTTACTCTGTAAGTGTATGGAGCGTGTCATAAACATTAGGCTCTTTGCATAACTTGAAGACAATGATCTTCTCAGTGACCGGCATTACGGATTTCGCCGAAACCGGTCTACTGGGGATCTTTTCGCGTATGCCACTCTCGTACTGAGCGAAGCCATAGATGCATGGTGACGCGCTTGCCGTCTCCCTTGACATATCGAAGGCATTTGATCGGGTCTGGCACGATGGCCTTTTAAACAAGCTTCCCTCATATGGTTTACATGTTGGCTTATGCAATTGGATAGTTGATTTCTTGAGGGAACGATCTATTCGAGTAGTCTTAGAGGGCTGCTCGTCTCATCAAATAGCTATCAATGCCGGTGTACCTCAGGGATCGGTTCTCTCGGCTACACTGTTTTTACTGCACATTAATGACCTTCTGAAGCCCGGTACCTTTGGGTATGCTGATGACAGTACTGTAGTTGAGAGATACTCTTCCAATGCTCAAGCCAGCTGTGACGCTATCCAGTTTCAGAGAGAGGCTATGGTAGACCGTCTAAATTTAGCCTTAGAAGCCGTGTCCGATTGGGGCGATGCTAACCTGGTTAAGTTTAATGCTACTAAAACGCAAGCGTGTTTGTTTTCTGCTAAAAAGAGTCCTCTACACCGATCTCCGTCTTTCCAAAGTGTAACTATACCAATAGGCGACCATTTGGAGCTTTTGGGTGTCGAACTCACATCAAACCTGAATTTTGGGTCTTATATTGAATCCAAAGCCAAGGTAGCTGCATAAAAACTTGGTATTTTGTCTAAGGTTAGGCGGTACTTCACACCGGGACAGCTTTTGAATCTTTATCAAGCACAGGTCCGATCTTTATGGAGTACTGCTGCCACCTCTGGGACGGTTCTGCCAAGTATCAGCTCGAGTCTTTGGATTCAATTGAGACACGTGCTATCAGGCTCATTGGGGATGACACTCTGGTAAAGAGTAAGCTTCAAAGTCTGGCGCATCGACGTGAAGTAGCAAGCCTGGCGGTATTCTACAGATTGCACTATGGAGAGTGTGCACAAGAACTGCTCAACCTGATTCCCCCATCACCTTTCCATCACCGTACGACTAGACGATCAGCAAAGCGCCACGCATTCATGGTTGAAATACCTCGCACAAGAACGAAGCGATACGCTTCTTCATTTATCTGGTGTGTTCAAGTCAAGAGTGAATAGGTATCTACTAGGCAAGCGTGCTACACCTTCGACCACATCATCGCTTTCCATTAGGTGAGATCGTGGTCAAACGATTGCCTAATCCGTAATAAAAAAATAAAATAAAAATAATAACACAGAGTTTTGTACTGACCACATCCTGGCAGCCAGTATTTATTTAAATCATAGGATATATATGAACTATTTGGTGTGTCAGGCATATTTTGATTTGAGTTTTTTTTAATCAGATTTAACAACCGACACACTGAATATTTCTATAACATTATCAATGCGGACCTTATTGACTAGGAACCCCAAGCCACCCTGGGACTGCTGATCGCCCTCACGGAAGTAGAATAGATGGCCCGATTCCAGGGTAATTGTGTCTCTTTGGACGGATTTCACTCAACCCTAGCATAATATGCCACCTGATCTTTGTGAGCTCCGTCTCGAGTTGCGCCATGTTTTCGTCAAGCCTATCGTTCATCCCTTGTACGTGGCCAGGGTCTAGGACTAGCAGGGCGACCGGAAACTGGGGGCTACTTTTTGGTTGTGCCGTCCAATGGAGGTTTTGCCTATAATCGCCACGCTGGGCATGCGGGTTGGCTATCGCAGGGCGTAGCTTCTCGTACCGGTGACGCTGCTGCCCGTCACCGGCCTGTGTCATTTGCCTACGCTTGTTTTTGGGATGGTTATACCGCCATTTGTCGGTCGCCAGAGCCTCGTTCGTTATCCAGCAGGATGACCGCGTCCAGGACAGGTTGGCTTCCCAGCAAACAAGAAGAAGATGCAGTAAGATCATTTTTCACTCCCACACATCCTCATACTAATATTATAAAAGCGAAAGTAACTGTCTCTCTGTCTGTTTGTTGTCTTTTAACGACCAAATGGCTGAACAGATCCGGGCATGTCTTTATGAAATTTGGTACGGAGATAGTTTGAAGCCTGGGGAATGAATACTTCTTATAGCTTAGCGATGGTGGCCTAACGGTTCCAACGGTTAAATCCAACGATACCGGGTTCAAAACCTAGGCTCCGCACCAATGACTTTTCTGAGTTATGTGCGGTTTACCATCACTCCATGCTTCGGAGGGCACGTTAAGCTGTCGGTCCCGGCTGTTATTGATTAATAGCAGTCGTTAAGCCATGTCAGAGGCCATCGGGCGGCTTGACAAACTCTGACACCAGAGGCCAGTACTACCTCATACGACAAACAAACAAACAACATAGCGATAAACTCTAGCCCACGCGAATGAAGGGCAAAAGCTAGTAATAATGTACCTAATACCAAGCTAATTAAATATATTTCAATAAGTGTAATAAAATCTAAGTTCTGGGAGTATAATATCGTTGTTATTTTATGCTTCTGGCACATAACACATATATCCTTACACTAGCAATGCCCGCGGCTTTGCCCGCATGGTAATTTTTCTGGGACAAAAGTATCATATATATTATTCCAGGACCAAAAGTACCCAAAACAAAAGGTGAATCTTTACATTACTAACCGAACTATTGCTACTAAAGGGTAGCATTCTGTGCTCTGTACCAACCGGACCTACTGCCACTAAAGGAACCTACTTATAAGGTACGATACGATTTTCATTCAGTCGTCGTCGTCAAATGGTTTTTATCTATTGCTCGGTATCTACTCATCGGATTGAGATACCAAGTAGGTACACCAGTTTTTAAGTCAGCCCTAAGCCCTAAGCTATCCCAACAATGCAAACCACATCGCATTCGGTCCAGTAGTTTAGGGGAGCCAAAGTGGACGGAGGCGGATGTGATCCGCGAACCTCACAACAAACGATTTGTTCGGTATACTGAGGCGCAAACAAACAAACAGACAGACAGAGACCATTCATTCAAAGATTATATTATTGTTCAGTAGCTTATTTTTAGTCCAGTTTTTTATTTATGTTTATTGTACAGGCTTTTTAACATTGTAAGGGTTAAAAAACACGGAGTCTACACCAACAAACAAACGAGTGAAGCATAGGAAAGGGCACCTGCGTATTTGTGCGTGAGTGGATAATTTGTTTACCCGTGGTCCCGGTGTAATAGCAGAAGTTGCACTTCGCGCGACCATTAATAGAAATAGCGACTCTTGCTAATAAACAACAAAGTACAATTCAGCTCGCATAAGCGCTCAGTGCCTAACGTGATATTCACCTAAACGTTGCCGCTCTCTTCTAACGCGTAACTCTGCCGCTGCCTGGCGCGGAGTGACGCGCTAGCTTTGGCGCTAGGGTTATCGGCTTGCCGCTGCTACTATAATAATCATCGTCTATCTACCTACTTGACCACGTAATCTATCTTGTTTGCTGCATATGATGACCGGTCTATTAGGTAGATAGAAATTGAATATTAAAGTCCGTCTTTTGTATTTAACAAATGAAAACAAACCTTCAATCTTTAGGCTACCTAGATACCTCTTTGTTTAACATTCCTCATTAACTTACTATAATAATAGTTTCACATTTTGCACTAACTAAAAGGTTCGTAGAACAAAAACATAAATAACTGGTTGTTTACATTTTCCCTATACTAATTCTTAATTATCTCCTAAACACGAGGACCGATTTACATTATTCAAACCTATAAAATGGTTTTAGACCTAGAACTTTCATTTGACACCAAAATCATTCAGAAATCTCATCAAACAAAAAAAAAGTACCTAAGTACTGTTTTTTTATTTAATTTACAAGTTTTGATCAATGTCTGCGATTAGAAGCACTCCCAATTGCAGCGAATTTTAAGTCTTTCGGGTAGTATAGTTAGCTAAAAAATATGCATGTAAGTATTTTTTTGTTAGCACGCACATAGACTGTTGAAAATATAAATCGTTTATATGGAACAAGTTCCATCACTTCATATTTACATTGTAGTCAAACGCCAAACAAAAAAATACAATGTAGGTACCTATCTAGGTAGGTACATGGTAGGTACAAACTAACGGGCTCCGCTTGCAAAGTCGCGGGCAAAACATAACACACCTATAAATATGTACTTACTATGGTTTTTTTTATTCGTTCAGTCATTCAGTAGACAGATCTGTGATAACAATATTGTGATAAAGACACAAAAAAAACTTTGTGCCGCGCTGAGGCACACTTAGTTGTTGTGTAGTGTAGTGTACAATAACTATGTAAATACCAAATACTTACATAAAGGAATTTCTATAGCCACCTTCGAGCAAACAATCAACTCAATGTCCATGAGTCTTTTTGCCTACTAAGGCATCCCTTCACACAACAATTGTTATTATTGGTACGTTTCGCCATTACTAGCGAAAGTTCAAACAAGCGCCACAGTAAGTGTCTGAATGCCAGCGCGCGGCGGCCGGCCTTGCCTGATTTGTGGCGCCGGGGCTCAGAAATCTATAGGTTATTAGCTCGCCTAAGTAGGTAGAGTGACGGATGCATGACGGTGACGGGTCCACGGATAATTTTACGGTCTAGAGTCTAGACCCATGATAGTGTAGAACTGAATATATCTATGGAAAACTGGAAAAGGAATTATTGTGATGTTTTGTGGTTGAGACCTACGAATAAATAATAAGTCAGGAATTATAATTCAGAACAAATGTCACAATAAAAGTGCCCCTACTTCAAACCAAAACGACGTAAGATTCAAAGTACGAATCACTTCCGAGGTTACAAATAGACATGCTTGGTGATTGGTTTAAATTCAGAACGAAAGCAGGGATTGGTTCACGCGCGTAATGCAATGTCTGCTATGACAGCTGAGTCATAGCGGCGTGGACGATGTTATGCAATAAGTGGACCGGACCAAGTCAGTAATAAAACAATATTACTGTACAATGTTTTTTTTTTGACTCACTTTTTACAATTCATTAAATTCTTTGCCCCACGAAATATAATTAATTTATTAAGTTTTTGTCCAGAAGACATTAAAAGAGAATCTTTCTTCGCAATGTAGTGAAGACGGATTCTGAGAAATTTAAAACGGAATGTCCTCCTGTCAGCCTGTGAATTTAGAGCTGAGGTTCAAGTTCAGTAAATTATTTTTATATATTTCCATAAACTGTCAGGCGTTTGGGTTATTGTTGCAACGGCCGTGGTTGTGGATCACTCCAAAAACAACTCAATATGATCTTGGCTTAATATGGTTAAATACATTTCTATATTTGTAACTCTACTAGCAGTGCAAAAAGTAATTTAAAACTTGAAATGCATATGAGGAGTCCTAGAAGTCCAGTTTTGGACTGAGTTTTGGTCACTGGTTTCAAAGAGTTAGTATATACTGTTACTCTTTGTCCATTTACTGTTCGAGTTTTTTTGACTGCACATTGATTTAGAGACCTCTAATATATTTTTCGCTTTGATCCAAAACGTCATGTAGTTTTTCTTTTTCTACCACTGAAAAAGGGTGTTTAAACCCGTATCGGTCGGTCTTGAATTTAGTATGTCGAAAAGGTTGTTAAACGTTTCTAAAAAGCTAACAGTTGCATCTGTTTCTTGAAAATCAGGCATGTTTAACTGTTGCGAACCAAACTTAATCGCATCAGCTACACTTTGACTTAAGGTTTGAATCGCTAGTTTCACGTTCATGATATTATTTCGGAAGTATAGATGCCGATTTGACAATTTATTCCCAAAATGCAATCCAACGATATCTTGAACATTTTTCAGTTTCTGCAAATGTGCCCACTCAATTATTTTTCTTGTTTTTTTCTACGAGTGTCTTTTTCCTCTAATGTGTTACGCACAAGTTTCACCATATGAAATGGATCTAATATTACAACTACTGGGTCTCCGGTAGATGGGTGGTCAAAAAACGATTTTGAATTGTTTGTGTCTTCAAAATTGCAACCCAACATCTTAGCCGTAGCGATGTTAGATGCACAGCCATCAAAGATCAAAGTAACTTTTGACTTTTTCCTTTTAAGGGCTAAAACTATATCGTTCGAAAAATCATTCAATGCAGTATTTTCTGTAGTATCGCCAAATCCATTTTTCTTCAATTGGGATAAAATATTTTAAGTGAAATATTCTTCATAGATAATCTTTTATTTGGGCGTTGTAGATTTCTGATCTGTGATAGTCGTTATACTGCCAAAATAGTTTTTTCTTTGCTTTAAAATGTGTGTTTTAGGAGTATTCAGAGCAGATTCAATATCTGACGATGGTATATTTATCGGCGTAACGCATGATCCTCTTTCTTCAAAACTAAAGACTTCGGTTGAAATAAGATTATTTTTTAATTTTGTTTTTCTTGGTTCTTTTTCTTGGTTGGTAAGGTTATTTTCAGGAGAATAATATTATTCAACACTGAATGTAATGACGGTGTTGTCTCAACACCGTCATTACATTCAGTGTTGATATTATTCTCCTGAAAATAACCTTATTGAAGATCAGTTTCAAATCTATGAAAGACTGTCTCTAATTGAAATAGATACAGCTAAAATAAAAATTCCTATCAAACCTAAATATTAAGTGCAAAAAAAATTGTGAAATCTTACAAGTTTTTGTGCCTTATTCCTTGAGGGTTTGCATTATTTGTTTTTTTGAGCAACTCAGGTAAATCAAACACTTCAAAATTTCCAGAAGGTGAATTTTCATTAGCCTGAAAAATTAAACGTGCTTTAATTCGTTTTTTTAATGCTATTGTTATTCCCATGAGTCGAAAAAGCCGAACCTATATTACATACCAACTGTAATAGTTCATTATTGTTTATTTGCTTATTGCTTATTTTGTTTAGTATTCTCCTAAATATGTTGACGTTTCTTAGGTATGAATCATCTGCGTGAAAAAAATAACAGGTTAATTTCAAAATTTCATCGAGTAGAAATTAAACTTTAGTGCAAAAATTGACTGACTTCATTTTGCATAGTATTGACCATCGCGGTTTGATAATGTATTTGAACGTCTTTGAATATAATTATAATTTTGCAACTACTACTAGTGAAAAGTGATCCCTGGACATTTTAATCTTGTATGGCTCCTGCACCACTTCACAACACATGCTGGCATGATGATTCACAGCTGTAGTTCACAATGATAAAATTAAAACGTACGCGAAGATATGACGTGTGCTCACTTGCATGAAAAATGTACGACTGATGACGCGCTGGACACGACTTTTAAGCCCCACCTACTTGGGCACGACTTTTGTTGGGTCATTTTATTAACGCTGTTACGTTTCCTGACTTATTACTTATTCGTAGGTTGAGATACAATTTCAACATAAAAGACTGCATTTTTTGATTATCCGTGAGAGCTAAACAGAATTGACAACATTTCAAAATTTTAACATTACTATTTAGTTTTTTTTCTCTGAATATTGAAAAATTATATATAAGTATTTTTTCTTTTTCCTTTCTAAGCTATATTTCCCGAGAAATTAATTATTAAAAAGTAGCTTATTCTAAAAGGACGTAACTGCCAGAGTTCAGTGGAATGAACAAGATTACCGAAGCCACATTCGAAAATAAATACATTTACTCAGCATAATGCCAAGCTTCTTCGCCAATTGACGCTGATTTTCAGTCACGGCCCAGAGGGACCAATCACGAAAAATAGAGTAGTAGTTAATAAAATTAATAATAATAAAAATACATAATAGATATACACATATATAACTTATATACAATAAATATTCAAATAAAACATACATATAAATATTGGAAGATACTATATGAAATAAATGTATACATATACACATATTATATGTATCGATATATACACGCCCATACATAACTATATACTACAATAATTATTTAATTAGTAGTAATAAAATATATAATAAAATAAACAAAATTAAAACAATAAAAAGGAGTTAAATCAAGAAAATTTTAACAAAGACGATTGAAAAACAAGTAAATGGCAAATTGAAACACTAGAAAATTATTTTTCAGCGGAATCAACCAACGAAGCGATGCCGGAGATATTCAAACCAATCACAGCAGTATGAGTAGTATGGTTGAAAACAGCGCTCGCTGGTTTTTAGCGAGGAGGTTTAATTACAAAAAAGAAAAATCAATATTAATGTCCTCCCTCATGCTGCCTCTGCTCATCAATCAGGTGTTTTTTGTGCTTTATACGGAACGACTTTAAATATTTCAAACTCCTGATCGGCGGTGGCAAATTATTCCAGCACTTGGACGCCGCGTAACGAAACCCACCTCTGAAAGCCGCTGTGCGGTGACGTGGAATGGATACTTGCTGAGAGCCATGTCTACTAGAACATTGCCTGGTACTGGTAACCCACCTGTGTTGGTTGCCTGTTGGTGGTATAGTAACTGCACTAAAAAAATTGGAAAAATAAAAATAATGATGAGTGTCGCAATATCGCAAAATGGTTTTCGAATTTCATTGCCTTATGAAATATGAAAACTTGTCAATTACCTAACACGATTAACAAGGTCGAGATCTTGCTGCGATTGCAGCCGATCGGCATAACATGGTGTAAGTGAACGAATGATGTCGTGAGGCTTATGCGTACGAGCGGATCGACATATCATGGGTGCTTCACTTTCAATTTGGCGGTGTAGACACCGTCTTTTTTAAACCTTCTAATCCATACCAATATATAAAATTGAAACGTTGTCTGTTTGTTTGTTTATTCATTTGTTTGTCTGTTTGTTTGTTTGGGGAGTTTTAACGCGATTACGGCTGTATGGATTTTGATGAAATTCGGAATGGAGATAAAACATAGGATACTTTTTATCCGGAAAATGGTAAGTTTCCACGGGAAAAATTGGAAAATGTTGATTACTCGCTGTAAGGAACGGTTGCCATGGAAACGAAATTAGTCGCAGCCAATCTAAATGTTTCTGAAGAGGCTCTGTGAACGATTGCGCAGGAACTGCTGTAGGGATAAAACAGCATAAAGAGCGAGATAGAATATGCGAAAAACGTAAGCTAGTGAGCGAGGCAGTTATACAATGCTGTCTTCACCTTCAACATTGAGATTGCACCTGAAAAATAGCAGTTTGCGCTGCGACTTGCTAACACATACTTCCGCTGCGACTACCAAAAAACATCAAGACCTGTTAGAGTTCTACTTTTGCATTAGTTTTTAAACAAGGATGCTTTTTATCGCGATGAACTGTAATCCGCGCGGACGAAGTCGCGGGCGGGAAAGCTAGTCCTTACATAATATGGTCTGTGTTTCTGGGAACAAAAACGAATATTCAGAGTAGGTAGGTACCTATTCAAGAGTTTGCCGAATCCCATAGCCTATTAGAATAATAATCCATAGGTAGGTACGGTAGGTACCTACAACACTAGGACTTTAGATTTCGTTAAACTAGAATTTAATAATTAAAAGAAATAGTTACATTGCAAATCTAATAGATTTAATAATAACATTAATTACGCTCGTTGTTTAGACATTACACTATTAACATATTCTTTTTCTTTTTTGTCGATAAATAAAATAAATTTATTTGTCACGCGTAAAATGTTGTCGTATGAGGTTCCTTGTTCCTGTTTAGGATTTCTCTTATCTGTTTTATTAGTCTGTTTTATTGCTTTTTCTGCAGCGTGGAAACTTCGTTGATCGGATGGCGGATCATCGAGTTGGCTAAATATGAAAGGTTGTCTGGTGTTTAATGCTTCTAGAGATGCGAATCGGCTTCCTGATTTATTCTCCAAGGATTTCGTATCCGTTCCACTTCTAATACTCTTTGTTATATTCACAGCAGGCGTCGAGCTTGTACTGGTAGTATGTTCTGAAGTGATTATGTCAATAAGCTCATCCAACTGACCTGTAACGACGGAGGCAGCTGCACTAAATTCGTACTCAGATCCAGTGTTCTGAATACACATCTTCTTAGAGCTATCATCGTCTTCAGTGACTGGCTCTACCATGATATCCGAATCGTGGAAGTTCTTTAATTTGCTAAGAATAGATTGAATGTTGCGTTCTTTTTCTATGTTCACGTCTTCATACGACTCTTTAACTTCAATTTTTCCTGTATAGAAATATTCGTTGTGGAGGCCAAAACCTCGGACAAATATATCTGCTGCGCCGCCGTATCTCGGTAATGTCATTGGCTGTCGATAGATGCATTCGAAATTGCCTGTTGGAGATTTTGAACTGCTGGCGTAGTCAATTACAACTGTAAAGCAAGTTTTAATATAGCTTCGATTCAATGTAGGTAAGTGGGAAATTCAAGGACTAGAGTTGACACTCAACTCAAGAAACATAATAAAATCTGGCGCATTTTCATTCTGTTATAATATATTTGTCAAACAAAGGGAAATACATCCTTACGCAACTTTTACGTGATAGATATTCATCAACATCATCATCGTCATCAGCCTATATTCGTCCACTGCTGGACGTTGGCCTCTCTTAGTGAGGTGAACTCCAATGAGTCCGATTTTTGGCTCTCCTCATTCAGTTCCAGTGATAGGTATTAGGCAGGTACATCACTAAAGCTATAATCACTACACATTATAAAAGAAAGTCACCGAATGAGTCATCTGTCTGTCCACAAATATCTCAGAAAATACTTAACCGATTTCGATTCCGGTTTTAACCCAGCCTAATTCAAGAGGAAGGTTTTAAAGTATAATTTAAAAGTACTTTGTATAAATTTAGACGATGTAGGGCGAATTTTCTCATCGAAGTCGGAAAATAAAAGCTGTCCCGGTAGTGGTTTTCTGCGTACGCTGCGTATACCCTAGTGCACTATGAAATGATTTTTCTTCTCAAAAAGTTCTACAAAAAAGTCCGCGACAGCATTAGCTTTCCCGCTTTTACGCATTTTTTGGTGTCGTGCTTTTGGAACTTTCACGTTCGGATGGAATTCACGTATACAAGTTCGTATTATGTAGTAACGTTAAATATTCGTTATTTCAACCTCTTTCAAAATATATGTTTCGTTTTACGAAATAAATATTTAATTAGCATTCAGACCGGTAAGTAGATGCACGGCGCCCGTCTTTTTTTGTATTTTATCTTTTAATATTGGAGATGGTAAGTTATTTATTTTTTGTTGTAATATTATAGTGATGTATACTTATAATAAAGCAATAGGAACGATATAATCTGTACAAAAAAGATAATTAAAAAATATGGTCTAGGGTACTTAAAATAAGCAACTGAACAAGAATATAACATTTTTTAAATTCGTGTCTGTCTGGTTGTTTGTCTGGTTGTCTGTATGTTTGTTCGCGCATCACGTAAAAACTACTGGACTGATTGCAATGCGGTTTTCAATTTTGGATAGCTTAGGGTTTGAAATGAACAAAATAAAAATATGTAGCTTACTTTCGCAAAAACTGTAAGTCAGACAAATGTTAAATGGTAAAATTAAATTATAACAAAAGTAAAACCCCACGCTGCACAAACCCTACCCAAATTGAACTATTGTAAAATATAAATAAAATGAAAGCTAAGGCCTGGAGGCCAGAAAAAACACACAACACACATATATACACAATAAAAACGCCACGCTAAACAAACCATACCCAAATACAAGTATCGTAACACTTATATATTTATATACATATAATATAAATACACAATAAAAACATACCTCGATCCAAATATCAAACGTATCATCAATACCTCTGTGTTTCGCCTCTGCACGAGGCATCTTCGAGTAATGTTGGCTCGTCGAGTGCTGGACTGAGAGTGACTAAGCAATGGTGACAAATTCCCTTATATAGGCTACGCGCCTGAGCCAGTGCGACTGCACCACTGCACCGCCGCGAACGAGTCTGAGCTGGCACGAATCACTACGATTTTACAAGTTCGCGCCACTATTGCACTATTGCATTTACGATTACGTCATCGCCGCCTGTTATTTGTGACGCATTTCCAGTGAAAATACGCAACAAAGGTGATGAAACTAAGTTGGTTTGGTCGTTCAATAATGTATACCTATTTTTGTTATGTCTTAATTTTTTTAATTGTTCCAAGTCACATAAACGGAAACCCTTGTCGCAAACGTGTAAAACATTATACGTATAATCACTCTGCCGAGAGTGACGGGACTCAATTAAATGTTTAGCGAAATGGGACTGCTCTGGATGACTATACGCGGCCTTATGTTCTTTAAACCTAGTTTCAAATTTGCGGCCGGTCTGACCCACATACACCTCGTTACACTCATCACAAACCAACTTGAAAACACCGGAATTTTTGTGGTTCTCCATCCAGTCTTTATTATTACAAAGATACATACAACGCTACATGAACGTTGTTTTTCCTAAGCAAGTTTGCGATTTTATCCGAAACTGGGCCCATGTATGACAAACTACCTACATATTATATATTTGTATTGATGTCAGACGTTTGGTATTTGGATCGAGGTATATGTTTTTTATTGTGTATTTATATTATAGGTATATAAATATATAAGTGTTACGATACTTAATACTTATATATTGTATTTGGGTAGGGTTTGTTTAGCGTGGGGTTTTTATTTTGTTATAATTTTATGTTATTATTTATCATTTGTCTGACTTACAGTTTTGCCGGAAGTAAGATTTTGTTCATTTTAAATATGGCTTTCCGCAAAGTAAAGCCTGAATCTATCAACTTAGGGTTTGACTTAAAAACTGGTAAACTATATCTCAATTCAATGATTAAAAGCCGAGCAATCTGAAGGAATATTGATCAAATGTTGGTAGGTACATTCGTGTTTTAGTTGTTTGAATAGTACATAGAGTACTTTTAAGTTTTAACCTAGAGAAATGACCACGCGTGTGAAGCCGCGGGTATAGCTACTATGATAACAAATTAAAAAAAACTTTCGTCTATACTTATAATAAAGCAATAGGAATGGAAAAAGTCTGTACAAAGAAGATAATTAAAAAGATAATCGTCTTAAATAAGCTACTGAACAAGAATATAACATTTAAAAAAAACGTGTTTGTCTGTTTATCTGTTTGTCTGTATGTTTGTTTGCACATCATGTATAAACTACTGGACCGATTGCAATGCGGTTGTTTTTTGAATTATACACTGATGTACTTGGTATCTCAATACGATTAATAGAAGCCAATGCTATCGATAAAAAGTTTTAGACGGCTGACGGATTTTTGATCAAATGTTGATATATTGGTATATTAGTCTTGGAATAATACATATAGTACCTACTTTTAACCCAGAGAAATTACCACGCGTGCGAAGCCGCGGGTGCAGCGTCGAAAATTACCCCGCGTGACGTTTTATATCAGACAATTTAAAAAAGAAAAACTTTTTTTGGAATGCCTAGTGATAGTAATACACAATTATTTAAAAAAAACATAGTGATTTATATTCAGAAATAAAGTTTTTTTCTAAGAATACTCCCATATAGTTTGTTCTATCAACTTAAAACATTTTTTAGAAATAAATTACTGCGTTAATAATAACATAAACACATAATCAATTTGCCTGGTCTGTTACCATTTCAAAAATGTCATTTCCTAAACAAACAGACCTTCTGAAGTGGTCATAATAAATGTATTTTGTTTAAGTTACGCCACCACCACAGGCACGAATGGAAATGTTTCCCACCAAAAGTGGTGCTTTGACATTAATAAGGTAACAAAATGTCGGCAAGTCCTGGCATCAACCGTAGAAAGCTCATTATAAATGATTTTCAAAACATTAAAAAAAAAAGAAAAAAGACAGCTTTCTTAAGCTTTTTGTTCTACTATAATTGATTCTGTGTATAAACTGTATAATTTATCTTTATCAAACAGTAATCTTTCTCATTTCATGTCGATCAATTTTGGCTTTAACCGTAGTACTATTATTTATTATGTGCTTTTGCACCATACTTTTATGACGAGTAGATTATAAAACAAGTTATTACGATGTTATTGATGGGCAGATTTCAATTAATTATGCTCCGTTCTTCGTGCCTACTATAGTTTATTCTGTGATGTAATAATAAACTTAGTATTTATAATACTGGTGCATGTGTGGTCAATGTAACGAGTTCTATAAATAAATATTTAGAGAAACTTAGCTACCCGTGCGAAGCCGGGGCGGGTCGCTATACCTATAGATAACTACTTAACAACTTTGTAAAATCCAGTCCAGCTACCTACGTATCTTCTATAATTATAATAAAGCAATAGGAACGAAAAAGTCTATACAAAGAAGATTATAAAAAAATGGTCTAGGGTACTTAAAATAAACTACTGAACAAGAATATAACATTTAAAAAAATCGGGTCTGTCTGTCTGTCTGTATGTTTGTTCACGCATCACGTAAAAACCTTCTTTTTTTTTATCCCTTGTTTTATCTGCAATCGGCTCTGTAGCCATAATCAGATGTGTTCCTTGTTTTTGAGGTGTAGGTGTCCTTCCATTAAATGACACCGTATAGATGGATAGAAAGTTATTTTCTTTGGTCTAGGTTGAGTATTTGCCATCTTTTTAGGCGTTTTACATTTTCCTGTGTGTTCAAGAGGTTCTTTGCCAATTCATTTATATGTTTATTAAGTCTGTCTTTATATCTCTTGCTGTTGTTGCTGATTTCCTGCTTTACAGTTGACATTTCCAGGTACTCATGTATTTCTGTGTTTCTCACAAACCAGTGTGAGCTTGAGACAGTTCTTAGAGCAATGTTTTGAAATCTCTGGAGTATCTCTATATTGGAGTTACTAGCGGAGCCCCAGAGCTCTTTTCCATATGTCCATATTGGCTTGATGACTACCTTATAAACAAGTAGTTTTGGTAGATTGGCCCAGGTTAGACTTCTATCTAGGTGCAAGCCGAGATATTTTACGCTGTTCTTGGTTGGTAGGACCTTGCCTTCCATACCAACAGTCGGGCAGTCACCTTTCCGGAGTGTGAATGTTGTCTGTGTTGATTTGGTTACACTTGGTTTGATTCTCCACTTCTGTAACCAGGCGTCTATTTTATGAAGCTGAGCTTGCAATTTCAATAATGCATTGTTTGGGTCTTTATCACTAGCAAGGCATGCTGTGTCATCAGCATATGTAGCTGTTAAAACGCTATCTGTTTCAGGCATATCTGCCGTGTATATGGAGTACAACACTGGACCAAGGACTGATCCCTGGGGAACCGAAGCAGTGATGTTATATAGCCTCGAGTAATCTTCCTCATACTTCACTTGAAATTGTCTTTCTTCCAAGTAACTTTTTAGGATCATAAAAAATGAATTTGGTAGCAGGGTCTTTAGCTTGTATAGAAGTCCTTTGTGCCAGACTCTATCAAATGCTTGTTGAATATCTAAGAATACTGCCGAGCAGTATTCTTTTTTTTCTAGCGATTGTCTGATTTTATGGACGACTCGATGGACTTGTTCTACGGTTGCGTGTTTCTCCCGAAATCCGAACTGATGATCAGGTATGATTTTATTCTCTTTGAGTGCCGGCTTAAGTCTTTGTAGGAAAACTTTTTAAATACCTTGGATAGTAAAGGGAGCAGACTTATAGGCCTATAAGAGCTGGGATCTGTTGGCGGTTTCCCTGGCTTCGCAATCATACAGATTTGTGAGATTTTCCACGGTTTTCCACGTAAAAACCTGGACAGATTTTTTTCACTGTTGGATAGCTTAAGGTTTGACTTAAAAACTGGGGTAGGTACTTGGTATCTTAATCCGATGATTAG
The DNA here is from genome assembly GCA_946251855.1 of Alsophila aescularia. Classification (NCBI taxonomy): domain Eukaryota; kingdom Metazoa; phylum Arthropoda; class Insecta; order Lepidoptera; family Geometridae; genus Alsophila; species Alsophila aescularia. Next base: position 44,006,827 of record OX276375.1, on the reverse strand, counting down.
ATGCCGAGCAATTGACAAAAAACTATTACTCGTCTGAACGAATTTTGAATAACAGTAGTATATTGCAATTTATAGGTACTTTTATGGTCTTGGATATTTTAAATGAAATGACCACGCGGGCAAAGCCGCAGGTACAGCTTTTTAATTATTATGAAATTAATAAATAAATTAATATTTTTTTATTACCTTTAATAATGTCTGCACATACATTCGGACAAATTTTTGCAGTTACTTGTGTAGTAGCATTGAGGTCCGGACATGAATTGATTTCAATCAACCACGGCTTGTATTCCTTATCGAGGATAAAGTCACATCCGTACAACTCAAATCGGTTCTTGCACACCGAAAGAGAATCTTGACAACTCAGCATGATGCCTACTATGGACTTTTTCATGCCAGGGTAGATAATATTCTCCCAAACTTTAGTCCTACCAATCATATTCAAATAGTCCTTATATTTGTCTAGGTCCCACATATTGCTTTGTGGGAGATCGGGATGTCTACCAGTGCAGTTTTTGTATCTTCTTTGCACGGCGTTGTTGGTCAAGTGGATGGACTCATGATAATTCTTAAGATTGTATTTTTGCGAACTGAATTTTAAGTAGCAGTCTTTGTACATCCATATTACTAATGGGTATGTGCTTGTTACCAAATAGTACTGTCGAATATCGAACTTCGTCTCATGAATCAACAGAGGTTCCTCTGAAAATAAACATTAACTTATAACACTTGATTGACATGAATTATCCACGTATATATAGAGTTCTATTCTGAAATTAATTTACGCACCGATGTATTTCTGGACAACGTATTTGGCATTGGCCTTATTCAACCAGTTCGTGATCAGTGCCAATTTAGAAGCCATTCTTATACCTCTACCCCTCGAGCAGTGTGCGGGCTTAATGATCCAGATATTATGACAACCTTCACAACTTAATTGCGGCCGGTATTTATGTATCTCCCTCAGAAAAAGCTTTGCGTAGCCCAAATAAAGAGGTAATCTGTTATCTTTGTCGGCTGAGAAAACGTCATCTTTCGATATAATGCGATAATATTTTTGTATGAAAGCGTTCCATTGGCCCTTGCTTGCACTATGCAACGATCGGTCGATGTCCTTGTTTTGCATTCTGTACAAGTACTCTTTGCATCTATTCAGAGCAAAAAGCACTAAACTTATTGATATTTTCCCCGTCTCCACAAATACAGGACGCTCGTTAGCGACCATTGATAGAACCCACTTAAGCAAGCTAGTGCAGGCAGTGATTTGGTAGTCCTTAACGAATCCTTCTATTTCACCGCCATCGTAGCTATTATAGGAACGAGGACCGCTGACATCAGCTACGTTTTCAATATAAAACCAGTAATTTCTTTTCATAGATGAACATAATCCCTGTTTAGAAGTCCACAGCGCATCTATCTTTAATTTGTTGGTAACAGCCGGACATTCTTTGTTCATATCGATAGTAGTTTCGGGTGGATCTTCCTTTGTTCGCCAAATTAAATTAGGAGAGTATTTTTCGACTAAATTAGAAAGGAGCAGTCTTTCTAGTTCGCTAATAACGTTACCTTTGTCAGTAAAAGCATCCTTTCGGACTTTAGATAGGTTCATTCTAGTAGGTGTGATTTTTTCAATCCATCCTCTTTCTAGTAAGGCTCTTTGTATGGCGGGACAGTAACCATAAATGGTAAATATTTTATTAGCTTTGATAGCCTCTGCAGCTAAGCTTTTAAGTTGTACATATCTCGTAGATCTTGCTTCGCAAGAACATATCACGTAACTTTTTTCTTTGGGCGTCAGCCCCATCTGCTTATTGTTACTTTGGTATGGCATTCTTCGGAATAGATTTTGATTTGCAGTTACTGTCCGCGTATTTGTGAATCTACAAGGAGATATTTTTTTCTTCACTACTCCATTGTCGCATATTTTATTTGTTGTCTTCTGTAAAATATGATCAAATGTAAAAGACTGTATTTATATGTTAACGAAAACATAATATGTAGTGTATTATTACTTTATTTAGAAGTGCTCTGAACGAGTTTGATCGTATTTGTTTGGAATTTTGGGAGACTATTGGAAGATTATTTGATTTCTTGAGAGGAGATTGTATTATTTTCCCTTTCTCATTTTTGGAATGGCAGGTGAAGGTAACAGAATTCTGAAAAATAAAATGCTTTGTGGTTGAACTGTAGGAGGTAGGTAGGTTACCTTCGAAACAAAGAGAATATACCTACCAATAATTTGCATGATATGTGAGGTTGTTTTGCGTTAGGAACACTTGATATTTCAAAAATGTCTTTATTATTAACTCCTTTTCTTGTATTTCTTCTAAGAGTTGTACTGGATTCTCTGATCTGTGGTGTTGAGTAAAAATTTAGATATTAAGTATTATAAGTAATACTAAGAAATATAAGTGTAAATAAGTAGAAGTAGTAGTAGAAGTATATATAAGTGTTAAGTCGGGGTAAATCAGCATCATTAAGTTCTTACCTTTTTTCTCTTGATACATTTCTTTTTCATAAATGGCATTGCTTCTTCATTTTATTCATTCTTTTCAGATTCAAATATATGTCACGATGAAAAAGTTTCAATGCAGTTTGTAGGCAAGCCTTTCAACTTTAGTAAAATACGAATATTATGTACTTACCGTAGCTTTTATTAAATTTGTACTACTTATTAGCATTTTTTTTGTCATTTTTTATTATATTTCACATTTTGTGGATAGACTTGGAACTGACGTCAAAACGTCAATATAGACAAGCACGTCTACTTAAAAAATAAAAAATGGACTCGGCCAGTGTTTAAAAGGTCCAGGTTTTATATACTTTAAGCCATGAAGGAAAATCTTGGGATTTGGATATTGGATAGGTTTCAGCTGTAAAATCACCACAGGTTCAGGATATCTGAAATAATTGAAGGCATTATTGTAAATAATTTAAAGCTATATTTTATAAAAATTTAAGATGTCAACAGATGCGAAAATAGTAAATTTCAAATATTCAACAATTTGAGATAAAATATATCAATGTATAACAGATAGATAAAAGTATTTAAGTTTTCATAACGTATTAGAATAAATTGAATTATATAACAATGATCAATCGAAATACTAAGTACATGGAATAATAAGCCCATATTTCTAAATCGGACTTCGCATGACTATATTTATCCAAAGGCAAGATCTATTTAGTTATTTTAATTAAAGCGCGCTTCTATTACGTTTTTCAACTTTCATTTTTACATTTTCAATTTTGTGGTACCTAGGGCTATGTATCGTATTAAGGCTATGTATGTGTTGTGGCGATATCGTAGAATTGATCATTTCATGAAATGTTTGTTAATTTGAGTGTTTCCGCATGCTCCTACTGGGTACTCCTATAGTAGAAGCACGAGGACTAATACGTCCTTATGCTCCTACTGGTAGGACCATAAAGATAAGTATATCATCGTGATCCTACTAATGGATTGTCACCTTACATTAACTATAGTATTATTACTTATTATAAGGGAAAAATGAGGGGAAGGAAGCAGGGGGGGAGTGGGAGCTTTGTTAGGTAAAGGGCAGGGGAAGTTTGGGGAGGTGCAATGGGATGCAAGTTATGGGTGCAATTGGTGCTTCAAATGGGGGGTGCAAGTGGGGCGTGCAAGTAGGAGAAACAAGTGGAAAATGCGGGATACAAGTTGGAGGTGTCAAGAAGGGGTGCTTTAAATTATTTTGGAGCTATGTACATTGCAAAAATAAGCGTCACACAACTTTGAAACTTATTGACATTAATCAGATTTAATCAGATTCGGCATTTACTGTGTTAATTTAGTCAATATACGCTAAAAACAAGGTACTTAGCTTATGTAAAAAGGTTGAAAATCGTCGGACACCTTTTCAATAATTTTGGAGCTATGTTCATTACTAAAATCAGCGTCACACGATTTTGACCCTTATTGACAGTAATCAGATTTAGTCAGAATCGGCATTTATTGTGTTCATTAACCCCCACACTTTACCCCACCCTCCTCCCACTTACCCCCACTCTCCTCTCACTTCCCCTCTACTCCTCCCCAACATCCCTCATCTTCCCCTATCCTTCCCACACTTCCCCCATCCATCCCACACTTCCCCCATCCTCCCCACACTTCCCCCATCCTCCCCACACTTCCTCCATCCTGCGCACACTTCCCCATCCTCACCATACTTTCCCTTCACACTTATCCCCCCCACCCCGCACTTCCCTCCCCAACACTTCCCCCCCTACCTGTGACTTGTGGCTATTGACTTGTGACTGACTTCAATTTCACTTTGACATTGAATTTGACTTTCACTTGCACCTCCAAATTCTCGCTATGCTCGCTATGCTTCGCTCCCGCCTTCGTCTTCTACCCTATCACGGCATGGATAATGTAAATATTTTTTGATATGATCACTAATGTTTGACCATATCATGAAATAGCCGTGCTTTTAGCTGTTCATATCGTCAAATGATAATCACTCATTGATCTGGCCAAACTATTACATGATGTCAACGATAATGTCATGAAATAAAAATTTATCATGATGAGGCCAACCAATTCATGAAATGATCAATTTTACGATATCACCCCGACACAAATGCATGACAACCTTTAGCAAAATACATCTTCAATAAATTCATTTCTTTCTCTTTAGACTGGTCGTGGGTTCGTCGTTCAGTGGCGTTATAACAACACGGTAAGGAGCGTAAATAGAAGTGCAACTCTTCGAGAAAGTAATAGATTTCTGCTTAGCTCTGTTTTCCTCATGGAGCTTGCAAATACTTCTGCCAATGGCACTCAGTTTTTTAATAGGATCCGATTCGTCCGTACTTTTTCTTGAGCTAAGTGGAACTAAGGATGGTCTACGGTTGGTACTAGCGAGACTAGATTTTGTTTGCCTAATTGGTACGCCAGTGTCGGATCTATTAGCTATTTTATTCTGAACAGATATTGTCGAGCGGAGAATACTAGCCGTTTCGCGTTCCCACTCGTCCGGGTCGATGTAACATCGCTTGTTGCCTACTGACCTATCAACTCTCTTGGGCTTGTCTGCTTTACTCGCCGACTCAGTCCGGTATTTACCGGTGTTTTCAGACTTGTTTTCCTCTGGTTGACAGCAGGAATGCCGCACCACACGACGTTTAGATTCTATGTTTTTTTCTCGCCTTCCGCGATGCGTCCTAAAAGAGTGCGCGGATGATTTACGTTTCTTGGAGCCGTTCCTAAGGGTGATACCAGATTTGACTACAGTGACAGCTTGGCGTACCGTGAGGGATTCCCTAGGCCCTAGCACAAGTCCATCTTTGTTAGTGGGGATCGCGTCGTAAGGATTTAACCAAGTTAGAAAGTCTGTTATAATGGGGCCGCTGTATTCGGAAGGTATTGCTTGATCTTTATCCAGTAATTGGTCTCCTGAAGGTACACGAGGTGCGATTGGAGTGGCGCTTCTAGGTTCGAGTCTTCGTTCTTTATTGGTCTTCTTAATCATGCGCTTCCCGTTGATGCACAGAGATAGGCCGAGGTATGCTGGGGCTTTGGGTATGGACTGTCTGTAAGCTAGCTCGAATGTTCCCGTATCCGCTTCTGGGTTGTACCGACGATCAAGGACCACTGAAACCAAACGTTAAATTCATCTTAGTGCATACACTGTGTAGATAGATAGCTCTTTATTGCACTAAAAATCTAAAATTATTATTTTAGATTTTTAGTTTTTTTTTTTTTTTAATTATTTTTTTATTTTTTTTATTTTAAGGTGACGTGCTATTGCACGTCACCTTAAAATAGTAAAATCGGCGGCCTTGTCACTAAGCAGCGATCTCTTCCAGGCTATCTTAGATTAGAAAGCGAGAACATGAACCATAATTAACATGCATGTGCAAGTTAACATAATGTATAATGTTGAGAACAATCATGTCTACTAGGTAATAATATATAACCTAGTTATGAAGCGGCTGAATCTATAGGGATCTCCAAAGCCTCTTCACTCGCTTACTTATTTATCTATATCAATACAAATCTATTGCCACGTTTATGTAACCGCATCACTTGAGAACGGCTCGACCGATTTGGATGTTATTTTTTTATTGTGTTCGTTATTGTAAGGACAAGGTGTGAAATCCTTCAAAACGTTTGCTGCACCTCATGCTCTTGAAAACGACAGTGAAACGTATAACTAACATTATCATACGCCCGTAAATGGACTATATTACTAAAATCAAAGTAAGTTATGTTGCCTTAGATATAAGTTAAGTGTGATTACTTTTTGACCTCCCCAAACTTTAAAAGAGGGGTGTTATAAGTTTAGGGTGTGCATGTATCATTGTAACCGTGTGTCTGTCTGTGGCATCGTAGCTCCTTCGGGATGGATCGATTTTAATCCGTTTTTTCTGATTGAAAGCTGATGTGATTGAGATGCTTCTTAGCTATAATAGAGGGAGGGGGGGGGGGGGAGAAGGGAGGGGGGGGAGAAGGGAGGGGGGGGGGAGAAGGGAGGGGGGGGGAGAAGGGAGGGGGGGGGGTAGAAGGGAGTGGCAGGATAACGTTGTGATCATATTGAAACTAATATGGTCGCAAATTTTATACACCAGCCAATTAAAACCATCTTACCTTCTTCTTAGCTATAATGGGGAGTAAGGTTCGGGGGCATCCAGCGTCTATCGGGATTAGTACAAACTTGCATACTATAGTTCTTTGGACACGTTTTGAGGCGGAACAACGACTCCATAGAGCGTCTTGCCGTTCAGTGCAAAGTGGAATGTGCCCTGACCGCGTGGAAGGTCACCCATGCGATGGACCGACCAGGATAAAGCAGCTTGCATGAGTGTACCAGGATGACTAGAAATCGGGAAAGGTGTCGAGACATATTGAGGCAGAAACATCAGCCACAGACAATAATAGGTACATGACAACCTCGACCGATCTGCCAAGAGCGAAACGACCAAGAAGATACATATATTTAATTTCTGCTTACCTTTTATAACATCTTCAAGACACTGAGGACATAATCTTGCGGTTACTGATGTTGTCGGGGCCAAATCCGGACTGGAATTGATTTCTATCAGCCATGGAGTGAAGTCATCTGTTAGCATGAAGTCAGCTCCATACAACTCGAAGCTGTTCTGCCGCTTGTCCATAGTGTCTTGGCAGGCCAGCATGGCCCCAACCAGGCATTGCTTCATGCCAGGATAGATTTTCGACTCCCACATCTCGTATTTCCCTATCTGCCTTAAAATGAATAGTTTTATTAATATTTACGATTATGATCTCATTACATTTATTTTCATAAATACATTTTTTATTTTCATTATATTAATCTTCTACTTTACAAATTCATGGATGATTTAGAGTCAAAATATTTTTCCAAAATAATAGTTAATTGGCGCCCAGACTTGATCTTTGACTGTTCAACAAAGGTCCACGCTCGAGGTTTGCCAGCGAGCGATGGAGCGCAGTATCTTGGGAGTAAAACTGACAGACCGTATCAAGAATACAATACTGCGCTCCAAGACCCAGATTGCCGATGTAACCCAAAAAGCAGCCATGGGACTGGATTGCACACGTCTGTAGTATGTCAGACGAGCTGTGGGCTAAATCCATCACGGAATGGAACCCGCAAGGCGTCAAGAGACAGCGTGGCCGGCCTAGACGACGCGGAAAGACGAACTTGATGCGTACGAGAAAGAATGTCGAACTGAAGCAATAGACCGGAAAAATTGGAAGGAGAATTAAGAGAGGCCTTTGCCCAGCAGTGGGACGATATGGGCTGATGATAATAATAATAATAATAGTTCTAATTGTTTAGTTATAAAATTAATAATGAGAAAATATTATTCTTGATAATGTAAAATAGACTGTCTCGATCAATTTTTACATTTTCAATTAAAGGTAAAATAAACTGTTTAAAACTAATATGGTCACAAACCTTATAAGCCAGCCAATAAAACCATTAAACATCGCAAACGCGCATGTGCTTTTTTACTACATTTCTTTATGTTGTTAGGAACCCTGAGAGTTCCCCCTTCCCCCCCTTATAGCTAAGAACCACCTCAGTCACATCGGAGTTCAAATATAATAAACCGCATCTAAATCAGTCCATTCATTTGGAATTTAACGAATCTCTCCCCCCCCCCTCCTCTCCCCCCATTATAGCTAAGAACCATATAGGTCACATCAACTTTCAAACAGAAAAAACCGCATTAAAATCGGTCCATTTGCTTGGGAGCTACGATGCCACAGACAGACACACACACACAGTGATACATACCCTAAACTTATAAAACCCGTCTCTTTGTTAGGGGGTTAATAAGCCGCGTCTAAGCTGAAAAATATCCCTTTTTACGTAGATCCGAACATCCCTTAAACTTACCTATAGGCTACAAAACTCACGACACGACTAAGAAAGAACTAATAAGAACTACTAAGAAGACTAATAAGAAGACCGAATTTAGGTTGATTGAGGTGCGTGCTGACGGTCGACGTAGCGCTCGTCGCGCTTGGCGGCTAAAACTCGCAAAAGAAGGAATTCCAAATATTTCGACACCTGGTCTTTCGGGTCTTCTTACTCGTGAGTTTCTAAGCTGTATAACATACTGTTATGAATAAGCGCCTCTTTCACGAGCTGCAAGTAATGTTTCAAGTAGGCTGATCGACAGTTAAAGTCGCCAGTATCTGCATACGTATAAATAATCAAAGCCTACAATTTACTTGATACCTCATCTGCCAGTTAGCATATTTAATTGATGAGTAGAGTTGTTTTGAAATAGGTATAGAACCGTCTGTTTATCAAAAATCGTTGCAAAAAATTTACATATCAATACAAATTCTTAAAAACGAATTTATTGCTTTTAATACTCAAATCAATGGATTCGAATGTTTTTCACTGCAAATAATTACTACAATGCGTTTATAATGTCTATTGTTTTTTTTCTTCACATTTCGAATTTCGAATGCGCAAAGTCATAATAAAATTAAATCGTTATATGTTACCTTTAATAATTTAATGTGTTTGCACATTCAAAGTAAAAGTATCCTGTTATTGCAAACTAGATATAGCAGTTCTTTTATTTTAATAGTTACCCATGTGAAACAACACTATTTAGTTCATAATCATTAAAATTAATCAAACGCAACACCTACTCCTTGGATCGTATCATAGCTTTCCATCGGGTGAGATCGTGGTCAAACGATTGTCAAGACGGTAATAAATTTAAAAATAAAGAAAGAAAATTAGTATTTGGACACACTGAAGACATTTGACAACTCACGGCGATTACTGAACGAACATATTGAACGGTTACCTTAAATCATTCCATAAACCACAGAGTTCTTAATCGGAACTTTGTTTTTTTTTTATGTGAAACTGGTAAAAGATACTCGTTGCTTTTACTTGCTGAGCTACAATAATTAGGAAGTAAGTAATCAACGCGTTACTTGTAGTTCGTGAAAGAGGCCCTTTCACTCGCGTTAGTTTTAAAAAATGTTAATTTTGTCGACTTTCAGTTAGGAAGAATCATACAACAATTGTTAGTAATAGGTTATTACGAGTATATAAAGACCTTAGAAAGATAGCAAAAAATTAAACCTATATTTCCCCAATTATTTATAAAGTAATGTTTCAAGTAGGCTGATCGCCAGTAAACAAAAAAAAAAACAAAAAAGTAAACTAGCTGCGCCGCTCGGTTTCACCCGCGTGAACAATGATGAAAATTGATGATGATGAAAAGTATCCTATATTTTATTCCGGGGTATAAGCTATTTCCATTCCAAATTACATCAAAATCCGTTCCGACGTTTGAGCGTGAAGGAGTAACAATCATACACACATACAAACTGTCGCCTTTAGAATATTAGTGTTATTATGTAACTTAGTTACATGATTTCCTTATAATTATAATTGAAGAACGCAGGCGTCCATATAACTCTCTTTAATCCTGTACGTGTAACGTTTTCTGGACACTATTGTCATTGTTTTTGTTCTAGTATTTTTTTTTGTTTCTGTGGTATGTTAATAAAGAGTTTATCTATCTATTCTGGTTTAGTCTCAGCTTGTCGAACGTAAGATGAGTCTCCTTACCTAAGATAAGCCTTGAAGGTATGACAGTCCCACATGTTCTCGTCGGGAAGAGCTTTATCTCTCTCCCTGAAATTCTTATATTTAGTTTGTACAGCGTTGTTTGTGAGGTGGACGGATTCGTGGTAGTTCGATAAACTGAATATTTGGGAACTAAACCTTAGGTAGCTGTCCCTGAAAAAAAAACATACAAAATAAGTACCTACAAGAATTATACTTTTGTTTTGTATATAAAAATTTGGATTTCGTGCGGGATTCGAACCCACACTATCAGTGCATTTTCACGGTACATGCACTTTGCCAATTAAGTCACCTTAACCACTACATAGCTCTCCAAATTCTTCCTTCAGTTTCTATATCCGTTTTATGATTGAGCACTAAAAAAATAAAGTTATACTGCTAAATTCATAAAGCAGTATGAATTATTCTCATTATTGTAAGTCCTGACTGCACTAGGTGTTTTTTTTTTTTTGTTTTTAATAAGCAGCTAAATAATACAGCGCTACGCTAGAACAATCTTAGAGTTACCAGGGCTAAGCCTGCGCAGTAAAGTGCTACCGTAGTACTATTATTTTATTTTGTGGTGCTACGCTCGGATAAGCTTAGAATTACCACCGCTACGCAGTGTCACGCTACGCTAGAATCATTTTAGGATTACTAGCATTACGTAGTACCGCGCTACGCTAGAACCATTTTAAGCGTGGGTCAAACCACATGTGTGCAGCGCAGCGCAGCACAGCACAGCGCAGTTTATGACGTTGTAATATAGGGAATATTATGGGAAATTACACACCAAACGCACGATCCTGTACAGCGCTGCGCAGCTACGCGCGTCATCGCATATCAAGCCACGCAGAGACAAACCGAATGCGTGAACACAACAGGCGGTCTTGCACGGTCCGGCAACGTCGCGCGCGTTTCGAGCCCTGATGACTTTGTATTATATGACTTTCTGAAGTTAATGTCACACCGCGGATGACTACGCGCGTTGACGTGCAGCTCTGCGCGACATCTTGCTGCACGAAAACGGTGATTTATATTCAAATACAAAACTAGATGCGGAAATTAAAGAAAAAATAATTAATTTCTTTATCAGATGAGATACAACCATCCTTCAACAGAAAACTCAGAAATGCTAACGCTGTGCTCACTGTATTCCATTTAAAACGAAAATGGCAGATGTCCACAACGTTGTAGCGCAGAGCGTTGCAGCACTGCACATCACGACAAACTTGCTGGTGTGACAGTTTACGCAACGCGCTGCGCTGCAACGGTCTGCTCTGCAACGCACACGTATCCGGTTTGACCCACGCTTTAGAGTTGCCAGCGCTACGCAGTACATTTCGATCATATTTGAACGTCTGTATCTTGTTTTATAATTAACCCAGAACTATGAAATTGGTATCACATCAAAATTTCACATATTGTCTCGTACTTTGTAAACACAGAAACATGATTAGTATGAATTCACTCGATAGAAAATAAAATCAAAGGTAACACTACTTTATGCTTAGAACATTGATTGGAAAGAGACCCCGTCACTAAATGATATCAAAGATATACCAAGAGAAAGAGCTTATTATGATTGAGAAAATGGCTAGACACTTTTTTATTCAAAGCTTTAGTTTTCCTACAAAAAAATAAAAACCTTAAATTTTACTCCCGAGATATAAAAAGAAAAAAAAGATGCTCCCGCTCTACTTGATCACGGATGAGAGGGACAGAACATTCACTGACACCCGGCCTTAAGATTTACCAGCGCTACGCAGTACCGCGCTACGCTGGAACGATCTTAGATTTACCAGCGCTACGCAGTACCGTGCTACGTTAGAACCATCTTAGGCTGCATTTAGTGCTTAACCGACCGTCAGCACGTACCGTACGCGCTGATCGTACGTCCTGACCGTCGGTAGTGTACAAGCGTTTAGTGCTTAACAGACGGCAAACGTGTACAGTTGCGAAATAAAATGAATCCAAAGTAACAAAATAAATTACGCAAACGATTATGATTATGGCACAAAAGACGAATAAAGATATCATGTGTGTGCACCCAATAATTGTAGACTGGATGTTGAAGGAGAATTTTGTACATTGTATTCGAAATTGCGAGAACTTAAGGAAATGTTTTTTTGTGTATTTGCGGATGTCTATCCGAAGTTTTGATGAGCTGTTAGCTAAACTTTAGAATAATTTGAAGCATAACATGTTCCATCTCGTATATTTATAAGCATTATTGTTCACGATGATGCGTGCGCGCGTACGGTTGGTTGCTCGGCACTAAACGCGCTCATATATCGCTAGGCGCGTCAGTCAATCGACGTACGCTGCACCGACGAGCTCGACCGAACGGTCTTTGTACGCGCGACGTAGCTGTACGCGCGTAGCACGTCATCAGCGCTACACTATACGGCTTCATATGTTTCCATTGATATAGCTATGCTCGACCGACGTCAGCGCTGACCGTCGGTCAAGCACTAAATGCAGCCTTAGATTTTACTAGCGCTATGCAGTACCGCGCTACGCTAGTACCATCTTAGAGTTGTCAGCGCTACGCAGTACCCCACTACGCTAGAACGATGTAAGAAAAGGCATGCTAACTGTGAGACCATTGAAAGCCAGTGTACCAAAGGGTAGCTGTCTGCTGACCTGGTCACACAAATGAGGAGGAAGAAGAGAGAAACAGTGGGGCAGCCTTGTGTCACGCTGCCTCGGTTTCTGACCTGCTCGCTGGCCTTAATTGGTTCAACAGGGGTCTCACTCAGTAGGTCCTAAACGCCCAGGCAACATGCCACACCACGATCACGCCACAATAGCCATTAGACAAGGGGCCCGTATCCCTAGGGAGATGTACCACAGTCTCAAGAGCTTAACCTCCTTTTTTTAAGTCGATTAAAAAGCCAACTAGATGCGACTATAGGCGAAGGGAAGGGAGTACAGACCCAAACTAAAACTATATGCTTATCCGAGGCCAGAACTTCGACATCATACTCATGACCTAAACCCCACGTCAGAAAAAGTGTAAGAATCAGGCTCTAGCAATGATAATAAATACAATTCTATCTCAAATTAAAGAAAAGTATTTTTGAAGAAGAAAATAACCTATAGATTTTATTGCTGAAACTTTTGGAGTGGTTATGTTACGCATTGCGGTAGATTCATTTAGTTTTGGTGTGATGGGGATTTTTAGGGATTCATATGAATAATAAATGATCTTATTATTCAAATACGTGCGATATTAACAATTTATGAATATATTATTTCAGCTCAAATCAAGCGCCCCTACGCGACAGTATCTACTTGTTTTTCTAAGTAATGTTATTTATTATATTTTATGTTTACTTACTTGTACACCCATATCGTTAGAGGTTGACAATTCGTGATCAGGAACCATTGCCGAATATCAAATTTTGTGTCGTATATTACCAGTGGATTTTCTGTCAAAAATATGGAAATAAATATTATGGAGTCGTTTTGTTTTTATGGAGTCGAGTTTTATTTTATTAAATTCTGAGAGTTATTTATATAGATTATTTATGTACAACGGAGTAGCACACTGATTACTAGTGGCTCTGTGAGCTGTAGACCTCGCGAGCACAAACTTTATGCAAACAATCTAGCGGTGCACAGTAGCGCCATCTAGTTACCTTATTGTAAAACTATTATTGCATTTTAGGAGCTATTCTGCTCATCATGCCGAGGATCCTAATCAGATCTTCAATATTTTTTTATGAGACCATCAAACTTCCTTTCATATAAAAAATAACCACTGAAATCTGATCTTATTAGATCAGATTTCAGTGATTTCTTATTAGGCGGAGATATTCTTTAGCCCCCTTTTTGCCCCTTTTTGGAGGAAGTAATCCCCAATCAAAAATCCCCAACGACATAAAAAAAAAAACGTTAAAGCTGTATACCAAGTTTCATCTAGATCGGTTGAGATATGCGACCTGTAGAAGAGAACAGCAGGATAGCTGGACAGGCGGATAGCCGGACATACGAAAGCATTTTTGCCCAAGCTGAAACGGAGACGATTCGCGCTAGCTTGGTCAATAAAGATCAGATCAGATACTCGGTCAATAAGGATCACATCAGACACTTCTACATAACAACCTTATTTAAAAAAAAGAAGAAAATATTAATATTGCGCCTAAAATGTTGTTAAGTATGTCAGTATGGCTTTTTCGTGAATCTTAAATCAATGTGTTAAATTCTTTTCAACGTATAGTTACCAATATATTTCTGCACGACGTATCTAGTCTTACAAGACGGTACGTTGATCAGTCCGATGATATCTTTGATATTGTTCATGAGCTGGATGCCTCGGCCGCGGCACTTGTTGCCCGGTTTGACGATCCATATGTTGAGGACCCCGTCTATGTTTATCTGAGGCCAGAACTTCGTCATTGTGCCCAAGACCTTGGCCCCTTTACGCTCTAGTTGTCTGAAAAGTGCTGCCGTTCTATTAACATAAAGCTGGACGCCACCATAGAATAATTATAAACTCTTAAAAGAAACGTCTCTCAGATGGACGCCACCATAGAATAATTATAAATTCCTAAAAGAAACGTCTCTCAGATAGACGCCACCATAGAATAATATAAATTCTTAAAAGAACACACTCTTAGCTGGACACTACCATAAAATAATTATAAATTCCTAAAAGTTAAGACTCTCAGCTGGACGCTACCATAGAATAAGTATAAGTTCCTAAAATAAACTCGCAGCTAGTCTAGCTAGTAGTCTAGTTTTTCGTGTAAGTTAGTGCTGGCCTCTGGTGTCAGACTTTATCAGGCCATCCGAGGGCTTCTTACATGGGTTAACGACTGCTATTAATCAATAACAGCCGGGACCGACAGCTTCACGTGCCCTCCGAAGCCCGGAGCGATAGAAAACCGCACATAATTTAGAATAGTCATTGGTGCGGAGCTTAGGACCGAACCCGGTATCGTAGGATTCTAAGTTCCACTATTGAACCGTTAGGCTACCATTGCTCTCTATTGAACCGTTAGGATACCATTGGTCTCGTATAATAATTATAGTATCCTAAATGAACAGACTCTGCGTCCTGCAAATAAGTACTAATAGTAGTTGGGTTAAGTTGCACATTTTCTCTTCAATATTTTTTTCTACAAGCCTGGTCATGTTAGCTATGTTATTGTGAACTGGATGTTTTCATTGTTTGTTTCACAATAGTACATATTTCAGAAACAATACACCGTCACTGAATGCTCGCGTTACGGTGATGCAACGTTATTGTTTTCTAACATACCTGCGCGTGAGTGATTTAACGATTGGAACGCAGCTAATAGCGTATTCCCGCAACATTGTTGGATTGTCTCATTTACTTAATTTGATATTTTATGAGGGTGGCTGAAGATATAAGCGTGTTTACTTCATGGGGTTGCCAAAAAATATTACCAGCACCACAAAAAAAAAGATTTGCATAAACAAGACATTCGACGTGTTAATAATGACACGTTAGGTAGGTATATGAATCCAATGATTTCATTTCTTGAAAATCGGGCCTTAGTGGCCGATGTCCAGCGGTGGACTAATGTACGCTGTTGATGACATGTTCCCAGTGCTGGAATACAGTCCTTCTTTGAGAAAGAGAGAGAAAGATAGAGAGGGGAGGCTAAAATACCAATACTTTAGTTTTTATCTATTGCTCGGCTTCTACTCATCGGATTTAGATACGAAGTACACTAATTTTTAAGTCAAACCCTAATCTATCCAACAGTGAAAACCGCATCGCAATCGGTCCATTAGTTTTTACGTGATGCGCGATCAAACAATCACACAGACACACATGATTTAAAAAAAAGTGATATTCTTGTTCAGTAGCTTATTTTAAGTACCCTAGACCATTTTTATTATTTCTTTCGTAAAGTCTTTTTCGTACTTATAGCTATATTAAAAGTATATATAACAAGTCGACAAACTTACTTAATATTAATGTTCTTGTCTTCAAGAAATTTCGCCTTTTCGTGCACCAGAAGATAGTGATGCGTTAAAAATTGGTCCCACTCATGCTCCCAAATATGAACTTGTTCTTCAGTATCGTCAATATCCTTATGAGTGAAGAATTGTATGTATTCATTGAGCCTGCTTATAGCGAACTCAATCGCACTGAACGGAACCTTTCCGTTGTGTACGATTAGGTTTGTTTCATTGCTCTTTGCTATCATGTTTGAGAGCCACTTGAGAACACTAATGCACGCCGTTATTCTAAAGTCGTCGATGAATTCATCAAGACTGTCTGAGCTGTGGATGTTGTAGCATCGGGGGAACTTGGTAATGGATATCCCAGGTTCGGTGTACCAGTGCATTTGGGTTAGGGATGATGTTAAGCCTTCTTTTGTCGTGAATATTGATCTGCAAAATCTTTGGGAAAATATCGTATTAGTGATCTTGCTAACATATATGATGTTGAAGAAGCTAGTCAGCAATACATTTTGTCTCTGAAATTACAAAAGCCGGTTGTGTCCGATTGTAAAATGACTTGACGAATCAGGTATTTAACGAATTAAGGTTTTGACGAATACCTGTATTGACGAATCGCGAAATTGACAAATTAACCTTTTGACTTGTGTAGCATTTGACCAACCAAGTATTTGACAAGTCTCTGCGAATAGAGGTGATGATCTTAGCTCCCAAACAAATAGTCCGGTTTTGATGAGGTTTTTTATGTTTGAAAACTGATGTAATCGAGATGGTTCTTAGCTATAAAGAGGGGTGGGGGGGAAGTTGAGAAAAGGGGGGTGAGAATCGTATCTTTCATACGAATGGACCGATTTAACTGCTGTGATTTTTTTATATTTGAAAGCTGAGGTAAACGAGATGGTTCTTAGCTATAATGGGGGTGGGAGGGGTGAGGATCGTAACTCCCAAATGAATGGACCGATTTTGATGCGGTATTTTGTTTCAAAGCTGAGGTAAACGAGATGGTTCTTAGCTATGGATGGGAGGGGTGGGGGGAATGGGGTGAGACCGTAGCTCTCAAACGGATGGAACGATGTTTATGTTTGAAAACTAATGTGATCGAGATGCTTCCTAGCTATAATGGGGGGTGGGAAGTCGGGGGTTATATAAATTTTTAATTTGTGCTTGTTATTATCTTATTTGTACCTACTGACTTTTAATTATTTACTGCTATAATGTTTTTATTTATTTATTAAGTTTTCCAATAGACTTTTCACATATAAATAAATGAGTTCGTAGTAAGTATTAGATACTCGTAGATTAAAAAGTACTCAGAAAATGTTAAAACAGCATCCTCCAACAAGAAGCCTATATAGACAAACGAATACGATGGCTTACAAAAACAAAAACAAGGGCACAGATTAAGCAATAGTTTAATTGTAATACCTACTACGTGATACTACACCAAAGTTGTGAGAGGATCTGAGCTGGGAAAAATTCACCAATACAATTAGGTAGATAATTTTCCCCCATTAAGCACTAAAAAGAAATATTTTAAAAAATCCTTACAATTTACCTGCTTATGAGAACATCCTTATTACTAAGCAACCAGTCATATTTATCACGTTTCGTAGTCCATAAAAAGTCGACTGCGTGTTGTTCCATGAATTTGTACAGTATCAACCTTTCGACCCTGGAGAGCTCCTTGCCAGTTGCCTTCTTCGGGTCTAAGCTTGGTGGTGGCTGTCGGACCTTCAGAATAGTTCACGGATTACAAAGATACCCGCGTCAATTGCGTGGTTCATTCCATTTTTTACTATATTTTAGGGAAAAAAATAAAATGCGCGAAGTTATGTTCGAGCGGTTTTTTTTTTAAATACGGCCTGTCGCAAGTCTGACTTGTGCACCGAGGGTTCCGTACAAACTTGTAATAGTTCGTCCATCAAGGGAATCGAGACAAACAGTTTATTTTTAATTTCTGCATTATGGTCTTCGGATTTTTCCTTTACTTATGCTATAAGACATTGCTTTTTGCCAAATTTCATGACTTTAGGTCAACGGGAAGTACCCCCAACGAACAACGGAACGGGTTTTGATTCCCTTGAGAGTGTCAAAATTTGCGGCATAAACGGCCGTATCATTTGATTGTTTTTCACACCTGATTGCAGACCTGAGTAGGTATTTGATATTAATTTCAACTTCATCCACGTGCTCCTCAGAAAATCAGTCTTGACAGACAGACAGACATACAGACCAGACGAAAAACGAAGTGATTCCATAAGGGTTCCTATATTCCTTTTGCATACGGAACCCTTAAAAATCTTTTTTAGTAAACATAAACTTTTCTGAAATCCATACTTCTACACATCTAATCTATTTACTGTCCTTATAGCAAATCATAGAAGAATGTAGGCTAGAACTTTGCTCAGTACAGTAACTCTCAGATGAACAAAGGTTCCAAAAACATGTAGGTAAAGAAAAACGACTCATATCTTAGGAACCTAATAAGTTGGTACCTTATGTGATTCGTATTTCTCGATCCATCCCCTCTCAAGCAGCGCCCTGCGCACGGCGGGAAACCCCCCACCCTTTATCATGAACACCTTGCGTTCTTTCATGGCTGCGTCGGCGATTTTCTTCAGCTCATTCCATCGTTCATTGCTGACCCAACTTTTGAATTGCTTAAGTTGCTCAGTGGAAGAGCTCTCTACAAAATAATAGTGGCATTGGCAAGTGAAGATGAAGTAGGTACTTCGTGACAAAGGAACCTTCCATGCTTCCGAATATTAGAATTACAGCGGATCAAGTGCGTGTCAGCGGTCACGAGTCACGAACAAGACATAATAAAAAGTGCTAAAAACCCGACTGCGACAAAACTAAACAAGCAGCAAATGTAGATTAAAAAAGTAAACATAAAAAACGTTTTATTAAATTTTATTTTTTAAATGCATGGTCATAGTTGTGAGCTACCCTGAAAGTTTCAGCCGGTTAGCTAACCGGGAAGTGTTCGAAATTTGAGTGTCAAGATTCCACCCGGAACGACAAACAAGATTCCACCCGGAACAACAAACAAGATTCCACCCGGAACGACAAACAAGATTCCACCCGGAACGACAAACAAGATTCCACCCGTAACGACAAACAAGATTCCACCCGGAACGACAAACAAGATTCCACCCGGAACGACAAACAAGATTCCACCCGGAACGACAAACAAGATTCCACCCGGAACGACAAACAAGATTCCACCCGGGACGACAAACAAGATTCCACCCGGAACGACAAACAAGAAAGTGACATAGTAATAAGTTTGCTTTTATGCAGTAGCCATGTCATGGTAAAACTTCCAAAACCGGCTAGCAAATATAATGCGTACACAACATTTCATGTTTGTGCTGTTAACCGTTGAGAAGTTCCCAAGTCAGCTGAATTATCAGCTTGCAATATTTGACCTAAACAAACATACATACATACAAACACTGCAAGTTAAATAAAAGCTTTTAAAAACGTTTTAATATAGGCAAACATTTAAGTGAGAATGGTTGCTAATCATCTTTAAATTTTATAGATCCTAATTGATTATTCGAAATGAAAAATGATAAGAGAAACCTAAAGATGATTTTCAAATACCTATTAAATTTTATGACATAGTCTTAAGAGCGGCCAACCCGTCATACTTTTCATACAAACGCACAAGCGTTATGAAAACAACTTCGTTGAAGCGAGGTTTCACTTGTAATGGAGATTCTAAATGAAAAAAAAAAACACTAACTTATAAGGATTACTCAAAAACGCGTATTTCCTGGAACAAGTTTAAAGAAATTTCCGCTCACTATTTTTTGTTCAATGTTGTTATAATTCGGAAGTTTCCGAATGTCAACCGAGCGTTCAGACGCTATCTCTCTCTTTTCGCTTTGTCTCGTTTTCAAACATGAAACATTATGCTTTTTGACCATGCTCGCGTTGACGATAGACGGACCGGGAAGGGCCCCCTTAATGGCGGAGTCAAGTGCAAAGTTACAAAGTGTGCTGACCAGTCTAGATTATGCTTCTTGACGCATCAGTCTCGAAATGAACACAGGTAAGACCGATCATATTTTACGATCTTGTTGACCCAGAACCGATTGCAGTCAAGAACCTTTGGCAAATATTGCAATTGGGTAAGAACAACTTCAGCAAGCTTCGCCAAGACTTCTCGTCGTCCATACCACAGTGCCTGAAGACAAAAGTCTTCAATCAGTGCGTCCTAGCAGTCATGACCTACGGAGCCGAAACGTGGACACTCACGGTCAGACTAGTCCACAAATTTAAGGTCGCTCAGCGAGCTATGGAGAGAGTTATGCTTGGAGTTTATCTGAAGGACAAGATTAGTAATGAAGATATCCGATAGAGAACCAAGTCACAGGACCAAGTACTGTGACCAAGGTAACCGACATAACTCTAAGTTTCAGCAAGCTGAAGTGTTAGTGGGCTGGTCACATTTCCCGAAGAACCGATAATCGTTAGGGTAGAGCCACGTTTAGACAAATGTAGTGTATGACGCCCTGTGGCCAGGTGGAGTGACGACGTGCGAAAAACGTCTGGAAGAAAATGGATGAGGAGAGCCGAAGACCGAGCTCAGTGGAGTGCATTAGGAGATGCCTACGTCCAGCAGTGGACAGATACAGGCTGATGATGATTTAATGATACCCCACTTAACCTAGTTCGCTGACTTTTTTTTTCTTTTACACTATGTGGCGTTTGGTTGTCTCCTTATTAAATTTTGATTACTGTTTAGGAGCACTCGCAAGATTAAGACTAATCGGTTGACGTAAGAATCATCAAAAACTGTCCACGCTTTTGGTCTATATAGTACCACAAACATACATAGGCTGATAAACACATTACCCTCCGCGCAGTCGGGTAAAACAGGATAGGTTTTCATGTCCCTACATGCGTCCGTACCCGATCCCGGTCGCCACGAGCGGTTATGACTTATGATCGGGAGGAGTATATATTTATTCTGAACTAGTATTTACTCTGTGGTTATTCTATGGATTGGAGTAGTAAGTTCATTACCCTACCACAAAGTTTCATTCATTTTAGAGAGTTAGGATTTGGAAGGTTCCCTTGAGACATACCTAAGAGTACTTTTAAATCAAGGGGTGTTGGTGGTTGGTGAGTTGGTAAAAGATGAACTAGGTTATGTTGCTCAGTGGATAAGTGACATCAGCAATATAATTAAAATATACTTAGGTGTATTATCTGACGTAGGTAGATAGTACCTAACAAGATAGTGACTTAGCCAAGTTCGATGGTAAGTAAACTGAATCTTTATGCAGGCTGTTTTTTTACAGGGATCTGTATGGCAGCTATGATAACATTGATAACTATTAAAGATATGAAGATGAGTTCTTAGAAATCCATCTAGAGGTTATCAAACGTATTAAAACTGATTTTAGGATTTGTGATAATCGTTTTTTTCTACCTAATCAATTAAGTATAACATATATTTTTCGTGAAATTGGATTCTGCTTCTTATAACGAACAAAAAGTTGTGAGTTTGTTTGTTATCAAAGCTGCCATAGAGAAATACTCCCGTGTTAAAAAACACAGCTTGTTTACTCAGCCTGTAACTCAGTAAAAACGCTCTCTCTAACTGGAGAATGACATCAAAGAGCTATGTTTTACGGGATTTTCCATTATTTTGTCGTAATATCTACAAAAGAAAAAAGCTTATCTTGCAGTATGGTGAAAAGTGTTTGAAATAAAACTAAGAAGTTAAAACCTACAAGGCACCTTCTTGGTGTTTTTGGTACCATGTTGTTTTTTGATACCGTGTTTTTGGCCATGACAGTGATGACATTTCATGGTAATATTAATTTGGTATTTTGTGCACAATCGTACAAGCTATGCCGTTGAGGTGGGGGATGTTTTTTTATAGAAAGTTTATATTATAAAAAGTTTTCAGGCAAAGTTTCATCTGTAGAATTGTAGAGAGATATTTTTTATTCAATATTTTGGGATTTTTTTAAATCTTTAAAGAATTGTATTCAAAGAACCATAGGTAATAAAAAGATTTTTCCGCATTCAACATTTCGTTTAATGCACTGATAATTAACTATAATGCCATAGGTAAGTACATCATAATAAGTGCAGGGTTTAGGCGGACCGACTCGGCAGTTGTAGGTTAGAATTAGAAGACGAAGGCGGGAGCGAAGCATATCGAGCTCCCGCCTTTGTCGTCCTGGCTTTTTTTTAACTTAAAAATCTCTCTGGTTTTCCTTCAGGGGCAATTTTATGAAAATTATAATGAATTAGAATGTTTATAAAAAAAATTACCTTAAAAATCTGTCTCTGCAAGATCTGAAATCCTTCAGTGCATGATTATGAAGATTATAATGAACTATCTGATACCCCGCGGCTTCGCACGCGTGGTCATTTTAATATATACAAAACTCACAAATAACACTCACAAATAACCACTCCTAATAATATTAATAAACTAATATTGCCTATGATACTCACAAAAAATGTGGCTTTCTATTGGTAGGTAAAAGAATTTTCAAAATCAGTTCAGTTGATCCAGAGATTACCTCTACAAACTCACACACTGTACCTCTTTATAATATTAGTATAGATTCATAGACATATATATTTTATATTTAATTCTATGTATAGATTAGAATGTTTACAACATTTTTTTTAGGCCTTTTAAATATGTCTGTATTAATCCTTCAGAGCCAGATTATGAAGATTATAATGAATCAGAATGTTTACAATTAGATTAACTTTTAAATTTAAATCAAATAATTATTTATTTACTTTCATTAATTAAAATCAATCAAGTTCACTCTTCAGGCGGATCCGACTTGGCCGGGGTAGGTTAGAACACCATCATCGCGTTTTTTTAACCATCATAATCTGTGTCAATTTTAACCCTCCAGAGGCAAGATTATGTAGATTAGAATGAATTGGAATATTTACTTTTTAATTTGTTTTATTATGCCTAGAAAATCAAAAACTCTAGGGCACCGTCTGTAGGCTATAGGGTGCGGACGGTACGAATAAGTCTTTTGTACCAATTATTAAGTAAACCAAATATAATATATATACATATATATGTATATATGAAAAATACATATTTATCTCGGAGGGAAAAATAATTTCTCGTGGGAATCTAACAGGAAGGGTTCTACACAACTCCCTTCCCCCTAAAGTTGACGGCATGGCTTGTACAGTATACCATATTAACTTTTGCGTAGGAAAATCTATTGTGATAGGGTTTGTTTGTGTGTGGATGTGGGCGAGTTTGTGTGTGTGTGAGGGTGTGTCAGTGTGTGTGACGCATAGAAGAACTAATATTGCTAATAATTATTATTATTATGCGTGAAGAGTGGATAGCATCACAGTTTCTTACGTTAGTAACTAGACATAGATCATGAAAACTTTGTAAAAAAAGGTTTGCAGCTACCTAATTAATGATACAAATTTAATGCGAAAAAACCAGCTGGTTGGTATTTTTACTCACTTTTTCCTTTAGAGGACAACTCTACATCTGAATCAACAAGTATTACTGAAAAGTACTTATCATTAAACAGACTGTAAGCACTACCAGTTAACATTTTCATATACCTGCACATAGAATCTGTCCATGTTCAGATCTGGAAAACGAGACAGCGCTAGCACTCGACGGCCGCAGCTCTTTCTTAGACGTGCTGTCTTTATGCAGCTTCGAGTCCGACACGCTCTCCTCGAGTTCCATCGTCACAGCCATAGGCGCTTACGGTGCTCTACAACCCTGCGAAAAAACAGCGGCTCAGCTACCATGTTTCCCGCTTTATATCATGATGTGTGCACGAGTCGGAAGCTTAACTTAGACTGCTGGGCTAAATATAAACTGGTAGTGCAATAACCCAGTTTTTTAACCTACATTCGGGGTCCTTGGCTCATCAGCGAGCAGCGCACCGGTCGTGCACATCCCTGCCTGGCACCCAAGTGACGTCACAACTAGGTATCCGCAACTTCGTGAGGAATGTAGTTACGCGGAAATTAATAAACCCAATTTACTCTTACCTTCTGTAGCCCGGCCGTTACTCCGAAAACTAGGTTAAAGTTAACGCAAAAGCGTTCATTAAAAAATTATAATAATTAACGCAAAATTTTTGTAAACTGGGAATTTAATTGAAGTATATTCATGATGGACTTTAATGATGAATGACGTTTTAAACGTCTCACGCTCTGGTGCCTGATGACATTTTGAAGAAAAGAGTTTTTACTTTCGTCTATCTTTAACGCTTTTACCTTGTATCCTTGTAGTCTCAGAGAAATTTATACTTACGTAGTATTTGTATACTCTTTGGTAGGTACGCCGACGCATTCGCATGCGAATTCCAAAATGGGTACGAATTACTATGTACATATGCGAATACGATGCGAATTGATTTCAAAAAGTGTACGAATTACAATGTAGGTACGCACAACGACAGTAAGAAATGTCTATACGACGGTACGCATGAGAATTCGATGCGAATTGATGTCAAAATGGCATTGACCCTATTAAATAAGATCGATGCAAACTGGGTACGAATTACTATGTAGGTACGCATGAGAGTTCGATGCGAATTGATGTCAAAATGGGTACGAATTACTATGTACGCATGCGAATTCGATGCGAATTGATGTCAAAATGGTTACGACTTACTATGTACGCATGCGAATTCGATGCGAATTGATGTCAAAATGGGTACCTACCATAGAGTAACTAGAGTGACTATAAATTTTATAAGCCATATTTTTGTTAAACGCCCACTACACTACTCGCAAAGTTGATCGAAGTTAAGTGAACACGAGAGTATAGACGGGCACTTCGGTTCGCTTCGTACAACCTTGGCTCGCCTCGGGCGACTTCCGATTGTTGTCGGTTTTTGTGCCCGAGTCAAAGGACTCGAAGCGTCCCGAAGTTCTATAACGAAGCGTCTCACTACACTACTCGGCCTACTTCGAAAAATTTAAGTGATAAAAAAATTATTAAAGATAGATAGATAGATAGATAGATAACTCTTTATTGTACACCACGTAGAACAAAAAATACAATAATAACTAAAACATTTATACAAAATAAATGGGACAATGGGCGGTCTTATCGCTAAAAAGCGATCTCTTCCAGACAAAAAAAAAAAATGTAATGTTAAAATGTATTGTGCCTTGTTTATTCTAATAACATAGTTCTGTTCCAGTGCATTGCAATCATCCACCATTATTAAATATATTTTTCTTGTGGTATATACGTTGATATAATACCTACGCGAGAAAAAAACATTGCAAATGCAGCTGCCATTCGAACATTATCCATGATGCATAGCGTGCGGGCGCCGCCGGGCGACTGAGCTCCTTGCGAAGTTGCACGAGTGTGTAGTCACGTACTTCGAACTTCAGTCAACTTCGAACCGTACTTTGTCGAAGCAACTTCGCGAGCAGTGTAGTGCAGGTTTTATATGTTGCTATGATGCAGCTAGCAAACATTTATTGATTCTTTTTTGAAAATAGTGTTGTGACGATTTGAACCTCTGAAAATAAATCGATTTTGTTTGAAGATTAATCTGTTATCGATTTAAACAGAATTGTAGAGTCTAAGCCTTATGTTAGTGTCATAAGTAGATCAGCGGCCCGATTACATAACTTGGTTACAATCTGATTATCACTTTTTTCATAGTACGGTTAAAGTACGGCAATTTTCGAACATGCAGAAACAATTCCACGCAGATATCTTAACGCGGCGCGTTACGTGGCCGAGTGGCAATAGAGAATAATGGCCCAGTTCATGTCTCTGAACCATTTTAGTATGTAAATTATGTAATGACGAGGACATCAAATTAAACATGTGTTTTACGACAAAGTATGACGTTGATTATAATCAGTAATTCTGATTGACTAACATTGACCTATTAGATAACTTTGCAGTGAATTGCATAAGATTCTGTCCCTATAATTAAGCACGTTCTTTTCAAAATATACGTACTGACATATACTTTTATGCGCTTTTTTATAGATAAGCTTGATGATCAAGAGCAGATCAGGGCCACCTGTATAGGCCTTATTTAGTTACCTATACATGTTGTCCCAGGAAGTAATGATAAGTGAAGGTGACTCTAATTAATTCTTGGATCCGTTAGCTATCAAGTGGTGTAATTAAATTTTGGATATCGATGTTGATATTGACCTGCAAAACCAAATAGTATCCCCCAATTTTGTTATCATCCGTTTTTTTGATTGCCTCCATAGGGAAGCAAATTCATAGACATATACACTTAAAAAATAATCAAACTTTACTTAATTAAATTTAGTGCTATATTACTTTGCCTATTTTATAATAATAATAATAATATAATACTACTTATTGCATAATAATGTACATATAACAGGAAAGGAATTACTGGTGGTCCTCTCACTAGGTCAAAGGCTGTCTCGTGAGGGCCTTTTACAATTTAATATCTATTACTACGACAAGAGCAACATAACAGTTTAAACAATAGAATACCAGAAAAAACTAACTTCAAGTAAATATAAACGAGTGAAAATAATGTTTTCTAATGATTTAGTAAGCCATAGAGTTTTGAAAAATATAAGTGACTTTAATACCATATTTTTATGTTATTATACTTTCAAGTTTTAGTAGGTACCTATTCGTAAGATATAAGTACCTATCCATGTTTACATGAAATTTGGTAGGCAGATAGTTTTGATTTAGATCCAGAAAAATGAATATCATATTTATCATGAATATGACCATTTCTCATCGTGAGAGTGCTGCGAGAACCAGCTAATGGGAAATGGGCAGCAGCACTTTGTTTTGTATTATCTTATCACCAACTACTGCGAGCACCAAGATGCATGCCGACCCGCTAATGAAAGGTAGTCATAGAAGATCTTGAGAGCAACCGCTTGTACTGGCGTTAATGGGGGCTAATGGTTTATGAGGATTTACGAGTATATGATGATGATGATGATGCGCGTGAAGCCATGGGTCGCAGCAAGTAGACATAGTAGTTGCTAACTGACCGAGAGAGCGCGAAGCGCGAGCGAAGCGTCTCCATTTCAGCTTGGGCAAACATTAATTCGTATGTCCGAATGTCCCGCTGTTCTCCTCTACAGGTCGCATTTCTCAACCCATCTAGACGAAACTTGTAAGTATATATATAATTAACGAATTTTTAGAATTTTTTAGTCGTCAGTGAATTTTTGATTGGCAGGTTTTCCCCCAAAAAAGTACAAAAAGGCTACTAAATATCTCCGTCATATTAAATTAGATTTCAATGGTTCTTTTTTCATTTAGAAGGTAGTAACTTTAAGTTAGCCTCATAAAAAATTAGTGAAGATCTGATGAGGATCTTCGGCATGATGAGCAGAATAATGGCTCCTCAAAATGCAGTAAATTTCTCATTTTTACGTTCCTACCAAAGGAATCAGCCCTTTACCTACTAGGTAGGGATTGATGGAGCACCTTGGTTATTAATGTTAGTTTTACAATAAGGTAACTTATTGTTTATCATTGTGGGTTTTTGATTGAGGGGGGTACTTCCCCCAAAAAGGAACTAAAGGGGTTACTGAATATCTCCGCCTTATTAAATCCGATTTTGATGTTTTTTTTTATTTAAAAGGTAGTAGTTTTTAATTGGTCTCATAAGGTGAAGATCTGATTAGGATCTTCGGCGTGATGAGCAGAATAACTCCTCAAAATGCAGTAAACTTCTCACTTTTAGGTTTTTTACCAGTGGAATCATCCCTTTACCCAATAGGTAGAGATTGATGGAGCACCTTGGTCATTAATGTTAGTTTTACAATAAGGATACTAGATGGCGCTACTGTGCACCGTTAGATTGTTTACAAAAAAGTCATCTTCTACTTAGTTAATTTTATTTTCATTTTTCCAATAGTTTTGGAAATAAAAGAAAATGGGTTTTAGCTACCGGTAAGAGAAATTGGGAGCCTTCTAAATGCTCTCGACTTTGCTCAAGGCACTTTGAAAGTAATTTATCAGTCCGAAAAAGGACGAGAAATGAATTGTTTTGTAATGATGTCCCAACACTTTATTTAATGGAGATATTATGTGTGCTTAAATATCGTAGCATTTTCATACTGCTTTAAAACTATAAACTAGCCTAAAACTAGCCTATCTAATACATAAATGTATTAGATAGGCTAGTTTTTGATCAGAATTTGATGATGGCGTGTAAATAATAATAAGATGGATTATCATATGACATATTATATATTACTCGTACTAGTTTTCCCGCTCGCAACTCCGTCCGCGCGGACTACTGTTTATCGCGAAAAAATGTATCCTATGTTATTCTAGGATATTAAAAACCAATGCAAATGTAGGTATAGGACCAATGCCCATAAAGTTTTTTGAAAGACTTGTTATTTCTTTTCCATGGCAACCGTTCCTTACAGGGAGTAATCAACATTTTCCAGATTTCCCATGAAAACTTACAATTTTCCGGGATAAAAGAATAAGTATCCTCTATTTTATTCTAGGGTATAAGCTATCAACATTCCAAATTACATAAAAATCCGTCAAGCCGTTATCGCGTGAAAGCTCCCTAAACAAACAAACAAATAAACAGACCGCGTTTCACTTTTATATCGTTTCATTTTTATATATTGGTATTGATGATAAATATTATTAATATTACCATATGTTTTATTTTCTTTAATTAACATGTTCATAAAGTGGCCTACAATTACTGAAATCTCCCCGTTTAAGGTTAACGTAGTCGAAGTGTTAACAGTGAATACACTGATGCGCGAATGAAAGGGAGTACAGCGGTTACGCGACCCCGCCTTATATTACTATTTTTTGTCTACGGTGTAAAGTAGAGGATCTGTAAGTAGTATTACAGTAAGTAGTATTAAATAAAAAATAAGAGAGGTGGGTATTTGGCCGGTTGTTTTATACAACGGTTAACTTATTAGCCTTTAAGTACTCAGCAGGTTTGATTCGATTAAGCAAGTAAAATACGTGTGCAATGGTTGAATACTATGTATTTAAAATTCCCATACAAAAGTAAAATTAGTATAATCTTAGTATTTGCGACAACCAACAACAAACAAATTGCACAAATTTGCAATTTGTTTGTTTTATCACGTCGCACTCAAAAGTAGGTATGTACATACATACTGCTCCATCTGTGGGATCAGGTTGCTAGTCCTCGCTTACGCGCTGGTGGAAAGACCCCGTTGACTTGAGACGGTTCACCAGTCCGAGAAAGCAGATGTGGGGTGAGCCAGCCCATTGTTGCAAGTACATAATTCGAGTAAGAAGTTTTAGTTATAACTGAAGAAAACACCGAAGGCTTAGGAAACGAAAATGCTATGTTACACTTTATATAACGACAATGCTATGTTACGTCACAAAAAAACATAATATTCACTTTTTACAAAATAAAAAATACGTAGCTTCAGATTTTCACTTTGTCGTTTGACTGACCACTGCGCAGTAGGCTCCAACCAGACTTGAAAAACACACTTATATAAAGACAAGGTCAAGGTTGCTATTGATTCTTTCCCAGCTGACTACTAGGGTTGAAGTAAGACTTTGTTCCTAGAGGAAACTTGAAAAGTAAATACATGAATGAAAAACTTCGAAATCTCAACAGTCGTAAAATTAGAGTTGTTCGCCAAGACATGTGGATTACCCCACCCCGGTACTTAATGGGTAATTTTTATACATATTGTATATGCTGTTAGTAAGTACACCAACGCATTCGCATGCGAATTCGATGCGAAATATACGGTGTTATAATTCCGATTGAGGTTTACCGCCCATTCAACGCCTCGCCATCGGATCCGCTCCGCATTGCCGAGTTGTCAACCCGGCTATGCCGATGCCCGCGGGGCGATGGTTGGTTTACGGTTAGGCGTGCACCACTAGTAGGTAAAGGGCTGATTGAACTGGCAAAAACGTAAAAGTGAGCAATTTACTGAATTTTGAGGCGCTATACTGCTCATGACGCCGAAGGTCCTCACCAATGTTTTATGACACCAACTTAAAGTAAAAAACTTCAAATAAAAAAGACCATTAATATCGGATCTAATAAGGCGGAGATATTCAGTAGCCCCCTTTTAGCCCCTTTTTGGGTGAAGTACCAAAACTCAAAGACGACTAAAAAATTCTAAAAATTCGTTTAACTTGTAAACTTGTATACTAAGTTTCGTCTAGATCGGTTGAGAAATGCGACCTGTAGATGAGAACAGCCGGAGATCCGGATATAGGAAAGCATTTTTGCCCGAGCTGAAACGGATAGACGCTTCACTCAGGCTTCCGTATGTTTTTTGTGGATTTTTCTTACCAGATGTTCTAGTGTTCTACTGACTGGACTACTGGGATTTTAATTCCCTGAAGTCCCGTGTATCTTATAGATGATACACAGACGCATCAAATCGTGTAATTGGTAACAATCAGTACATTTTTATATTCACTTAACGCCTCGGCACTGGCTCGGATTTCTGAGATTTTTAATTCGGTATAACTCGCGATTTAGCTTATTGATTCCGGTGTTGTTGTAAAGATCTCATTGAAAAAATTCTGTTTAATATGAAAAAGTTATACTTATAAAGACTAAGACTAAGTAAATTAAGAAAAACGGGAAACGGGGTGGATAATGAGTAGAATCACAAATGTGGCTACAGCACCCGGAAAGTCTTTACTAAAATAAAGATTAGGCAATTTGCTGGAGAGAATAAGTTTTTGAGCTCACAAAGGCCCCTACCCTAAACTCCAGCACAGAGCGAACGAGAGGGTTCCAGGACCGGATCAAATTGTTAGTGGCGTAGACGTTTCACGACCTACCTACATAGGTATATCACCAATGCTCATCACTTAGTAAACGGGCTCTAGCCAGAACTCTCGCATCGTCGTCCCTTCGCTCTACTCGCACATTCAACCTTAACTTGTACTATTATTTATTCTGTGCCTTCACTCCGATCAGGCCTCGTGCGTTTATTCGCTCAGGAACTCCTTGCAAGCTTCTGACTCAGCGTTTAGTAATTACACCCGAGGGTAGGGAAAGGTCGGACCACGTGGTGGTCGGTATGCTCCGATACCTTTTCGTGAGCTTCTTTTAATTTGAAGCTCTATGGTGATAAACTTAGACTGACCAATCAGGAAAAGGTTTACAATATTATTTATTTGATCGCAACAAGAAAATGTGTTTTTTTTTGGTTCACGCTTCCAACGATACCTCATTTGTCAAATTATGATAAGTAGTTTAGAATTTATGACGGAACAGATGAACATATATACATACATACCCACATACATGCTGGTTTAAATCATAACCCTCCTTTTTGATTCGCCGTAGTCGGGTAAAAATAAAATAATATACCGAAGAAGCTACAACCACTTCAATTTGGTGGTGACGGATATAATTGTATATAATGAAAATATAAAGAACTGCTTAAAAGCTAAAAAAACACGCCTGCCCTGCCAAAAAAGAGCTTTTGCCAATAAATTATATACTGTTGGAATGTGCTTATCAAGGCCTTCAATTTAATACCCATATTATATTTATACTTTTCGAATTTGAAATTTGAACCATACGGCCGCCACAGTTTTTTTTCAAAAAAATAAAATAGCCTATGTTACTCGGGGAGATGTAAGGATTCTAACGATACCCCATACGTCTAAATCTGTTCAGGCATTTAAAAGTTATGGTGGAATAAAGAAACTCACATACATACAAACATACATGAATGCTAAAAACATTACACTATTTTTTGGGCAGTCGTGTAAAAATAAGGGCGCTGGTTAGACTTTAATCATTTACATGCCAACATTACTGAGACCAAATATATCAATTTCCGAAATTATAATCTATACTTATAATAAAACTGTAACGGGTCCAATTCTGTAGATTGAAGATATTTAGAATTTTTTTTTGGACCTTACTCTAGATTGGATACTGAAGCCAAATTAATAATTAAATTTGGTATGATTTGAGTTCATAGTTCGAGGTAGGACATAGGATACTTTTCATCCCGAAAAATTAAAGGGTTCCTGTAGGATAGGCGTTGAAAGTTATTTAAATGAACACGTATCACGCTGAAACTACTTGACGGATTTTGTTGAAACTTGGCACAGTCATAGTTTATATAATGGGTAAAAATTGAGGATACTTTTTATCCCGAAAAATAGAGTGTTCCTTGGGGATAATGTCCAAAATTCTGTAAATTGAAGATATTATGTATTTTTTTTGGACGCCATTCTATACGCAATACTATGTCTCTCCAACTGTCTGTCTGTACCTTGGCAGCGCACCACGCCGAAAATACTTAACGAATTCAAATGAAATTTGGTATGATTTGAGTTCACACGTCGAGGTAGGACATTGGATACTTTTCATCCTGAAAAAATTAAGTGTTCCTGCAGGATAGGGGTGGATAATAATTTAAAAGAACACTTAGCACGCTGAAACTATTAGACGGATGTTGATGCAACTTGGCACAAACATAGTTTATAAGATAGGTGAAAATTATGGATACATTTTGTCCCGAAAAAATAAAGGGTTCCTGTGGGATATGGGTCCAAATTCTGTACATTAAAGATATAGTGTTTTGTTTGGAAGTTCTCTATATTCAATTATGAAGCTTAAACTGTATGTTCTTTCATTTTTGTCTGTATGTCTGTCAGTCTGTATCTTAGCCGCGCATCACGCTGCCGAAACTACTAGATGAATTCAAAAGAAACTTGGTATGATTTGAGTTCGTACTACGAGGTAGGAAATAGGATACTTTATATATCGAAAAATTTATGGGTTATTATTTAGGGGCTGAAACTTATTTAAAAGAATACGTACCACGCTGAAAGTAATGGACAGGTTTTGATGCAACTTGGCACTGTCTTAAGTTATATGATGGGTTAAATTGAGGACATGTTTTATCCCGAAAAAGTAAAGGGTTTCTGCGGGATGTGGGTCCAAAGTTATGTTAATATTTAAGTAATAAATTATTTTTTTGGATGGTTCTCTGTATTCGATACTAAAGCCAAACAGTTTTACTTTTTAATTTTGTTTGTCTGTTTGTCCGTATCTTGACCGCGCATCGCACCCAAATTACTAAATGAATTCAATGAAAAAAATGCTCTTGGGTGCTTAAAAAAAGGTAATGAACAATTATTTTTTTGTTAATCATGTCTTTCTTTCTGTTTGTCTGTATGTTTGTTTGTTTACGCATCACGTAAAAACTACTGGACCGATTGCAATGCGGTTTTCATTGTTAGATAGCTTAGGGTTTGATTTAAATCTGGTGTAATTGGTATATCAATCCGGTGATTTAGAAGCCGAGCAATTGATAAAGTTAAGTTAACATTTTTGACGGCTGAAGAAATTTTGTTCAAAGGTTGGTATAGTGGTCCTGGAATAGCACATTATGGTACTTTGAACCTAAAGAAAAGAAAACGCGTGTGAAGCCGCGGGTACAGCTAGTTCAATACAAACTAATTATGACATAATGGGGCAAGGCCAACAAATAGAAATGACGAATGTTCGTAAAGCAACAGCTTGATATGTTTGACAAGTTGGAAACTTGTAAATATTTTCAATCCACTAGTAGGGACCCCACTAGGTTAAGAATAGTCAGTTGTAGAACAGCTCTACATCGACGGAATTGCAATCTAATGGCCATAAAAGTCTTTAGTAAAATTCCAAAAGCTAACAGAGTGCTCCCGCTCAAGTACTTTAAAGTCAAACTTCATCATTGGTTAACTGAAAATGCTTTTATGAACTAAAAGAATTTTCGAACTTAAAAAGTGTTTGGTGGTTAAATTTAATATGACAGTGTATTTGAATTAAGTTATCTTATTCTTTGTATTGACATGTGTATTTATTGCATATTTTTTTCTTAACATTGTTGGTACTATTATGATCTATCTATTATTATTATTTATAAATTTTAATGTGCCCATAAACTGAAAGAATAATTTAATTTAATCATGAATATTTGATAATGTAAATGTTTGTTATTTTAATTCTATGAGCGATATTTGTTTTGAATTTGCAATTGTATATTTTTGACATTTTTGTATGCCAGTTTCTGGTGGAACATGTAGGACTTATAAAAAAAGACCATCAATATTTTACCGTCTTCAAGCAAATTTTTTTTTGCATTCATATTTTTATGCAAATGATTGTACTATTTATGTCAGACGTGTGTATGGGTCAGATAGACGACGAACATATTTGAGGATATCATTGTCATCGAGTCTTCATTATGAACAAATAAATAAAAACCGTAAATTTTACTCCCGAGATGTATCATCTTTCCCGTTCTACTTGATCACGGATGAGAGGTACAAAAAATTCACTGACATCCGGCCTTAATTAATCATACTCAAGAAGCTTATAATTATATACTTGATTATACTCATTTAAGCAGAAAATGTCTACTCTAATAACATCATTGACTCTATGGTCATAATGCACGCATACCACCGTCATACTACCGCGTAGACGCGAGTATAACCGCTCAATGCCCCCGCTATAAAACAATCTATAATGTAAATACACTCCGATCACGTGACCATGACATTATCGCGGCAAGATAAAAAAATGGCGCAAAAAAAATTGTTGCCGCGCAAAACTTATTTTCCGTTCCTTCCTCAACGGTTTGGCGGATCCGTACAAAACTTGGCCTGTGATACGCTGAATATATATAATACCTACTATGCCACCGTTTGCACCGTACCATGGAGCCATAGCATGAAGCAAAGGTAAATCATTGAAGCCCAAGGATGTTATCTGTACTTACGGTTGTACGTAAGTACATATAACTTCCTTGTTGAACCCAGACTCGACATGGATTGGGGTTTTTCAAAAATAATAATAATTCAAAATATACTGCACTAAAAATTTCATGATAATATAATAATAATAATAATAATAGGCAATGGTGGCCTAACGGTTCTATAGTGCAATTTAGAATTCAACGATACCGGGTTCAAACCTAGGCTCCGCACCAATTACTTTTCTGAGTTATGTGCGGTTTTCCATCGCTCCGTGCTTCGGAGGGCACGTTAAGCTGTTGGTCCCGGCTGTTATTGATAAATAGCAGTCGTTAAGCCATGTCATGCCGGGTCCACACCAAGAGAACGAGAGCCAGCGAAGGCAAACGAATTCGCCGATTAGTACCGCACGCTCACTCGGTTTCGTCGTAGTGTCCACACTAAGTGAACGCGTGTGAACCCGGCGACAATCGGCGAACCACGGCGAATTTGGGTGTCCAGATCTGGGGATTTTTCCCCATTTTAGGGAAAATTGATATGTTTGGGTAATCTTTGGGGAAACAAAAAGACAAAATCATACTAGATAAAGGGCATACGGCACGTTTTATAACCAAATAAACAAAAACTGGACCAGATACTACTACAGGCAAACACAGCTACATTGCCACTGTCGTGCTTCGTGTGCATCAGATACTTGACACTTTCTACACAAACGCCCCTCCGACTGTGACTTTTTCGCATCGCACCTAATTCATCATTTTAAATGATGTAGTGTTGCGCGTTGTTGCTAGTGTGGTAAGGTGTTTTATTTCAATGTAAATGTTAATAAATAGATCGTTAAATGGGTCATTATCAAAAATTTATTAATCAAAATAACATAAAAACTTTCTTTTTGTGTTTTGTTTGGGCACTGGACATCCTTAAAAAAGAGAAAACTAATTATTATAATACAGATGTGGCATCTTGACTACGGATCTGACCATTACTTACACAAACCAAACCCAAAAGTATTAAAAATTACACAACCGTAGTCACAGTGAAATTACGGATGTTACAACTATGGACGTGACATTTTGACGATATTACCGCCATTTTATAACTAAAAATAAACACCATGCGATTAATATAATTTAGGAAGAAACTGTACTACATTACACAACTCATGTTATCAGGGATTTAAGTTAGAGGCTTATATATATATACAGAATATTCACAGTTGTGACACGTTTTGCTTATTTTGTTAACAAATTACTTTTAATAAATGTAGCTCCACAGATCCTTGCATTAGCGTACGAAAACTGGGCTGAGACAAGATGAATGCCTAAAGCTATGTTTTTTAGTGAATTTAAACATTGAACAGCTAAAGATTCGTTTCTTTATTTAATTGTACTTTTTGGTAGAAAACGATAATGTCACATTACACGGACCATGACATTCAATTTTTTTTATTTTTTTTCAATTCAATTAATGTTATTTTGATGTCTAATACAATTAAGATATAAGAGGAGCACCAAAAAAAAAAAACTAAATTTTCAAATATATTTTATTTATTTACAAATCACACTTTATTTACCTATATGATAATTACCCAAATAAGGAATATGTATTTACAAAATATTTGCGAAAAATTGCTGAAATAGTATCTTTTTGGGGAGTTTTTTGCTCCGTATGGGGAAATTACAAAAACTTCGTGAAGCTGCCCCTGACAAGTATTTATTATTGCTATTATATTTTGAATCCCACAGCCGAGGTTTTTGCCTACAAAGCTCTATGAGCCTCAGGGGATTTTCATTAGACCATTCAATACTTACGTCAAGAATGAACCTTCCTAAAAATGTATGTGCGAGACGTCCGTTCCGTGCAACGGTCGCTGCAGAATGAGCATACGTAGTATCTCTACCTAGTCTGTGGAATGAGCATTCGCCCGTTCGTACACACCGCGTGCGCTCGCTCGCTATAATCCTTTTGATGTACCGACACGCGGCGGAGCACGGCCAAATGCGAACGAAGGCCTACGCTGGCTCTCGCTCGCTTTCGTTGAGTCGTCCACATTAGCTGTGTTCACTTACACGCTCGAATCATCCGTGCGATTATCGCTCGATCATCCGGAGATAGTGAACGACTTTGGACGTCCACATACAACTGACAACTGTCAAGTGTCAGTTTCATACTATTCCTCCCCTCCACTACTATTTTTCGGATGATCCAGGCGAACGCCCGGACGACGCCGTGAACGATTACGTGTGTACGCGCGGGTGATCCGTGCGTCCTCGAACGTTTATGTGAACAGTGGCCCAATTACAGAACTTGGCTTCAATCAGATTGTCACTTTTTTCATAGCAAAATCGACTCTATCGCAAAGCATTATTGAATTTCACGGCATGAAACCGTCATGATCAACATTACGTAATCGCAGTGCGGGCCCCTGGATTTGTTCGCTTTCGCACGGTAGCCTTCGTTCGCACTCGTTCTCTTGGTTTGGACCCGACATCAGTGGCGCAATTACAGAACTTAGTTACAATCGGATTATCACTTTTTTCAAAGCAATTTCGACTCTGTCGCAAGAAATTGCTTTGAAAAAAGTGATAATCCGATTGTAACCAAGTTATGTAATCGGGCCGCAGAGGCCCTCGGGCGGCTTGATAAACTCGGACACCGGGGGCCCGACCACATAACTTAGCTTCCATCGAATTCTCAATATCGCAACCACTAATGCCTTGCGATAGAGTCGAAATTGCTATGAAAATAAGTGATAATCCGATTGTAACCAAGTCCTGTAATCGGGCCACTGGCCCTGGGCCCTGGAGGCCAGCACTAGAATTGCCGCGACAACTATTCGCGAATAGTCGAATACCGATTAATCGCCATTCACTTTGGCGAATAGTCGAATAACTCGACATTACTATTCGACATAAATAAGGCACTTTAAAAATATTTCTAATTTCTTCTAATGTTGTGAGAAAAGAAAACAATAAAGTTAAAGAAATCTGTTTCATGTTATACATATCTACATATCCGCTCGGTTGTCCACGCGCTGAAGACCGCAGAACCAAACTGATAACCCAAAAACAAAATGGCCGACGCGACACATCTAACCTCAAACTGGTAATTGATTGTATATGCGTTGAGACTACAGGTACTTGATGGTCAACCCACAAAAAAAAGAAGGTCGACGCGACACATCTGGCCCCAAACTGGGGATTTATTGGGTACGTGCCGAAATCACAGGTATCTGATTGTCAACCCACAAAAAAAATAAGGTCTACGCGACACATCTAGCCACGCCGACTTTGCGTAAACAAACAGTTTTTATGACCACTTCATTGAGCGCTTAGATAAACAAACTGGTGATTTATGGAGCTAAATACGTACTGCACATGTTTCAAGTGTTTATGTTGTGGGTTTCGAAGCAAAATAATTATATAAACACGCTTAGATTTGAATGATTATTGAGGTCAATAATGTTCAAAATCGAGTGGCAAAATTTACGTCGCTATCGAGTGGTCCGATGATCGATGAAAACAAAAAAATGTGACTGTAGCGTTAGTTACGATGATCAATGAAAACAAAAAAAGTGACTGTAGCGCAGAAAATCAATCGATCGGATATATATGTAGTATTTTAATTTTTAAATGCTGGCAACCCTTTTCTTGTACATATTTTATGGGGAATATCACTTTTTTCCCCCTTTTGTATTACCCAGCGTTTACTATTGTAGGGGATTTCCCGCTCAATCAATACGCTTGTGTTTAGGGTAGGCGGAATGCATTTATAATTTGATTTTCGACGTCGGTTGACGTTTTTTATTTTTTCTTTCTATACTTATTAGAAAATTGCTACTGAATTAAAGACTTGAATACTTAATTAGTTAAAGTGTTACTTAAAAAGAAGAACAATCATGCCAAACCCAGGAAAAAACTCATGTTTGGCTACATTTTGAAGAGAAGGAAACAGTGCAAAATGTAATTTATGTGGTGTAAAAATAAGTAGAGCAGGAAAAAAAGGAGGAACGACGGCTTTGCAGAATCATTTGAAATTCAAACACCCAGATGAGTATGGTAAAATTTATGGAAGCTCAAGTAGTCATGCTCAACATAATGCTCCCGCAGAATCATCTCCAAGTACTTCCTCATCCACCCAGTTGCCCATTCAGCCTTTGGTGCAACCGTCACTGCAACAACTACTTGAAAAAAAAAAGCTCTGGGACATCAACGACAGCCGAGCAAAAAAATATCACTACTAGATTGGTGAAATGATCGCTATTGACAACGAGCCACTTTCCATCGTCAATCATCATGGGGGCTTTAAACGTCTTATTAATAATACACTATTCCTGGCAGGACATATTTCACTGAGAAAATAATTCCAGACATGTATGAGAGAGTGGTTAGCAAACTAAAAAACGAGTTAGAAAGGGCTGAAGCTATAGCATTCACTACCGATCTTTGGACTTCTTCTGTAAATAATGCTGCATTTCTGAGTTTAACAGGACACTGGATATCAGAAAACTTTAAACTGAATCATGCCGTTCTAAACATGGCTCATTTTCCTGAATCACACACATAAGAAAATATCAAAAGAGAACTGTTACAGTGTGTAACGAAATGGGACATACCCATCTCTAAAATTCAAGCGATTGTTCACGATAATGGGGCGAATATGGTTAAAGGAGTTAAGGAAACTCTACTTCCTTCAGAGCGTTGCTTCATACATACTCTCCAGCTGGTGATAAATAATGCATTAGATAACAGATTTCCAATAAAATAAATTCTTGTTAGTGCCCGCCGCATAGTGACACATTTTAATCATTCAGGATATACAAAACTTTAAAGTATTCAATCTGAGCTCGGACTTCCTAAGCATAAACTGATTCAAGATATTCAAACTCGCTGGAACTCAACATATTACCTACTGGAGCGTCTATTTGAGCAAAAAAGAGCAATTTCGGTGTATATTTCACAATCAAGGAGCGTGAATTTTGAAAATTTGACCAGTGATCAGTGGGAGGTTATAGAACATCTGTTAAAGCTCTTAAAACCTTTCGAAGAGATAACAAAAATCACGAGTTCCACATATGCACCTATATCAGATGTGATACCTAGCACTGTTTCATTAACCAGATACCTAATGAAAGATGCGCTGATTCAACAAACTGCACACGTTGATGATTTTAGAAAGGCGTTAATAGAAAATATGCAAGCCCGTTTTAACTTGGACGATCTATGCTTCAGGAAGACATATTACTTGTCGACATTTTTAGACCCCCGCTACAAGGACTTTTACTTTGACGCTACCCAAGCTGAACGGATCCGTAGAGCTGCGCTCAGAGAAGGTCTTAGGCTTTCTTTAGATGACGAAAATGATGATTCGGATCCAGAAACGGCATCCAAAAGGTCTCGTTGAGACAATGAAAGTGAGCATGTCGATTCAGAAACTCATAAACTATTTTGGGCATGTCTTGAAGAATCATCTATAGAGCAGCCTACTGAAGAGCAACCCAAGAATGCCACTGCTGAAGAAATCACCCACTACATCGCATTAGCAAAGGCTGACAGAAAAATAAACCCATATGAATGGTGGGCTTTGAGTACCAATAAGAATATATTTCCTACTTTAAGTAAGCTTGCTAAACAATACTTAATCACACCAGCAAGCTCTGTTTATTCAGAAAGACTATTTTCCGAGACAGGTTTAGTTTATGAGGAACAGCGAAACCGACTTGCTCCCAAACGTGCAGAAAAAATAGTTTTTTTGCACCACAATCTACCTCTGTTGGATTTTAAATATTAATTAAAAAGCCTAACTAATTTAATTTCATTAATATGATAGGCACAGGCACATATTATTACCGATAATAATTTATACTGTGTATTGTTTTATTAAGGAAAATAATAAAAATTGATTATTTTTAACTCATTCGTTTTTTGTTCGTTAAAAGTTTATTTTAGACTATTCGCCGAATGCCGAAAAATACTAGCTATTATTCGGTATTCGACGAATATCAAAAAAATGTCGAGTAATACCGAATACCGAATAATAGCGAGTATTCGCGGCAACTCTAGCCAGCACTACCTCATACGACAAACAAACAAATACATTGTAAAAAAATATTTTTTGTTAAACTACCTCTACTATTTACCAAAAAAATACACAAATGCTTACCTTGCTAATGGGCCGGTCATGTTGAAGCGAAATAATAAAAAATAACAGTTAAAAAAAGCAGGTGGGGCTGGGTCAGGGTGCACGTTCATTTTTTTATCGTGAACCGTCACGTACAAATCGCAAGTTATACCAAATTGTCCCACCTATCCTTACACATTAACAGCAATCCCCAACTTTCCACTCATCTCCACCTATCCCCTCCCATATACACGGATTTAGTTCACTTAGGTCAGATTTGACCTGTAATTTTTGACATCTGCTGTCAATACTGGATGTTTTGAGGTTTGACAGCTGTTACTTGTCTATTTAACAACTGTCCTCCGAAATTAAGATCTCGATGATATCTATCACTTTTGTAAATAAACTACTAGTCTAGGATCAATAGTTACAGAGTTATAGCCCTTTTAAATTTGACAGCTGTCCAAAACAAAGATATTGACGAGATCTATAACTTCTGTAAATAAACTATTGGTCAACGATCAATAGTTTCCGAGTAATAGCTGTTTTAAGTTTGACAGCTGTCACCCAAAACGAAGATATCGATGAGATCTATCACTTCTGTAAAAAAGAACTATTACTCAACAATCAGTAGTATCTGAGTAATCGCTATTTTAAGTTTGACAACTGTCATTCAAAATGAAGATATCGATGAGATCTGTCACTTCTGTAAAGAAACTACTAGACTTTGATCAATAGTTTCAGAGTTATAGCCCTTTTAAGTTTGACAGCTGTCAAACAAAACGAAGATATCGATGAGATCTATCACTTCTGTAAAGAAACTACTAAACAACGATAAATAGTTTCCGAGTAAAAGCGGTTTTAAGTTTGACAGTTATCATCCAAAACGAAGGTATCGATGAGATCTATAGCTTCTGTAAAAAAACACTAGTCTAGGATCAATAATTTCACATTAGTTATAACCTTTTTAAGTTTGACAGCAGCTGTCATCCAAAACTAAGATATCGATAAGATATATCACTTATGTAAAGAAACTACTAGTCAACGATCAATAGCTTCTGAGTAATAGCTGTTTTAAGTGTGACAGTTGTCATCCTACTTCACAATATAGTAAAGAGAGATTCCATTTTCGACAGAAAAATAACAGAACAAAATGTGAACTTTATCTTACACTATCTATTTTCTATTATTATATTTTTGCTCGGCATCTATATGTTTTTTCTAGGTTCTGGAACAGCCAAGGACCTTGTACATACATACTACCGGCACCACCCCACTGCGATTTATACTTTTCGAGATCCGTTTTGGTACTTCCAATAACCATAACACATCCAGGCCACACGATGTCTACTTTTTCTTCTTCTTCATCTCATACCTATATTAAACCGTAAAATTCAAATTCATATCAGACCTGAACTTTTGTTCGGCAGCCAAATATTATTCAATTATTGTTTGTTTTATGGAATTTATATACTAATGTAATAGTATATAAATTCCTTGGATTGTACTTCATAATATTACGTCATATCCTTTCCAACCGGTACGACATTTCCGTCTCATGTCTGTAATTACTTCCGGTAGTTTTTTTTACATGGCCATCTTTTTCTGTTTCCAATATTTTTTTCAATAGATGGCACGGCACTACTATCACCACTTTTGTAAGACGTTTGTAAGCAATGACATAATCTGAAGATATTTTAATATTTTAATGCAATAATCCGAAACCGATAAATAAAGGCACTACATCAGTGCAACTCCCTAAGCCAATGCGTTTTTATACGTTTTATATTAGTTCACTTTGTATGTTTGTATGTTTGTAACCGACTCCTTTGGACGCTATTTTGACCCACTTTAAACGGTCAAATTTCAATCCAAATTTTGCACACCTGTCAAAGACCGATGACAATGCAATAATTCGAAAAAAAATAAAAAAAAAAATACTAAAAAGTAGACAATAAATAATAGTTT
Organism: Alsophila aescularia; assembly: GCA_946251855.1. Taxonomy (NCBI): domain Eukaryota; kingdom Metazoa; phylum Arthropoda; class Insecta; order Lepidoptera; family Geometridae; genus Alsophila; species Alsophila aescularia. The sequence goes on along the minus strand of OX276375.1, from coordinate 43,963,984 downwards.
AATAAAAAAGTTTTATTTCAAAAAAATCGTAGGGTTCATGGGTCAATAATGAGAAGCACCCCACGCTTTTTTTATATAAATCATTTTTTTCTTATTTACACTATTCAAATTTATTTTCTATTTTTTAGTTTGGTTTTCTATATGAAGCGTGGTTTTTAGTTTTATTAAACTATTATTTATTTGAAATCAGATTTTCAAAGCAATATCAACTCTAACGCGCCGCATTAAGTGCACGCTGTGCAAGTGATATTAAAAATATGATGCAACAAGGTAGGTAGTCGCACTGCTGAATGCGTTGGGTAATCAATGTGACACTTAGTATCTTTAAATACGACCACAGACCATTTAGGACATAAAATGTACGCCAGTAAGCGTAATTCAAAATCTTTGGACCTTGCACAGTGACTGCGAGACTGCGAGACATGTGCACGTATTCCGTAACTTTTGACCTACAACTTCAATCCAAATTAGGTAGTTTATTGGGATTGCGCAACTTGTCTTGCCCCATTTTCATGCCTTTTCAATCGATAGTAAACAAATTTATCAATTCAAAGTTGTCACTTACCAATTAAGAAAATTAATTACACTGTCATTGCAAAATAATGCATTAGACCTCCTGTAATCGGCACTGCTATTACGCAATATTGATCATATCGGTTTCAATCCGTCAAATTCATTAATGCGTTGCGATAGAGTCGAAATTGCTATGAACCCTGCGTTCGAGATGACGAGATGGCGTTGTGGGCAGTTTCGAAATGTACAATTTTAACAATTTCTTTGAACATTTTCAACACTTTTGTCATTTTTGCAACTTTTGACACTACCGATCCTTTCCGAACCAAATGGAAAACGACCCTATCCCTTACGTAATAAAGTTTATTTTCTTATGTCAACATGTCATCTAAACATGCAAAACGAACGGTGATCGAAAACGTTCAGAACGGTAATTTCGCCCACAAATTTTCAAAGAAAACGCCAAAAGTTGATCATATTTAGCGTTTTTAACAGTTATTTTCACCATTTGCTACAAAACGAACGGCCCCGAAGAAAGTGACAATCTGATTGAAACAAGTGATAATATGATTGAGACCTACAGCCCGATTCCGTAACTTGGCTTCAATCGAATTCTCAGTATCGCAACCACTAATGCCTTGCGATAGAGTCGAAATTGCTATGAAAAAAGTGATAACCCGATTGTAGCCAAGTTATGTAATTGGGCCACTGGATACGGAATCGCACTGCGGGCTGCGAGTAGCCAGAACGATGCGAGTTGCGAGTTTACTTCACATCGGTTAGGTTGTTCATGTTGTATAACACGAAAAACTGGTTCGAACGAATCTTGTATTGGCAAGTTGGCAGCACTGATTATGACATGACATCAAGCAAGATGGCGAGTTCATCTCCGTTTGGTGGTTCTCTGTTATAATTTTTCACGTTTTGATGATTTTCTGAACTTATTTCGTAATGTCATAGTGGATGAAAAAACGACAAGAAAATCTATATGTGTTTTAAAGTCTTCAAAGTACTTTCAGAGTGTTCAAAGAAGATATGATGTGGATCTAACCCACCTGAGGAATGTTGGTTTTTTTCAGTGATTTGTGATTCGGTCAGGTGTTTTCGTTTTAGCCAAAATTGAAATTTTGTTCTTGCGCAGTGAGTGAAGTTCCACAGTTCAGATGTATTTGTGCCGCGGGGATGCTAGATGTCGGGACTGTTTCCAATGTTGGGAAACAAAAGCGTGAACTATTTGTTTTGATATACCGTGCTAAAGTTTATTGAGAAGGTTGGACGGAGAAAGAGCTCCGGCCGGAGTGATGGCCTTCAGCGAGGTAAGTCTTTTGTTGCACAGCATCACAGATCCTTTGTTGTCGTCTTTCATCTACTATCTGGTCAGCAAAAGTTTCGTTCATCTTTTGTGTCCAGCAAGAAATGTAAACTTAGCCCAGGTAGGTGCTCTATCCTCATCAAAAATTGTTATCATCAATTACTCAGTAATCTTACTTCTACAGATTAAATTAAAGATAATGTGGATTAGGCTTTCTAGTTGGTTTTACCATATTTTTTTACTGCATAAATTTCTTACACTATTTGAACAGCTTGTCTGAATAAATACTTCTTATATTTTCCTCATTTATTAGCCTAAATTTGCGTTCAGTTATATCATCATCATCAAATAATTACAATAACAAGCTGGAAGCATTCTCACAGATAGAGTATGGGCCTTAGTCCACTACAATAATATAATAAGGTTGGTGGATGTCAAAACAAATTCATTGAAATGGTCAAAATTATACAGATTTATTGAATGATCTATATTACATACCTATTTGATGGGCCACATATTAGCCACAAACAAGATCTTATGGGCATAGCTTTCATGCGTCTTATCTGTGTTATATCAAATATTTCTAGTTGACGTCATTCTTGTATTTCTTCATTTATTAGTATGATAAAATAAAAGGATTTTAATTGATTACAGGTGTTATTAACATATAGTTTATTTGCATAGAGATCATCACAAGTTAGTTTAATGCATGGATGTTATCCATGCTTCAACATTTGCTGATATCTTTTAACTCGCCTAATGTCTTGTTGTATACACAAATCTTTTGTTTTTAAAGTGTTCACGCGAGAAGTGAGGGTATACCATACTATTTAAAATCATATACACATATACACACATTGAATGTGTAATATAAAAATAAATGGACATCAGTTCTATTATTTATTATAAAACAAGTTTTTGCGATTACCTACCAGTATAGTCAAAAAATAATTTACTATATTCCTACAGTTTTTTTACAACAAAAAATACCAACAGCTTTAATCTACCTTATGCATTTGTTGCATATGATTTGAGCAGCATCTGCATTCTGCAAAAGTCACTTATGTTATTGGTACAGACCAACACTATCCCCCATTCCTATAAAAATGAAACAAGTTGATTTTCCAACATTTCGTTGCATTTTTTTTTGTTTGGCGTTTATGTCAAAAGCTGATCGACAGTAAGCGAAAACAGTTCATTTTAAGATATAGGAACTTGCAGTAGATCACAAGCTCAACAACAGATTGAGTTACAGTCATCATATCAAATAACTGCCAACACTCATAATCATATCAAATATTCATAAGCCTTATTCATTAATTATATTATTATGATGTATAATCCTTATTATTAATTCTTAATTTAGTATTTTCTTTAGAGGGAACTAGATGTTGCGCTGCGCGGGCTACAGTATATAGCAATAAAAACTATCCAGTCATTCAAACTATCACAATACCAAATTTTATCAAGTTTGGTTCAGCCATTAAGTTGTTACTTAGCATACAAAGTTACTTTCGCTTTTATAATATTAGTATGGATTAGGAATTGAAGATTCATCAACATTCAGCCTTATGTTTGGTCTAAAACTGTGCTAAATACACTATTTGTGTAATATATAAATAATAAGTCAATCTAGAGTCCCATTCTAACAATCACACAAATATTTAAATATTATTTTTGACTCCTGGACAAACAACAGAGATTTTGCAATTGTGCTCAAAGAAGTTGTAATGAAACAAAAATTTCTCATCTAAGATTTTAATCCAAAATGTAACATCTCATCAACATCATGGAGGCCTTCTCATTCTTGGATAGAGGCCTCTCCCCTATTTTATTCTACTTGATACTTGGATGAACACCAATTTATTTTCCACAACTAGGCTGATTGTCAGCCTCTTTTGCGTGATCTAGGCGGCAACCACTAGTTTGTTTCCACTCCCAACGATCTATTGCCTGGTGTATCCAATCTTGACCTCTGTGTCTTCAGATATTGTCACCCAGTGCTGATGCGCTCGGCCTCACCCTCTGGTATTGGCCCTGGGTCCTCACTCAAAGACTCGCTTGTCCAATGGCTCGCGTCCATTCTTGCAATGTGTTCTGTCAGACTGCTATAAATTGTTAAAACCTTATCTGACCATATAAATTAGGATTAATCAGGTATTCAGCCTTCAGCTTCTGTGATATGATGTTGGCCCAGCATAGGGCCTAATAGGTTGACACTGATATAATTTTACTTTTACGTTAGTTTGTAGCTGCAATCTTATCCACCATTGTCATTCAATTACAAAGCACTTAACTAATTTATCCAAGTTGTGTAATTCTCATTATTTGATTGAATCAATTAGAAGGGTCATAGCTTAACTAGGCCAGGTAGTTTCTCTTTATTTACGTATCCATTACCAAGGGACTTCCCTACCTACTTTTTTCACACTGATTCGTCATCAATAATTGTCCACACTCCCATCTGACCTTAGAATTTTAATTTTATAAATACCTACGCAAAAGTTAAAGGTAGTGTTTTAAATTATAATAGGTAAAGGTAATAGAGGTGTATAATGGATAAATAATCTACTAAAGATAAAATCATTTATTTTTCCGTTCTTTTCTCACAGAGTTGCTTATCATTTTGAAAATCTGTCTAGTCTACTCTAACTCTAGATGTCCCGTAAATGTTAATGTAGTTAGTAGGTAACTTTAGTTGTTTCATTATCTTAACATGAGGATGCTCTTAAAACTTTGAGAATACCTCCTTTACGACCATTCTGTTACCTCGTTCATTGTCTTTCGTCCTACTTTACTGCACTCAAAATATGTGTATCAATAGTTAAAAATTACATAACAAGTTGCCGCATCTCTAATTTGAGAGTGTTTGTAAATGTCAGCAGTCGCAGCATCGCTTGAGGTGCGATGACGCAACTACCGTTATTCACACGGCGACGCCTGTTATTCACACCGGCTTACAATGCACTAGATATTTGGCGAGGTTCTTGGGCATGCTATTCAGTGTAACATCCTCTTATTGGCGGTAACCGTTTCACAATTGTGGCGGTTAGAGGCAGTTTCCCACGGTGCGATTATTATTCCGAACTGGATAGCGGCATAGTAGAAACAGACTAGGTATGACGGCGGGCCGAGGCTTCGTGCGTGGCCGTCGGTACCGGCGTGAGAAACTGAAATGCACTGTTACAGATTTGGAATTGACCTCTATCGTGGACATAAAGTATGACTTATAACATGTGACATGCCGCCAAATCTGTATTCGGTCTGTCGCTGCTCGGCTCGAAATCGTGAATCATTAAAAATATACCAACTTCAGTTCGTGCATAGAAGTTTTGGTTTTACATTATTGAGAATTCTGATAGACTAAACAATTGGCCGTAGTAACCGCGTGTACCTAGAGGTAAATATTGTGTGGTTTGGTTTGCATACAGTGGCATACCTTATCTAAATGGGCCGTGGTTTCCTCATCGACCCCGATTGCACCCGGACTGCACGTGAGCTCGCCAACGCCAATGTAAACGGAACCGCTCCATCCTTTGTAACCGAGCACATCGTTCACCAGCCACTTTGACAGGAGTCGGCTCTGAAAGGTCTACATATATTGCTAACTGTACCTGACAACAAAATGAGGACCGAACGAGCCAAAGTTAAATGTGGTCGCATCGCAATACAATGGGAATGTTCGGGTTGGTTGAACGTTGTTATTGTTACTAATGAAATTGCGAGTTGAAATTTGCTTTCTCAAGTTGGTGTGCGAATACGCGCATTAAAACGAGATATTTTCGAGATCAAAAGTCCGGATTAGAGAATTGCGGAGCCTGCTCATCTATCTACCCTCTATTTATTCAAAATAAATTTTGATTTATTTTTACCTCGTCAATGATGCATAGAAAAAATCTATCTGTGAAGTCCCGTCGTGAAGCAACGTTACAATCGGGCAGATGCCTACCTAACCGTTTCGATCGCGCTTCGAACGATCGCAACTATTGGAAGAGCCATTCTGTTGCCTCCATCGCGTCGATTCGATGCGGGCAAAATCTCTGTTAGTCAGTCGTGCGCGCAGGGTCAACAACCCGGACTTATCAACAATCAAATTTGTAGGGCCGCTCGTGTAACTTCGCCGTATTTGCATAAGAGCTATTCGTGCCACCGAAAAACAAAAAGCAAGCTGGAAAGTTCCATTTGCCGTAACATACATTGTTCGCGTCTCGACGTAAAATTTTGTCCGGACACGGTGCCGCTCGCTGGTGTGTGTAACTTGGATAATATCCAAAGAGACTCTAGTTTGCTCTCGCGTTTGTCGCAGGTACTTTATAAACACCTGCCTAAGTCGGTTTATTCTGTTTGTTCTTTGTCTTTTCTGAATGTCTGAGAATCTTGCTCTGAAAAGATAACGTCTGTAGTGAAAAATCACATTTGTTACTCTATGTTAAAATTTACCGAATTTTTATACTATCTAATATAAGCTGATTAAATGAGAGTTAGATTGAAAACACCGCGGCATTTTGCAACTGCAAATAAACTGTCAAAATGACTTATTCAACATCGGTACCGAACCATATAACGAGGCTCACCTCTGACCGCTCCATTCGTGATCCAAGTGAACTATTGGGCCTAATAGGTGAAAGGCGCCCCACTACAGATTAGGAAATAGACAGCACGTACCACCCCGTCCTCTTCGTGCCCCCATAGCAGGCACGAATTCTGCAATGTTGTTCTGACCTAGACACGCCTCGGTGCTAAAATAGATCAATAACCAATAACGAATAGAGATAGCAAAGCTTTCTTTAGTCCGTATCGAAAGAAGGTCACGACCGATATAGTAAAACGTACTTCTAAAGTAGGCAATAAAACTATCATCGATGCATTAATCGTGTGCTAAATTCTGTAAACAGTTTCACATCGGATTAATTCAATTTGGAATAGCGGAATATCGAGTAGGTAGGTATGTGACGAACGCAGAAAGGTTGACCCGAATATTTAGAAACGTTTATATTTTTAAAAGTTGCATTTAGTATTTTGATACGAGATCGGAGCGTGGCGAGATGGTTAAATAAAATAAACACGCGTGAAGGAATGTGGGGCGAGATTGGAAAGCATCGAGTTGTTACTCCTACGTCCGACAGTTTGTATTATTCGCTCGAGCGATATCCGTTTCGTTTGCTGCACGAACAATGTTTTAATAATGTAAACTTAATCAATACAAACGCTCCATCGAAATGTAGGCCAAGCTGTGGAACTTGACCTGGTAATCCGATTCATAAAAATGTAAAGGTAAGAACCTCACAACCTCACTAACTAGACATTTTACTGAGACCCCGGTTCAGAATACAATTACCCTGATTATTTAAAAAGGCAGAAGCTACTTACGTTAAGCTTTTAAGGAGATCGCCGTTTTTATTGAAAAGTTTTTAAAAGATGACATTTTGTCAGGGACATAATACCAACTTCAGTAAAGTTTTCGATGACTACGCACGTTTGTTTGAACATACTGTGTTAAACTTCTTGTGAATATGATATGCCTGTTTATTAATTAATCTATCCATACCAATATATAAAAGTGAAACGTTGTCTGTTTGTTTGTTTGGGGAGCTTACACGCGATAACAGCTGGACGGATATTGATGAAATTTGGAATGGAGGTAGCTTGTAGCCTGGAAACTTTTCATCCCGGAAAATTGTAACTTTCCACGGGAAAACTGGAAAATATTGATTACCCGCTGTAAGGATCGGTTGCCATGGAAACGAAATAACAAGTCTGTCAAAAAACATCACGATTATTGTTACTATACCTACTTTTGCATTGGTTTTTAAAATCCTAGAAGAACATAAGATGCTTTTTTTCGCGATAAACGAAAAAAAAAAAAAAAGAAAGAAAGCTAGTACTTAGTACCAAAAAAAATGGTCCATGGGACTTAAAATAAGCCAAGTAAAAAACGATATTAAAAATTGTGTCTGTATGTTTGTTACGTAAAAAACTACTGGACTGACTGCGATGCGGTTTTCACTGTTGGATAGCTTAGAATTTGACTTAAAAACTGGTGTACTTGGTATCTCAATCCGATGAATAGAAGCTGAGCAATGGATACAAAACTATTTGACTGCTGAAATAATTTGGGAGAATACTGGTAGCTACTGTTATTGTACTGGTACTTTTGATCCTGAAAGAACACTTCCCAGAGAGATGAGGTCATCTATAGAATATTTAAAAAAATCTTAATCATAAAATTTAGATTGATTGAAATATTCTAGTCTAAGACTTAAATTTTCGGCCGTTTATCACTTGGCTTTCATCATAAGAGCAAGCAAACGTTAAATGTTATCTTAAACCGCGTTAAAATGTTATCTTAAAACGAGTAAAAATATTGCTAAGTCTGTAGCAATAAAATAAGTTGTTCCTACGTAAAGTATAGGTCCTGGAACGTGCTCCAGCAACGGTCATCGAGGCGTTAAATTGACGTGGACCTTAAATATTCATGCAGGCTTGCCGCCTCTTGCCCATCAATATTAATAACTTGCCGCAACGGGTGATAGAAAAGCGCTTTACCAATAAATTGCTCTAACAGTTTTATTTTGCTGTTAAACTATCAATTTACAACATGTGGACTCCCCGTGTATTCATTCATAGGGTAATCGATTTCGATTATTGCTTTATTGCTAGCCGAAGCAGTTTATTAATTTGTCCGACGCCTAGTAATATGTTGAATTTCTCATTACCATCATCGGCTCTTTTGTCCTATCCTATCGTGTATTTAAGCGGTTTACTTTGCAGATTCTAATGACACGAATTCTATCCCCACGACAATATAAGAATATGAGAACCTTCCATTCTGAAATCCAGATGCTGCAGGGTTACTCTGCCTACGTAAACCATGATTTAATTAAATATTGATAAAATCAAGCAGAGACTTTGTAATTGAACGGCTCCTAAATAGGTACAGTCCTGTACTGCTTAAAATTAAACGGAAATCTCTCAGAAGAAGTTACCTGTTTGTGTTACTTTTTTCTTATTTTGCTGCCATTATCAATATATCATAATTTTCCAGCATATAGAGAGCCCTCTTTCAGTATAGGTGTAGGTACTTCTTCTTCAACTTGTTTCGCCTTCTCTTTTGAGTTTGTTTGGTTGGTTGGTTCTTATCAACTTTTCGCATCGCATTAGCCATCTTATATCTATCTATCTATCTATCTATAGAAAATAATTGCCGTGCATTTTTCTCGAAAATGTCTCGACCGATTTGAATAGTTCTTTTTTGTTTTGTTCACGTCAAAACTGCGGTGGTTTAGGAAAAATATATTAGGATAAACTGTTTTTTTTAGTATCATTGCCCAGCCGGGTGAAACCGCGGGGCGCTAGCTATAATATTGTACTGCGTAGTGTACAATATTTCAAACTTATTGGAGTAGCAGTTCAGCGTCTCGTATATTATATTTGATAGACTATTCCATTAAAATACCTAAGCTGTTAAGTAGGTGAATAACCTCAGTTAATGAACTTCAGCCGATCATAGGCCGGCGCGTCCCATCTCATTTATCATCGCATGATTGCAGTTTTTATAGCATGTTTCACTTGCTCACCTCGCTGGTTCGCGACAGGTAGCTTTGATTAGAACTTGCCTGGAGCTATCAGCAAGTAATGTAATCATTCGTTTAAGGCTAGTGCCTACAGAACAGCGTATAATTAGTGCGGCAGTCTCCCGTGTTGTTACAAAGAAAAATTGTATTGTTTATACACGTATTCACTTTTTACTTTGCTGTGAGATTGCTAGATTTTTTTTTCTTCTATGAGATTTCCATTCCCCAATTCATGACAGACTCATACATATAATAACTAGCTGTGCCCGCGGCTTGGCGTGGTCATTTAATTTAAAAGTAGTTCATACGTGTTATTCCACGACTAAAAGTACCTGTAAAGTACAATTACTTAAGTTACTACGTTTCTTCAAAATTCATTCAGCCTTCAAATTGTTTTTTATCGGTTGCTCGGCATCTAATCATGGGATTAAGATACCAAGTACCACAGTTTTTTGTCAAACCCTAAGCTATCCAACAGTGAAAACCGCAACGCAATCGGTCCAGTAGTTTTTACGTAATGCGCGAACTAACAAACAGACATACATGATTTTTAAAAATGTTATATATTCTTCCTTATATGTTATATATCCTATTTTAAGTATCCTAGGCCATTTTTTTCAAATTATATTTTTTGTGTCTTTTTCGTACTTATTGCTTTATTATAAATATCTATCTTTGTGATCTATAATTATAATAAAGCAATAAGAACGAAAAAGTCTGTACAATGAAGATAATAAAAAAAAAAGGTCTAGGGTACTTAAAATAAGCTCCTGAACAAGTTTTTTTTTTTTTTTAAATCGTGTCTGTCTGTATGTTTGATCGCGCATTACATAAACACTACTGGACCGATTTCGATGCGGTTTTCATTGTTGGATAACATAGGGGTTGACTTAAAAACTGGGGTACTTGGTAGGTATCTTAGTCCGATGATTAGATACAGAGCAATCGATAAAAAACTATTTGATGGCTGAACGAATTTTGAAGAAATGTAGTATATTGTACTTTGTAGGTACTTTTGGTCCTGGAATAACAAGTATGGGCTACTTTTAAATGAAAAGACCACGCGGGCAAAGCCGCGGGCACAGCTACTAGGTAGATAAATATAGATAGATAGATAGATATACTGTAGTGCTATCTTCGATGAATGTATTCTGAACGTGCCACGAGCGTTTACTCACACTTGGTCACGTCTATTATGATGTTTCAAGTGCCATTCCGTTAGGTGTCCAGTCAGACCGGCTCTGACAACCTGTCGCACAAACCGAATTATGTAAATAGGCAAACGCTTTATTTCATAAGCTATGTTTAGGAATGTTGCTAGTATGGGGACAGCTCAGTATAACAAAGTTATGGGCGGAATAGCTCAATAGGTATTAAATACGAGAATAATGGAGTATGTAGTTTTTTATAGTTTGCTAAATCTTATCGCCGGCTCTTATCAGTAGTAACGTCTTCTGTTTTTTAATCGATTTCACAAAAGGAGACGGTTTTATGTTCGACTGTATATGTATATATTTTTAATGTATGTACACCGATTTCTCCGTCAATTGAGGACCGATTTTGAAATTTTTTTTTTGTTTGATTGCATGTACTCTCCAGGTGGTCCCATATAAATTGTATCAAAATTGGTTCAATAGTATTTCGAGAATAAATTGTTTTTTTATTAAATGCATTTTATTTTGTGTTTATATTGCCTCAAATCTCTAAGATTTCTGAATCGATTTAGATGGTTGTTGTTTTATTCAAAAGAGTAGATTTAGAATTGGTAATTTTTTTAGTTATTATTTAATCCGATTCGATAATTTGAAGTCGTTTTTTTTGTACCATGTTATTTTCTACAGCACTTTTCGTTTCTATGATATACCTACATAACTGTCATTAGACTGTTCGTCAATTCACGCAATTCATTACTTTATTTTCTACAACGGGATTTCACATGCCTTTAATTTATAAGGTTAGTTTTAGTTACTTATTTCTATGATTCTATAAACGGCTAGCACACTGACTGCGGTTACGCACTCTACCTGACTAAATCTAATCCTGTCACCATTATGTTTGAACAAAAACAGACCATCTCAGATTTGGAGGCAATAAGTAGTGTTGAAATATCGACACGAAATATAGAACCAAACTTTTTTAACCATTTCGATCAGTTATCGTATGCCATACTTATGTTATGCTGTGATATCAATATCACCACAGCCTCTGGTGTCCTACTGATGCGCAGAAAGTTTATAGTCTTATCCCGAATTATACAAGTTCGACTTCTCGTGATCTTTTTGGTGTTTGCACCAGTCAGTAGGCGTCGGATTCGCAAAAGATTGCAAGTCTTCATTAATTATCTACACTAATATTATAAAGAGGAAATATTTTAGGAACTTTTTGTATGCTTGTTTGTATTGGATAAATTCAAGAAATACTGAACCGATCTGAAAAATTCTTTCACCTATAGGAAGCTACATGGATGAGTTGAATTTATTTATCAATAATTTGGGTCCCCTACAAAAATTGTATTACTTATTGCACATATTTTTTACTTTATTGTAACAACCCAAGGTATAAAAAATTTGCCTATAAAAATGACGTTCAGTCACTGTAAGGAACGGAATGACATGTTGCCGTGGAAACGAAATAATAACAAGTCTGTCAAAAAGCACCAGGAGCGTTGCTGCCAAAGATTATGAATTACGCTTACTGGCGGTTTTTTTTAGAGGTTACTTAGGGTATAAAAATCTTAAAAGTAAGAAAAATGCCGCGGTGTGAGCGCTACCCGTGCGAAGCCGGGGCGAGTCACTAGTCAGAAATAAAAGATAATGGAGCTATCCGGTTATGCTCAATGGTAGGTAATTGATTGCCAGACATTGCATCGGTCAACCGATGCCCTTGGCCCTAAGGATAAGATTTACTCCAGTCTTCAGCACGCAAGCCGGAAATGTACGGCTAGATTAGATTAGATACCTTAGTAAATACTAAGGTAATTAGGTATTGATCTACGTATCAATTTCATAATTGACGCAGTTCATTAATGCCGCGCATTAATTAACTCTTGTCAGTAAAACAAAAAATCGTAGGTGTGGGTATATACTTTCGTGTTAGTAGGTAGAGCTACGTTACGTATTCTGTGTGACTGACAGTTAAACTCATTTGAGTTACATGCTTGCAAATTAGCCACTGTCTTTGTTGTGAACGCTTGAATTTTAAAGCAAAATTTGTGATCACAATGTGCTTTGTTATCTCGTACCGTATTTATCTCGACGAGATTAAAAGGCGAGAAAATATGTGTGCGTCAATGGTTAGATTCATATAAATCTGGGATTTTCAGTCTGATAAATGACTCTGTAAACCAGAGAATAAAGAAGAAGAAAAACGTTAAATATGTAGCCTCATTTATCTGAATTAAAACAACGTCTCGTATTGCATAAATTACTGACAGCAAAATCGGAATTGATGGCACTTTTACATGAATATTAGAGCTTCTACTTTGATGCCTATAAGATAATGTCCAATTTAGATTTTTCTGTGTCTGGTGGAACATAAATGCCACAATGGCAATGATCACAAGATTTACTGTCGTGATTCGGCGCTTGCTACAGATCGTATAATAGTCACTATAGCTTCCAGTCTCCACGTAGGACACAAATCCATACTGTCTCTAAGTGTTTGGTCACAACTTGTGTAGGTGTGTAAGTACGTACTTATTCAATGCAGCACACTAAGTTATTACGCATTTACAATGTGCCAGTAAACTTATGATAATTGCGATCTTATTGTCGGTAACTGTCAACAACAAAACCTTGACGGAATGTTAAATTAGATACTATGCAAAAATATTTGTATAAAAAACGCTTTAAATGTCATTCGAAGCAAATATAGATGGTTTATGCAAAATAACTTCCTTGTAATAGAGCGGAATTTCTGTGTAGGTATTTATTTTGAGGAAGGAAAGGTCTGAGAGACCATGTAAGCCCAGTTCAAAACTGCAGTCATTATACATACAGATAACTTCCCCCAAAAGACTCGCTTAGGCATAGCGAGGGCTTCCACTGAAATTTTGAAATGGATAATTTATTCATCGTTGGGAACTGAGAAATCGTAGAGTAATATCCCCTTAATTTCGCCGAAATCAACGTAGAAAATATAGACCTTATTTCAACAGAAAACAAAACCTTTCTAGGCCTAGTACTGCCTGCAGCAATAGATTGGATACCGATCAACAATTTCGTTCCTTCGTCGCATTCGGTAGATAGGTACCTACCTATTTCAGCAGTTCAATAAGCAGATTGCGTTACGGTCAAAAATTGCTTGGTATTTTAAAATGTGTGTATAGCGACACGGTTCATTCTAATCGTCGATTAAATGTTGCGTGACTATAGCTACTAGCCACAGGCACTTTCCAAAATTACCCACTTCCATTCAGTATTTTTATGAAGAGGTCGCTGAAAGGTGAGTTTCGTCTATTTGGTAATCGGCCTGTCTCGTTTTTATAGTTAAAAGGTACTTTGTTACAAATCGAGATGAAAAGACAGAACTAGATAATTCAGCCTTCGCTCGTGTTTGAGCCGGTCTGGCTTTTCCACACATCACAGTTAGCAATATTAAATAGCATGTTGAATTTTTTAACAGCAGAAACGCTAAAAACAAAAAAAAAACAAATCAACACATTACACCGGAACCAATAGTCGTTAGTGGCATGCCTATTGAATTTGTGCAAGAGTTTGTCTACCTAGGACAAACTCTTATGTTAGGCAGAAACATCTTTGAGAGGAAGCCGATAGGCGGATTCGGCTGAGCTGGGCAGCATTTGAGAAACTTCGTCATGTCTTCTCGTCGCCCATCCCACAGTGCCTAAAGACGGAGGTCTTTAAGGTGGATGGTGCATGACATGAATTTCACTAGATGGCGCTAATGTCAATATTAGCTTAGTTTATTTCTTTGGACTTAAATTGCAGTTAGGTTAGATTTAAAACTTTATTCGCGGTTAAATCACTATACGATGTTAATGTTTGATCTATAGTTTTCATTGTCAAACTAATATTTTAAACGTATTCGTTCCCTAACAATTTGCGTTCAAGACTTGACTCAAGATCTGAACCCAAATTTGTAAGGTTCATCATCATCATCATCAGCCCGTGTCAGTCCACTGCTGGACATATGCCTCTACCAAAGCACGCCACTGAGCCTGATCTTCGGCTCTTCTCTTCAAACTGCTGCCAGTCACTTTGCGTATATCGTCGCTCCACCTAGCTTGAAGGCGCCCTGCATTACGGTTACCGAGTCGCGATCTCCAATCAAGAACACTTCTACCCCAACGGTTATCAGTCCTTCTACAAATATGACCAGCCCACTGCCACTTCAGCTTACTAATCCTAAAGACTATGTCAACAACTTTGGTTCTCTGTCGGAACACCTCATTCCGGATACGATCTTTCAGAGAAACTCCAAGCATAACAATTTCTATAGCCCGCTGAGCGACCTAAAATTGGTGGACTAGTCGTACCGTGATGCGTGAGTGTCCACGACTCGGCTCCGTATGTCATAACAGGTAGAACACACTGGTTGAGAACTTTTATCTTCAAACTTTGCACTTTTATTGTTCTTTTGCGGGTCTCATCCTCGAAGTTGTTTTTACCTAGCTGCAAAGTTTTCCCCAGATAAACATACTCCTGAACAACTTCGAGAGCAGTTCCGTTAACAGCAATTGGTTCCGGAATAACATGTTCGTTGAACATAGCCTTGGTTTTGTCCAAGTACATCCGGAGCAACGGACAACCAAGGACAAACCAAGCGTACTTTAGCGGAATAGATCAAAGAATACATTGCAGCTGTAAAGAATCGCCATAAATCTGCAGTCGCTGAGAATTTGCTCGAATCAGGCCCTAATCACCGGATTGAATTCCACGACCCGAAAATCCTCTCCACGGAACGTCACTAATACTTCAGGATTGTACGTGAAGCGGTTGAATTAAAAAAGTATCCCAATTTTAACCGGAAGTATGGTTTCAAGTTGCCTGCGTCCTGGAATCCCGTGATAAGCAAGTGTTCGCGTCGCAAACAGAAGAAAATTGCAGTTAGTGTTGTGTGTCGTGACAATTCTGAATATTTACAAAACCAAATGCGGGTAGTTGGAGACAACGCTCGCCCTTCTCTACGCTGACACCCGCTACTTCAGTCTTGTCGTTACAATCAATGCAACTTGATCGAGGTAAATAAAAAATATCGTTTTCAGCACAATGTCCCGTTTAAATAATTGACTAATTGATCATCTATTCACGACTTTTCAAGACAATCTCCATTATGCGCATAATAATAACTGTTCATCACTTAAAACAACGCTCAATAAACCTTTGAAATATGCTTGAGCAGTAAGAAAAAAACAAAAAGATGAGAAAAGGCAATTATAATAAGTAAATTTAAACAAGATTCCGAATCAAAAGGGTTGAAGGTAGAACTGTTATTGAAACTTCGTTATCCGTCATCGTCGTTAACGCATTAGGCGTTAAGACGAATCAGCTAGGCTGTCCAACACCTGTTGCATGTCCTGCAACGTTTCTGCCATAATGACGATGTCATCCGAGAGAGAGTACTCACCTTTAATGTTAATGCCACATCCTTTCCAGTCCAGAGTCATAAACATATCCTCCAATGCATTTGAGAACAGTTTCGGAGAAATAACCTCGATGCATGGGTATATAATTATATGCTTAGTCTGCTGGTTCTGTACTTGGACGATCATTGTCGCGGCGTCATACAGACATCTCAACACTTGGATATACCGCCAGTCGACTTGACAACGTTGCTAATTAATTCGGTTAAAATATTAGAATTACAATAGAAAATTAAGATTAAATATAATCATTGCACGGTAATATAGCCGCCAATAAAGTTTTAAATCGGATCTGATTGCAATCACAAGCCAAAAAATAATTATTATGTGCATATTTTTATTTAGCGCCATCTAGTGAAACTCATGTCGTGAACCGTCCACCTTAACCAGTGCGTCCTACCCGTGATGACATACGGAGCCGAAACGTGGACACTTGAGACTGGTCCATAAATTTCTGAAAATTGCTCGGGGTTTCTGGGATCGCATCCGAAACGAAGTGATTCGGCAGAAAAACGAAATTCACTGACATAGCTCAAAGAATTAATGGCATTGGGCTGGCCACATTAGTCGAAGAACCGGTAACCGGTGGGATAGACGAGTTCTTGAGTGGAGACCACGTATATGCAAACGTAGTGTAGGACGCACTCCGGCCAGATGGAGTGACGATTTACGCAAAGTAGCTGGCAGTAATTATCTAATAATCGGGCTCAGCCGCGCACTAGGAGAGGCCTATGTCCAGCAGTGGGCTAATGCGGGCTGCATCGACAGCAGATGATGATGAACACAAAAAAAGAAAAATAACAATGTATGTATTCCGACGTTCTATCCATCGGGGTGGAGGATGGTTTCTCTCTTCTGTGGTCAAACAAGTGTTTATAATAGAGATAATTATGTAAATCATAGACTGTTATTTATTCTGTGCCGGTAGTGAACTATCTCAGCCAAAGTCAAAAGTCAAAGATTTTATTGTAAATAGGCAAAATAATAACACTTTTACAAGTCAAAATTAATATCTCACGAACAAGGAGAAATACATAAAATATTATAATAAGATCAAATCAATAAAATTTAGGTAAACTAAGTATGCTTTGAGTTTGAAATTTCCCTTTCATGTGAAATCTCTCACAGGAAAAGGAAATACCCTTCTGACTCTACCGGCGCTTCGGAAATACATATAGTTAGTATATAGTTAGAGAAGAGAGCACCAACAAAGCCTTTCTAGTTAGGTACTTAGATATCTTAATTTAACCAGATATGTTAAGTAGCGTTCGGTTCATGGTCGAAAGTCCTTTACAAGCCGCATATTAACTTCGACGGGGCGGCCTTTATTGGAGTGACTTCAAAATGGGCTTGTGGTTTTAATAAACCTTCTTCATTAGAGAACTTTATCTTCTGCGACTTCATTTGACAGCTGCACCATTTAATAAAAATGATGTGTAATGAACATGTAGTGTTATCT
The DNA here is from genome assembly GCA_946251855.1 of Alsophila aescularia. NCBI lineage: Eukaryota > Metazoa > Arthropoda > Insecta > Lepidoptera > Geometridae > Alsophila > Alsophila aescularia. The sequence continues at coordinate 43,946,522 of OX276375.1, read as the reverse complement.
ATACTTATAATAAAGCTATAAGAACGAAAAAAACTTTACAAAGATTATAATTAAAAAAAAAATGGTTTATGGTACTTAAAATAAGCTACGGAACAAGAATATATCATTTTTTAAATCGTGTCTGTCTGTTATCTGTATCACGTAAAAACTACTGGACAGATGCAATACGGTTTTCACTGTTTTCACATTAGCTTAGGGTTTAACTTAAAAACTGGGGTACCTGATATCTCAATCCGATGAGTAGAAACCGAGCAATCGATAATAATAATTTTGACGGTTCAAGGAATTTTGATCAAATGTTGATATATTGGTAGTTTAGGTCATGGAATAGCACATAGAGTACTTTTAACCTAGAGAAATGACTACGAGTGCGAAGCCGCGGGCATCAGCTAGTACCTTTATAATTGTATGCTAAGAAATTGTTGTGACAATTAATGAAATTATATTCAATTGCTTTTTACACTTCTCTCAATTAGGTACGTTCTCTAACGGAATACCATAATATTAATATGTAGTAATAAGATAATTCGCTAGTTTTGTAGGTGTGTTCGCAAAGAGCCACACCAGATCCTGTCACAGTGTCTACGAGTAGGGGAGAGGTGGCATGAAAAGGACATTTTTTCTTATGAGATTCTAGTAAATAGAGGAAACAACATTTTTAACAGGTTGGAGTAGAATTGTAAACCTGTTTTATTTCACTATCGAAATAAAATGCAATAATAACCATTTCTTTATTCTTAGATATATTTTTTTGCACCTTTAGAAAAAGTGTATTTTGTCCCTTTCATAAACAGACGGATTGAAAGGGACACGATAAGTTTTGAAAGGGACAGTACGTTATATCAAGGAAAATCAACTTGTTGATTTGTTTGTCGTATGAGGTAATGCTGGCCTCTGGTGTCAGAGTTTGTCAGGCCGCTTATGGGCCTCTGACATGACTTAACGACTGGTATTAATTAGCCAGGACTAACAGCTTAACGACTTATTATTTTCTAAATAAAAGAGAGTACATTTAACTACCTACTTATATTATACACTAAAATCTCATTTTTCACAGTAAAAGTAGCGGAGATAAATTTAGTCTCACATTTATTATAAAAAGTAAATAAATAATAAAATAAAAAAAAAACAAAAAGATAATACTGCTTAAAAATAATTATTTATGATGGGTTATGATAGTTTTTTTAAATGGTCATTTTAAAACTAAGTAATTAACTTTAATAATAATTAAGAATCTTAATGACGAAAAAAAAAGTTAAAGACACTTTAATTCCGCAGGTTTCATGTGCCCATTTTGTACAAATTTTACATTGAAACCATTCTTCAACGCTTTCTGAATATGTTTTTTAACAAAAATTACACTGGTCATCATCTCCTCTTTTATCTCCTGTCTGGCTACGGTATCTTAACCTTGGAGTGAATACTTCAGTTTCAAAAATATCTTCTATAGTTAGAATCAGTCGTCCCTTTCGTAACCGTTTGTTGTGTCCCTTTCATAAATATTACACACAAAATAAAAACATAACACCAAAATCTTCCTTTGTAATCAAAAGTTTAATGACCTTCTATTCTCGTGTCTATCTGTATCTAACCGATAGTAAACAATTGTATACAGATAAATAAACAACTTATAGTATTTGACAAAACGTTTATCCTCATTAACAAACATAAATTTTTGAACTCTCATACAAACACACGTACGACACCGCTATCTTTGAATTGACTGGAACGTGAAGTTAGGTGCAAATGGATGTGCATTTGTGTTGCAACACAACAAAATTACTGTTGTTCCGAGACGACTTTTATTTAGCCGGTAATATGAGTTGTCCCTTTCAATACGTGTCCCTTTCGTGCCACCTCTCCCCTACATCTGAAGTACTTTTCTACATCCAACCATTTTGATACAACGACCCGGTATTTATGTACTCTTTGCAACGACCATCGAGTTCCTGCTTCGTACCTTGTCCTAAACCGCAAATAGAAATCCAACGGTACTATGTGGTAGTACGAGGCGACGAGACGACATACAATAAACAATACAATTCACGCAATAAAATGTACATGTACCTAGATAAAATCTAGAATATATCAGATATATATATTTTAGCATGAATAACGGTATCTTGGAAGCAAAATGTATGAAATGTGTTCACTAGCAAACCATAACATTAACTCTTACAATTTTAATAATATTTAATGGTATTACTGAATAAACTCCATGTAGCCTACATATTGTATTTTTACCCGATAGCTATGTGTTTGGGTTGTTTGTATGTTTGTACGTTTCTTAGGCGCGTCCTACAGCAAAAACGGCTTGATGATTTTGATAAGTGAGGTATCATTGGATTCGCCTTGATCACGAGAGTGCTAAAAGATATATGGAGTGTCAAGAAAACTAATATGGCGGCTTACAGCTGCCATATTGTATTTCCGACGGAGCAAAAAAATGACCAAAACCTATCGAGTGGGTTATCAAAATAAAGGTCTTCAAAATACCATTTCAAGAATATAATAATTCTTGTAACTAAACAGTAGCAATTGTCTTTTAAGCTTCTTACAAAATTTAAAATTATTCTAGTTAATGTTAATACTATAGTCTAATGTTGCAATTGCAACTATTAAAGTAAAGTAAAATTGTAAGTAAACAGAACATTAAATTTATAAAAATACTAGCTTTGCCCCGCGGTTTCACCCGCGTCCCTCAGGAACTGTGCATTTTTTTCGGGAAAAAGTAGCCTGTGTGTTAATCCAGGGCATAAGCTTCAAACCAAATTTCATCCAAATCTGTTAAGCCGTTTAAGCGTGAAGAAGTTACACACACACAAACTTTCGCTTTATAATATTAGTGTGGTTATTTTTGCCCCCATTCGAGCTGACCTCCAGCTCGAATTCAATAATTTTGTTCGCGGTCGGGGTTTTTTGTATTTATATAATAATTTTACTTGTTCTTGTATATTTTACATACAGTACGGCCTATAAGTCGTGGCCACTCTAGGACTTCGTACAAATAGCTGCGCAATGAACATTTTAAGGAACTGAACTGGCGGAATGTGTAGTTTTCACTGTTTGATAGTTTAGGGTTTGACTTAAAACTGGGGTACTTGGTATCTTAATCCGATGAGTAGAAGCCGAGCAATCGATGAAAAAATTTTTGGCGGCTGAAGGAATTTTGATCAAATGATGGTACTCGTATATTGGTATTTTAGGTCCTGGAACAGCACATATAAGAGTACTTTTAACCTACAGAAATAACCACGCATGGAAGCCGCGGGCATCAGCTAGTTTTGTAATAAAATAGTAAATTTAGATATTAACTAACACCTTCTAAAAATCAATCCATTACTGAAGCATTAAGTACTGAACTCAGAACTAAATTTTCCGCGTCTGTTTTCATAGAACATAAATCATTCAAATTGTTTAACATGTATCAAACTAGTGCTTTGAAAGTAATCCATTGCCGAGAAGTTAAGAAATTGCTCCTCGCAACATTTTCACAGTTTGTTCAGAACCCAGACTGGTGTAATGGATGAGCACAGAATAAGTAATAGTTGGTTAGAAGTTTGTTTGATGCAGCATACAACATGTTCCGCGTTAGATGAGTAACAAAAATCCCGCCCGCATAATCTTTTCTACACTAATATTATAAAAAGGAAAGATTTGATTGTTTGTTTGTTTGTAATGGATAAACTAAAAAAAAAACTATACAGATTTTAAACATTCTATCATCTATAGAAAGCTACACTATCAGTGAATAACATGGGCAGTATTTTATTTTTCAAAAAGTTTGAGGTCTCTACGAAAATTGCAATAATGTAACCCAAATATCAGAAGGGAATGACGTTGCTATAGAAACGAAATAATAATGACACGTTGCCATGGAAACGAAATAATAACAAGTCTGTCAAGTACGTGAATAATGATGCAGTTGACTATGGTGTAAAAAACACCACGATCGTTGCTGCCAAAGATATATGAATTACGCGTACTGGCGTTTTTTTTTTAGTAGTTACTAAGACGTGTATAAAAATGCCGCGGTGTGAGAGCTACCCGTGCGAAGCCGGGGCGAGTCACTAGTACAACATTTAACTCAAATACCTACTTATTAAAGAACTTAGGTTGGCGTGGCGTAGCGACCTAGCGACCCGAAGTCAACTGGCCTGGGGTACCAAAAGATGCCACTCTTCTCTACCCTGCGCAATACCATAGCATTTTACAAAATCCTTTTGTTAATTATCTTAAATCTTCTTATAAATTGGGTTTGTGGGTTTTGTGAAACGCAAGAAACTGTGACATTACAAATACCCTACTTAACTTTTACAATATTGATTGAACTACAAACATCTAGAATGGCAATCCCATATTTTGTTAGTAATGTTCTAAACCTGGCAACAGTATGCAAAGCACGTCTGCGATTGTCGATTTTCTTTTTGTTCGCTTCTGTCTAGGAAATAGCTCTTTTTGGTCCACTACCTTTATTGCATTAGCGTCTTGTGCAATGTATAATCGAGTGCTTTTCCAAGCTTGTTCAACGAGAAAAACTTGTTATTCGGAACTTATATTTCCTATCCCGCCGTTGCTTCACGAAAGAACAGTGTACACAGTGTAATAAATACTTTTGACACTATATACTTCTTTGTTATACCGGTGGGTAACATAAACCACGTGACGTCATTCACATGACCAGGCTTGGAGTAAAAGGAAAACCATTTGGTTGAAAAACAAACTGGCTCTTTACAGTCAAACCGTTTTAAATTTATAAGGTCTCCTTATACTTTTAAATAAACACTCATAGATCTATATAAAGGTGGGAAGATACGGCACGCTTTAATATCACGTAAACAAACTGGACTAGATACAACTACAGGCAAACACACCCACACAGCTTCATTCCCACCGTCGTGATTCATGTGCATCAACAACAAAGATAGAGAGACTTACGCAGACTGTAGCTTCAATGAGAGTCACAGGACAGCTAACACGTGCCACACAAACGCCACTCCGATTGTAAAAGGCCAACTGTGTGCCTTGCATCAAATTTATGCGGTCCAGGCTCGAGGACCTGTGGTACCTACCTTATCTTTTTACTTTTAATTAGATCTATGTAAAAACTGGTTAAATTGGAATAATCTGTGGATAACAATAAAAAAAAACTCTACTAAGTTATCTGTAACGTATTCGTTTTGTTTCTTATTCCATCACTTTCTCTACGAAAACGCAATCTGTTGTAATAGACGGAAGCAGAAGGGCCATTTCAAATCAATTTGCATTTATAAATAATCTCGTTTACCAATTTACATTTTCATTAAGTCTTCGTAGACTTAATTCCTTTGTTTTAATATTATTCATCAATTTACGTATTTGGAAAATTGAGAAATTTTAAATTACCTATACCTACTTATAACCAAATTAGATTTGTTTAATTTTTTCTACGCCTAAATAGAAAGGCGTTGACACAAAAAGCACAGCACATATATTAGTCTTTACAGACAAAGGTGTATCGAGGAGTAAACGGCCGATTTGACGCACGCGGTGCGGGGGCCGGGAGGCAGGGGTCTCAGCGTGGTTTTGAAAAGAACGCTACGAGCGAGTTTCGCGCATGAAGTACCTATCTTTACGTCTCTCTTTAATACTACCAATAAGTACCAATTTTTTACAATATTACATACTAGCCTGGTTTCGCACGGGTAGCGCTCACACCGCGGCATTATTCTTACTTTTAGAATATTTATACACATTGTAACTTCTAAAAAAATACGCCAGTAAGCGTAATTCAAAATCTTTTGCAGCAACGATCAAGGTGTTTTTTTACCCATAGACAATAATTGCATCATTACTCCAATGACAGTAAGAAATGTCTAATTATTACTCACGTACTTAAAAGACTTGTTATTATTTCGTTTCCATGGCAACGTGTCATTCCGTTGTATATTTTTAATCGACTTCACAAAAGGAGACGGTTATATATTATGTTCGACTGCATGTTTTATTGAAAATTATTTTTTTGTTTGATTGGGTATACTGGTGATGTGGACTTAGATATATAGAGGGAGGGGGGGGGGGGGGGGGTGAGAATTGAGAAAAATGATAGTATTCTGGTTCTATTGTAATTATTTTATTCTTTTTAGTGTTTGTTTAGAGAAGACCATTTGTATACGAAGTCGTTTTTTTTTAGGAAAAATATTTTTATTGTTTCCTTGGGTTACAATATTGCAATTTATGAAGGGAAGTCTACTTTCTTGAAAAATAAAATAGTGCCCTGTTACTCGCTGATAACGTAGCTTTATAATACGTGAAATATTTTTTTTAAATCGGTCATTATTTTTTTCGTTTGTCCATTACAAACGAAGATTCAAAAATACAAACATACAAAAAATCAAATGTTTCCTATGTATAATATGAGTATAGACATACGCGTGAAATCGATAGCCTCTTTTTTTGTAAGTAAGTTTTTGCAAGTAGCTTAAAATCTCTGGTTTTACTAATAGAAGATTTTTACAAATTTAAAAGGTTGGCTGTAAAGTGTGGTCATTTACAAACAGACGGACATACATACATTCATTCATGCATTGCATAGGTATTCTGATAAAATGATAACTCTCCTTTTTTGTAGCCGGGTAAAGACCCACAGGTGGCAACCATCGGTCTCCGACTGAGAGTAGATATCAAACTCGAAAACAATGCTTCAATACACTACTGTCTGGAAAGACTAATATATTATGTACTGTGCTAAAAGCGACATTAAAAAAACCGACTGGCGTACACAAGTAACATAAGAAGAAACATTGACGATACAATGATCCCGATTCATATGACGAAGGATTTAAGAAGAAGTTTTAAACCCAATCTCCAGTCAGGCCTATGTAATGTCGTTGCCGGGCCGTGCCGGTCGGATATTGCGCTCTCGGCACATCGTCGGTCGCTTTAATGTGTTTCCGATGTGACGCAAATGGGATGTTTTGGCCTTGTCGGCTGCCGTTCCCGATTCGCAGGTGCGAATTGTCAGTACTGTCCCGACTGTCACATTCACTGTATAATAGCGGTAGGTGGAGTGATATGGATATTGTGGTTGTACTTTTATGTTTGTATACAGTTGTATGTTGTAATGTCATATTTTGTGCCGTTGCTGCCGCTACCGATGAGTACTCACGAACTGTTTGATAAGTGAAACAGTTTACTTGTTGACCGAGCGAGCGAAGCGAGCTCAAATCTGCTTCAATTCTATTTGGTTTTCATGTGTCAGTTTGTTGGTACTCCTCTACAGGTCGTGTTTAACAAACGATCTGGACGAAACTTAGCATACAGGTATAACGATTTTCTTGAATATTTAGTCGTCGGGGTTTTTGATTTGGTAATTAATTCCTTCAATAACGGGGATACTGAATATCTCCGCCTTATTAGATCCTATTTCGATGGTTTTATTTGAAAGGTAGCAACTTTAAGTTGGTCTCTTAAACATTTAGTGAAGATCTAATGAGGATCTTCGGCGTGATGAGCAGAAAAGCTCCTCAAAATGCAGTAAATTGCTCACTTTTAGGTTTCTATCAGTAGGAAGGCCTACTTACTAGGTAGGGATTGATGGAGCATCTTGATTATTAATGTTAGTTCTACAATAAGGTCATTAGGTGGTTTTTTCATTATACATTTAATACTGGCTGATTTGTAATCAAATACAACACAAGGTTACGATCAACATCTGAATTTAACGTCAAGACATTAAATTCTGCGAACGAGAAACAATTGGGGACCATTGCAGTGACGTAAATGAAATAAAGACTTCCCTGAAGTATCTAAATGCTCCGACTCCAACTTGTGCATTGAGCAGAGGGTTTATCCTCCTGAAAACTAAATCATGCCCATAAATTCTACATCCAATGCGTTTGGACGATTTATGTTCGGAATGCTTCCGAACTATGGTTTAGAGCGGGCGGTATTTACCAGACTGCCGGCTGCAGCACTGGTAGACCTTTTTTTTTTTGGAATTTTTGAATTTGTATAATGGTTAGCTGAATTCGTCCGTACATATTTCTTATACTAGATGTGCCCGCGGCTTTGTACGCGTTGTAATTTTTCTGGGATTTAAGGATCCTGTGATATTCCAGAACCATAAGTACCAAAATCATCAAACTTCGTTCAGACTTCAAATGGGTTTTATCAATTGCTCGAATTCTACTCATCAGATTGAGATACCAAGTACACCAGTTTTTAAGTCAAACCCTAAGCTTCCAACAGTCAAAACCGCATCGCAATCGGAACAGTAGTTTTTACGTGACGCGCGAACAAAAAGACTCGATTTGTTGCTTATTTTAAGTACGCTAGACCATATTTTTTTAAATATATTCGTTGTACAGATTTTTTGGTACTTACTGCGTTATTATAAGTATAGAATACAAGTATTATTTTTCTTTTATTGTACCCCTCTAAAGCTCTTCAAATTCTTCAATACTAACAAAGATAAAAGGTACGCCTTGACTCAATCCTCACTGCGAGTATCTTGTTCACATTTTGAGAGCAGTTTAACCTTGTTATGTTTGCGCACCAGTTGTAATTTTTACAAGAGTCTTATCTCTTTTACACCAACGTGTAACACAAAGCAAAGAATGTGATGTATCACGATAAAAATCGTTATCGCTGTCTTGCTCCATCTGCGACTACGAAATCTTGTGATATCAAGCGTTTGGAGATGTTTCCATTTACTACTGTTATGTTTTTACGCAGTATTATCTCGAACGCGATCATGTTATCTTAATTTGTACATATACAACGATAGCTACCATTTTAGTTCTCACTTAGATGCCGATGGTCCGGTTGTTTCTAAGAGTTAGGTACTTTTAAACAGGTATAAAAATAAGTTAATTTAAAAACGTTTTAAAAAAAAACTTTTATGCAGTAGCCTTAACATGATGAAACTTAAAACGGGCTATCACAATTAAATGCGTATACAACATTTCGTGTCTATGATGTTAACCGTTGAGCTGGTCCCTAGTCATGAGTCAACCCGGAGTGCAGCAGCCAAGTCATGGTGAAACTTCAAACTGACTATCATAATAAAATGCGTACAAGAAAACGTGACTATGCTGTTGACCGTTAGAGAGTTCCTTTAATCTGTTCCTGGATGACGATTCAGGGCATGCTTACCATGAAAATGCATTGTCATCGGAACTGAACCAACATGCAAAAATTCAACTCCGTAAGATGAGAGGATGTGATTCTAATTCAGCATTCAAGATTTGACCTAAACAAACATACATACAGACATACATACATACAAACATTGCAAGTTAAATAAAAGCTTTTAAAAGAAGCTTTCATGTGTTTTAAAAAAAAAAAATATCACTTTTTTATGTTGTTTTTTTATATGCATTGTCATCGATTTGTAATCTAGGCACTCTGAAAGTTTCAGCCGGATATCTAATCGGGAAGTGCTCGAAATTTGAGTTGATTCCAGGACAGCCAGAAATACATAGGTACATACAAGTGAAGTTAAATAAAAGCTTTTTAAAACGATCATTGTTTCCTAGATAGGTTGCGCTGTGTTCGTTCTTTTATTTATTGGACGTATTGTGAGTCTTCGTTGGTCGTACATTTTAGTCACGCGTAGGCTTCGTCGTGTGTCGGTTGGAAGCCTTTGTCTCAAAACCTCCAATACCATATGGTCCCTGTTTTATAAAAATAAAAGTGTATGTGACTGTGGATTCATTACTTGTTCGTTAATCCTGCGTTAGTGCCATTAATTTGTATCACAATATATTTTGGGAAGTGTTGGTCACTGGTGTTACCGATAAAATATTCGCCCTTGTTTCCAGTTAAGGACTCGATGGATTCTGTGACCATCCAGCCACCCCAGCCACCCCACTCCACACACGCTATGAACATAATTGAACACCTGTTGCTCACTTTAGGTTTTTTGCCCGTCGGTAAATCTACAAAGTTTATATTTGCTACTAAAAAATCATAACAATTCAATATGGTTCAGTTTTAGAGCTGTCCTGTTATACGAGTGCTAAAGGCGTGACATATCCCACAAAAGGAGCTAACGGACCGTACACCAAATAATGTATGTGGGCCGCATTGCTTAATGTCGAACGTTTATGGTGATGCGTAGCGCTGCCGTAAACGCATGGAATTCCTGGAGTCAGTAATATGATATTCCACGCACGGAACCGCGGGCGGTGACTCCTCGAGTCCACCCGATGCCATGGCCCTCCGTCTGCCCACGGAATACTAATGCCATCTATTGTGCGGCCAAACTCAGCCGCGTCAGACACTCGCCAACGCAACCCAACGAAAGTTTTGTAACGCCTTTGTCTTACTGACTTTCGCGCATTTGTGTAACTGGGACGTATGTTTGACAGATTGCTGATCGCCTGTACTTTAACATTCTCAGTTTGTTTTTTGGCGTGTCATGACAGGTATTGATATGACCGCTTTGTTTCCTGTTAAAGTTTTTGTCAATTACATGTTCGTAAGCTGTTTTGTTCGTGTCCTTCCATTCAGGATTTTGCTGTAGATGGTCAGATTGAAAATGTCTGAATTTACAGAATGTCAAGCACTAAAGATATTCCCGTTGAATAGTATATGAGTCAGTTGTGTGATTTATAATGCGCACGAGTTTCGCTGCGTTGCGCGTCGCGCCGCCCAAGCAGCGGCTGCTGCACGGTCCGCTGCCGCGCCCGCCCCCCGCGCAACCGCCTCTCCCCCGCGGTCCCTTGCGAAAAAAACATAATGCAATCGCCAGGACGGCTGGTGTGGAACGCCGCAACACGCCAACAGTCTACATTCAAATGCGTTGGTACTCACACGCCGTCCATCACGATGGATTACTCGTGTCGGGAAACAGATTTCTCTTGAGGTACTCGAGCATTGGCGCGGAAATTACGCGAGTGACCACAGTATCGTTTGACGCGATCTAAGTTGCCATTGAATCTTGTCTATTCAGTGATGTAAACTTATACTTGATTGGTTCTTAATTTTTTTCATTCGTGCCAAATTTTATGTCAGCTGACATTATCTATGATGTGATATCCTGGAGTTTCTATTTCTGAAATATTCATATTTCGCCACTGGAATGTTCTCATACGGTGTTCTCCTCCTAATCATAAGTCTTCACCTTGATATCGTCCAAGTTTTCTAATGAGACTTGTACTCATTTTCAATTCTTGACCGACACTGAACCATACAACCTTTGCATAGGCTTTCAAATCACTTAAAGTTCACGTGGTTGCCTTTTTGGGTGAAACAATTGTCCATCAATACGAATTAATTCTCTACGCGTCTCATTTCCGTCCGGTGACGGTGGCTTCGAAGCGTTCATGTTGTCAGTCTTTCCATCGCGAACAGTGGCTTGGATTACTCGCTACCGACTGGTAGCCGATAGAATAGTGCGCGATAACTTCAAAGTGTCCAATTTTTATGAACTATATCGATTGGCTAATTACAATTTATCACCGCTTTAAAGCGATAAGGCGGTAGTGATATTAAGGAATGTTGACTGATGTCAGTGCGCTGTTTTTATTGGTGTGATGAGGTGATTTGTGTTCCGTGCAGTGTTTGTTTGTGACGTTGCAGTGTTTTGTACCATGTGGGGAGCTGCGGTGTCGAATCCGCCGCACTACCATTACGTCCAAGGGCCTGGGAAACCCGTCCCGCAAGGCGGTCCGGGGGGACCCGTTCTTTCCGGACCTAATTCGAGGCATTTGAGGCCACAGTCATCGTATTCTCTACCCCACGGTAGTAATGGTCCCGGCCGGTGGAGTTGGTCTGGAAGTAATGTGTCGTCGTTTGACCGAAGGCAGGTGAAGGTGCCTCCGCAGCCTGCTCGGCCCGCCCCGGTGCGACCTTCGCAAAGCCGATATTCTGGGACGAGCGTAAGTTGCCCCACCAAGCCATTACATTGATTGGGCTCATAATAATAAAATGTTGAGAAAGTCTTAAAATATTTCCTTGTATTGCGTTAAAGCGGTTTCGTCTCCTGGTGAATGTGTATGAACTTGTCAGTATATGTACCTGTACACTGTATATTTCGTGATGTCTCGCAATGCGTGTCGGATGTCGGCTGCGCACTCGTATTCGACACGAGCTCGCTTTTCCCTTGTAGTTATATCCAAGGTATGCATGTTACCCTCTGATAACTACCGGAGATCATATCAAACTGCCCTCGGATTATATTAACGCAAATGAGCGTTCTCATATCGCACCCATGTCTCAATCGTAATTAGGTGTAATCGTCATCCTCATCAATTATTATCAGTTGGTTAGATTGCGATATCCAAGATATTCCCACTGATATAATAAACGTCTATATCCAAGTTTTCACTCTAAGTTCCAAACATCTGGTACCGGTTCGCTTACTTACGTAACTCTTACGAAGGTCTAGTAAAAAAACGAGTACTCGCCGTTCGCATGCCGATGGCCCTTATAAAGTAAGTCAGTGTGAGACGCTCCTATATAGGGTAGTATCTAATGAATAGCAAATGTACTCGTAACCGAGGCTGTACTCTTTACGGTACTTGAGCGCCGATACAAAGGTGACTGTCCTTACTATGAATGCAGATGTTGCGCGACCATTTTGAGTACGCAACTGAAAAAGGTATTTTGTTATTTCGATGAGTGATGCCAAATGACGGACATTATGTAAATAGCAAGCTTTTTATCCTGTTGTAGATATCAATATTGAATCAAACCACTTTGTTCAGTACAGTAACCATAGTTGCTGGAAATTATGTTTTTCAGGACAGCCAGCACAAGACCGAAAAGAAGAGGAGGTTTTATACCCAACAGTGGAATACAAAAGGCTGGAAAAAAAAAACTGAAATCGCTAAAATAATACTATTCATCTCGACCCGGTCGCCCAAACGGATAGGAATACCCGCCTGTATAAAGAGATAATCGAATGTAGATATGTTTCACATTGTATAGATACCCTAAAATAACACACACAAAAAAATATGCATACATATTATTTAAGCATTAAGGCTTATCTATACCAAATTCTATTCATATCAAGGACAAATTGAGGTAAAATACTGGCAGTGTATTACACCACATATTGTTGAAATATTTAATTGTGTTCTGTTGGGTAAGTAGTATTTTTTAATATTGGAAAGCAACCTTTAACAATATTATGAAAACTCAACTATCCTAACTAACAACGAGGAAAATAAAGAGAAATACAAAAGAGAAAATAAACGTTAAGACCAGGCTCTGCTTTTTAAGGGTTTTTTCCATAAATATGCTGGGTCAACAACAAACCTGATAAATGTGAAACTTAACATACATATTTTTGAGATAAGACTAAGACAAAAACATGATTAACAAAATTACATTCAATACATTTTCTAATCAAAAATTACGTTATTTTCGGTAATATTTTCATTTTTCTACTCAACGACTTAAGATTTATCTCTAAAATAAATATCACAGCAAGAAAATATAGTTTATCATGTAATGTTTAGACAAATATACCTAACTAAATTATTAGCCTGCCAATAAAATAAATAACTTTAGAGACATACGTCATTTAGTTCCGAGCTAAATTGTGTGTTCAAACAGCGATATTCAACCTTGTTACGCAGGCACTTCAGAGCTTATTGCGGGTAGCGGGTGGCAGAGTGCAGGGGAGGTGGCAGGGGAGTGGGGAGTGGGAAAATGTAACCTTGTAGCCTGGCCTTAATAAAACAAAGTCATCCTTGTAAATCAAACTAACTGTTAGTTCAGCGGCCCAAGGTGAGAGTGATAGATAGATAGATAAATTGTTTGTTTGTTTGTTTGTCGTATGAGGTAGTGATGGCCTCTGATGTCAGAGTTTGTCAGGCCGCCCGAGGGCCTCTGACATGCCTTAACGACTGCTATTAATCAATAACAGCCGATACCGACAGCTTAACGTGCCCTTCGAAGCACGGAGCGATGGAAAACCGCACATAACTCAGAAAAGTCATTGGTGCGGAGCCTAGGTTTTGAACCTGGTATCGTTGGATTCTAAATTGCACTATAGAACCGTTAGGCCACCATCGATAGATAGATAAATTCTTTATTGTACACACCACAAAGAAAATTAACAAAATAAAGGATCAATAGTAAAAGAACTGCCACAATGGGCGGCCTTATCGCTAAAAGCGATCTCTTCCAGGCAACCTTTGGATGGAGAGGATTTGTTATAATCGTGAGGGAGTGTATCGGCACTAATCGGAAGGGACCCAGCGTTTCTTTTTAATCCTACTAATATTATAAAAGTAAGTTTGTGAGTGTGTGTGCGTATGTATGTCTATTCTTCACTATGAATCGGTTCAACGGATTCTGATGAAATTTGTAGATACTTTAAGTTATCATCATAATCACCATCTTCCAAGCGAGTGAAACCGCGGGGCGCATCTAATTGGATTATAAGCAAGCGTATGGCCACTCTATATCACCGCGTTAAACACTACAATGTGGTCGGTGGTCGTTCAAGCTCAAGGAATCCTGTCGGAACACCCCGAAACTCGCTTGGCGACAGTTTATCTGCTTGAAAGTTCTAGCAGAAGAGTGTATCTAGCCAGGCCCAGCAAGTATGGGTACTTTAATCCTAGTGAAACCAGCGTGAACCGTCTGCGATAGCGACAAGAGATTGCACAGGAATGGAAAAATACGTGAATCTGAATTTACTCAGAACAAATTTCCTTTTTTTTATTAATACTTTTAAATAAATATTATTTTAGAAATAGGAAGCAGATTGGGTCTGGTTGCTATATCACATTAATATTATAAATCAGAGAAGTGTAGCCAATGTCGTAAAAAGGCCAATCAGAGCTTAGAGTTTTAAAAATGAATACTGTCCTACCGAGCGGAAAACTTCGTATGCGCGATGCAGAACTCCATACATTAGAACTGACAGTCCATACAAAAGTCATAAAATGCATAAAAACCGATCACCGCCATCTATCTTAGAAGTGTGTGTGTCTGTGTGTGTATGTTTGTTACTTCTTCACGCTCAAGCTGTTAAACGAATTTGGATGAAAGTTGGTATTAAGATAGCTTATGTCCTGGTACCACTTTTCATTTTATCATCATCCATCATCACAGTACTCGCGGGTGAAAACACGGGGCTAGCTGGGCCCCGTGGTTTCACAGTACAATACATTTTTATTTTTTAAAACGTGCTTTTGTTGATTCCCAGTTCTCATGATTGCTGATAACAATCCCTGATAACACATGCAATTTATTTTAGTCATTTCGATTATTTTTCGAAATCACTTATCATTATTGCATGGGCTTTGATACTCGTAGGTAGTTTGAATGTATTTGTTTTGTTTGGGTTTTATCTGTAAACTAACAAAAAAAAACTAAAACAGACACATACCAGAAAAGGAGTTACTGGTGGTCCCCACACTAGGACAAATCCTGTCTCGTGAGGGCCTTTTTCAAGTTAATATCTATGTAACTACGACAAAAGCATCAAATAGGTTATGCAATGGGATGAATAACAAACTTAAAGTAAGTATAAGTGAAAAACAACATTTAATAATGATTTAGTTAGCCATAGAGTCTTATAAAAAGTGTTTGTGACTAATAATGTTTATTTGTATACTGGCGATAAAAGCGAAGATATAAATTTATTAGGATCTAACTCTATTTATCGAACAACTCTGATAAACTTATCTGTGTCATTGTTAGATAAATTTAGAAGCCACCCTTGGACAATGCGCTTAGTTTGTTTGACGTTACAGCATTTCACATCTAACCCCCGAACAAAGAGACGGCTGTTATAAGTTTAGGGTGTCACTGGGTGACTGTCTGTGGCAACGTAGCTCCCAAACGAGTGGACAAATTTTAATGCGGTTTTTTTTGTTTGAAAACTGACTAATCGTAGCTTCCAAACGAATGGATCGATTTAGCCCCCGAACAAAGAGACGGGTGTTATAAGTTTAGGGTGTGTATCACTGTTATATCACTGTATGTATCATTGTGTGTGTGTGTGTGTGTGTGTGTGTGTGTGTGTGTGTGTGTGTGTGTGTATGTGTGTGTGTCTGTCTGTGGCATCGTCGCTCCCAAACGAATGGATCGATTTAGCCCCCGAACAAAGAGACGGGTGTTATAAGTTTAGGGTGTGTATCACTGTATGTATCATTGTGTGTGTGTGTGTGTGTGTGTGTCTGTCTGTGGCATCGTCGCTCCCAAACGAATGGACCGATTTAGATGCGTTTTTTTTTAAAGCCATCTGATCGAGAAACTTCTTAGCTATAATGGGGGGTGGGGGTAGGCACTTTTATAAGTTTTAAATTTTTGCTTGTTAATAATTTGTTGTAAATAAATGGAATCAAAAAGTTAGGATGTCTTTGAGCGAACTTGATTCGAACAAAAACACGGGGAGGGCTAAAGGTATTAGAGTCTATCTACTTATCCACTGTCAGTGTAGAGGCCTTCCTTCTTCCATTGGGCGATGGCAACAGAGAGCTTCATTTTGTAGGATTCGAGCTGCTACTGCATCTGTAAGCTCTGATGCGATTTTCTGAGATCGTATAACACCACATTATCGGTTTGTGTCAAACTTCGACGATTCTTGTTTTGCATAAATAGCAGCAATATTAATACGATTATCACCGGAAATGTCTTGGGCATTATCATATCTCTTGTAGGCTTTTTTAGTATATCTGGCGATGGATGGACGGCCTTCGGATTAGCATATAAGTGCGTATTAGCGTATATGTAATAATACAGTGCGTATCGGAAAATTTACCTATACCGTCAAGTTTGTTTTGTTTGTCGTATGAGGTAGTGCTGCCCTCTGGTGTCAGAGTTTCTCAGGCCGCCCGAGGGCCTCTGAAATGGCTTAACGACTGCTATTAATCAATAACAGCCGGGACTGACAGCTTAACGTGCCCTCCGAAGCACGGAGCGAGCGTACCGAATTCGTGCACTGAGCGTTATGGTAGACACATTATGATCTTTGAAATTATGTAATGATTCCTGGTCTAGGTAGACTGAATTAGTAGCGACATGTTGGTCAGTATATGAATATCTCGAACTTCGACAACTGTACCAATTATCACGTCTATACAAAGACAGCCTTGATTTACATATTCCGAAGACCTACAATACTTTTATCCACTCCACCGTCCGCCGGAACCCTGAAAACAGCTTTCCATTGAAGCCCGACAAAACCGACACGTTTATTCTGTGGCGACCTAGGAGGGTACATACTTTAGTAATATTTGGTCTGAGGTGCCGACACTTCCCTATCGTTAACGAAAAAAATAAAGTGCTGTTTTTACCCGGCTGCGGAAGGTTATGATGTATATTATGTATGAATGTTTGTTTGTACCTTTCTTTGGCGCGTCCTACAGCTAAAACGGCTTGATGGATTTTGATTAATGGTATGATTGGATTCGTCATGTCTAGAAAAGCAATATGGCGGTTTACACCTGCCATATTGTATTTCCGACAGAACAAAAAATAACCTATCTAGTGAGGTATCAAAATGAAGGTCTTTAAAAGATCATTCCAAAAATTCTAGAAATGTATAAGGGAAACTAAAAAGTTTATAATAAAAATAAATTATTACAAAAAAAAACCCGACTGCGAACAAAACTAAAAAGAGGCAAGCAAGCTGTAGATTCTTAATTTTGAAATATAAGGTACCGTCGGAGGCATCACGCAATTTCTCCTAGGCTAACCTAGCGAGCTACTTATGCCTCCGACTGCATCTTGTATATCAAAATCAAGAATCTAAAGCTCTATTATATGCCTCTTTTTAGTTTTTTTTTTGTTCGCAATCGGGTTTATTGTTTTTTTTATTAAATTAATTTATTATTAGCAATATTTTTTTATGGCCGATGATGAAGTTGATAAAGTTCAGCGGTGGACTTATCTCTAACAGATAATTATTCATTTTTACTTAGGTTGCTAGGTACAAAGCTTATAGAAAGTAAATCATATAGGAAACTGTCCTTCATCTTCACCGTTTTGCCTGCTGCAGGCATATACCTTCTAACGCTAACGCTTCATCCCTGACTGCCAATATTGCTACCGTTTTTAATTGGAAGAGGTAGTATAAAGTCTACATTATAATGCCTTAAATCGCCAACAGCTTGAAACTTTAAAAATCATCTCCTCTTTATCTTAATAATGTTTAATTTGCGACGGAAACTTTTCCCATAAATCTAATCTTTTAAAAGGTTTTCTCCCAGTGTTAATGCCGAAGTTTTGATGAGTTGGTGTTATTATTAGGTATTTTAATTAATTTTGAATGCTTTATCAGACTGAAACCTTATTCAAATTGCTCTTTGTTATTAAACACCATCAACCACAACTTTGTTTTGTCATTTATTTTTGTTTAATAGTGAATTGACTTTATTTCATACTAGCTGTAACCGCGACTTCGAACGCGTGTCATTTCTCTTGGTTAAAATGACTAAATGTGCTATCCCAGGGCCTAAAATACAAATTTATCAACATTTAATCAAAATTTCTTCTGACGGCAAAATCATTTTTATGAAAACAGTGGAAACTGCATCGCAATCGGTCCAGTAGTCTTTACGTGATGCGCGAACAGACAAGCATAGAAACTAACAGACACATTTTTTATATTATATTCTTGTTCAGTTGCTTATTTTAAGTACCCTAGATCATTATTTTTAATTATCTTCTTTGTACAGACTTTTTCGTACATATTGCTTTACTAGCTGTACCCGCGGCTTTGCCGCGTGGTCATTTCTCTAGGTTAAAAGTACTATATGTGCTATTCCAGGACCTAAAATACCATTATATCAACATTGATCAAAATTTCTTCAGCCGTAAAAAATATTTTTATCGATTGCTCGGCTTCAACTCATCGGATTGAGATACCAGTTTTTAAGTGTGTTCAGTAGCTTATTTTATGTACCCTGAACCTTTTACTTTTAATTATCTGCAATGTACATACATTTTCGTACATATTACTTTATTATAAGTGTAGAAAAGAAGTGGCGCGGCCTAAAGGGTGCTACACTTGCCCTTGTCTCTTATAATACAAGCCCATTAATCGCGAAAAAACCTTTAAAAAATAATAATTTACTGCAATGTTCTTCCTGATACGAACAAATGAAAACTTGCCTTATGTACTGCGAGACCGCGTCGAGACGTTTTTAACATTTGTTTTAATTAAAAACGGAACTGCAAATTAAGTGGTTTCACAATAGCAGTGCTTGGCTTTGTTCGCATCTACCAAAATCTTTTAGAAGGCCACATCTTCCAAAATGGACCTTTTATTTCTACAGCCTCGCGTGCAAAATTGGCTCACCAAGTCAATAAGCCTTTTTGTTCGTACAGCACTGAGCCTGCCGCTTTATCATCCCCTTTTCAGGCCCCGTGAGGGTGGCATTTTAACAGGGAATAATGATGTTACGTTTCCGACGTAGCAACCTTTTTATAGTAACTGCTTTTCTGCCTTTTAGGTAGTCCTCGTTGGAGCTCTCATTCCTAAAGATTTATTAAAAGCCAGGCATTAAAGGCATAAGGGATTACATAGTATTATTAGGCAGACTCTCCCTGCCTCGTGAGTACAGGAATACTTAGTTTTTAATAGACTTCACAAAAGGAGACGGTTATATGTTCGACTATATTGAATGTTATTTTTAAATATTTATTTATACCGAATTCAAAAATTCTTTTTTGTTTGAAAGTGTATACTCTCTCTCTCTCTACCCATATAAATTGTATCAAAATTGGTTCATTAGTTTCTCGAGTTTTTTTTTAAATAAAGCCATTTGTTTTTGTGTTTATATTACCTCAAATCTCTTAAGATATCTAAACCGATTTGGATGATGGTTGTTGATTTATTCAAAAGGCTAGGACTTCTGTAAGTGTAGTTCCAAATAAACTTTATCAAAATTGGTTAAGAAGTATTTATTAGAAATTCTATTTGTTTTATAGTTTATAATCTCTAATATCTTGGAGATTCTGAACCGAATTAGATGATTGTTTTTACTTGAGAAAGAAAACCTCCAGTGTGTTTCTGTATAAATTGTATGAAAATTGGTTCAATAGTTGTTTTTTTTTGTTATTAGTTATTCCATTTGAAGTCGTTTTTTTTCTATGGCATTTTGTTCAGCTCTTGTAACATTATCGTATTAGTAATTAGGAAAATGGAAGAAAAAGCAGACTCATCCATTTTTTCAAATAGTTGTTTTCGAATCATTTTTGTTGAATTAGTTATCTTTGATAAGCAACAGAGTACCCCCTAGCTTGCGGTTTGGGGCCTATGCGAATACAGTTTTGTTTAAGTTAAACACTAAGATGCCTACTGTTATACAAGAGCTAGGTCTTATTAGTGCCAAACGTTATTATCCGGTTTTATGTGACCGTAATCCGATCCTATAAAGTGTAAAATACGGCCCGATTCCAAGTTATTTAATTACCTACTTAGCTCTAATCTATTCCGATGACGTACAATCATTCAACCGTAGTACAGTTCTCAATTTCTGTAGGTCATATTAAAATTTGTCATCATTATTTTTTGGCTGTGTAAAATATAAAATAAACATTGATAATTCCGAAAACATGATCCTGTTTATCGAACTAATTGAGTTAAACCTTTCCATTGTAGAAACAGTTGATGAACAGTTGAACGTTGATGAACAGTTGTTAAACGCTTCCATTATAGAAACAGTTGATGAACGTTGATCAACAGTTGAACGATGATGAACTGTTTTTAACGTTTCCATTGTAGAAACAGTTGATGAACGTTGATCAACTTTGAGATCCAGATACAAGTCAAAACTAATTTAACGGATTTGCATTTTTGCACTGTGAGTAATACCAATTACTACATATTGATAATTCTGGCGAAAAAATCCTGCTTTAGAATAATATTTTGTAACATTTGCTCTCCAATTTAGATGTACACTGCCCTTCAAAACTTAGTACCACAGTTCTGTTCGCGCATCACGTTAAGACTATTGCACGGATTGCGATATAATTTTCACTACTGGATAGCTTAGAATTTAACTTCATAACTGGTGCACTTGGTATCTCAATCCGATGAGTAGGATTTAATAAAAGCAATTTAATAACAAATTATTAATTTTAAAAGTGTTGTACTATGTTTTGAAAGCCAGTGTATTTTGCAACAATATTTGCTCTTCAATTTAAATAGATAGATAGATAACTCTTTATTGCACAAGAAAGGAACTGATGATACAATAATCAAGTCTTAACTTAGAACAATCGGCGGCCTTATCACTAAGCAGATACAGTATAGTAGAGCAGTAATTAACATCTCACTATACACGCAGCGGATACCCTCATTGGCAGTCAGGTCACGTCGCCCTCCGCATGTCTCATGCCGCAACCCGGATTATCCACACTCCTGGTCCGAACTATTTTGATTTCGCTAAAACGAGTTGGTTCAAAAAATAGAGCTGTGATTAAAGTGTCACTATCCGTGGTAGATACTGCTTCGAGTCTGATGACATTGGTGTCGATTTTCTTGTTCCCGACTAGATTAAATTACGGTTAATTTAAGTTTCCTGTCAAAAAGATTATCTTGTTACAAACTAGACTAAATGTAGCTGTCCGACTAAATTTAAGCTTTAAATATATACTTCGGTACCACGGTACTAAGGGACTTGTCCTCACCCTCCTCACAAACCCTTTCCCCCGCACCTCCCCCACTTATCCCCCCCCCCCTTCGTTTCGTTCCTCACTTATATCCCCCCCCTCTTCCCTTTCCCCTCCCTCTAAGTCCGTCGCACTTATGTTTACATTTAGTTGAAATTATCAAATAGCTTTTAAGAATCACTAAACTATATATTTAGTTTAGTGAGTTGAACAAGAGAATTGACACCATTGTCTTTCTCTAGGTCTCGTGTAGCAGCAGTTTGAATTATTCGTACACATGACGCTCATGGTGACACCCTAATATTACCTACGACATTTAATTAGCAACTGTGAACTCTATATTCGATGATCGGTCCTCTATTATCACCGTCTCACTTTGCAAAGTGTGATGCCACTACGTAGCATCATTGTCAGTCAGATCATGTCGATCTCAGCATGTCTTGTGCAGTAACAAAATCAGGATTATCTGCGCCACGTGCCTCTCAACGCCCTGTCGGAATAAACTATTTTGCTCTCGCTACGAAACTTGATTCTCGTCTCGTCTTCATTTACACAATTATTATTATTATTCTAACTATACAATCACCAGAAATAAAGTAAAAAAATAACAAAAAAATTTATGCTAGCCTAAAACCCCTATCTAATTAATACTAATTCTAGTCCAACATGCCGCTAACAGTGGGCAAAGTTCCCAAAATGCTGACAGCATTGCCACTTTGTATAGCAATGTTTAGTCTTTGGGCAAAGTAAATGCCAACATTTTGGTCACGTGTTGCTTCGACTAGACGCCCCGACAGATCTTTATATATTTTATGTGGTCCTGATTCCTACGGCCCTGTTCTTAGATAATATTTTATGTTTAACTTGAAGCGGTAGTAGTTCTTTTATAATATATCGCAAAAAAATTGAAATTTGAAATTATTTATCTATAGGTATGAATAAAATATAGAATATGTAATAAACATGTATGTAATAACAGACAATTTGAAATTATTTATCTATAGGTATGAATAAAATATAGAGTATGTAATAAAGTTGCAACTAAACTGGCAAAACTGATGAGGTTGTGCAACAAGATTGGGTTAAACACGTCTTCGGCAGACAAGTCTGGTAAATAGCTAGAATAGACGCATAGGACCACTTGTAGAATCCGGTGAAAAGTTGATTTGTACAATTCATACATTAATTGCATACATAAAAAAGCAGCAAATGTAGATTAAAAAAAGTTTTTTTTTATTTACTTTGTCATCGTGTTGTTAGCTACCCTGAAAGTTTCAGCCTGATAGCTAAACGGGAAGTGAAATTTGAGTTGTAAGATTCCACCCGGAACGACAAACAGACAAACAAGAAAGCGATTTAATAAAAACGTGGTAAAAATGAAACTCGTAAACAACGATGCTTAGAGGAAATAGAAAAAGTCACGCGTAGTTATTCTCAGAAGTTTACTCAACTCTTCCATTAGTTTTGCACAAACAGCATAAACACGTCAGCACAAATAATCGACTGCACAATCTCGTAAATTCGCAATAAGTACATGCTAGTGCTCCGTAAAAGCATCACGTATTCAGCCGATCGGTTGTGCATCCACGGAGTGGGACCTTCACTCCTGAATGGCAATGTCATCCAAATGCCAAGAGGTCTCGGCTCTTCTGAATTAGTTAGAGATATACTGGAATTGATGTTCACTCTATGCAACGAAAATAGTGTTCATTCGGATTATGGCCAGGCTCCATTAAGGCGCTGTGGGAGCCAAAGTTTTAGTCCTGCTCTTCAAGGTGCAGGTTAAGCAGGACAGGTGATGCATCTCAGGAGCCGATTTTAGTTAATATTTTCAATGTAATTTTACCTATTTTCATAAACTTCCGATTTTTCAAAAAACTGATTTCACAGAAGTATTTGAATGTTTATTCCCAATAAACATTCAAATACTATAACAAAACAAGTACAATACACACTTTTTTTTGTAAAATTATCTTCGATTCATACTAAATGAAGTTGATTCATTCCATCGACGGGAACGTCAAAAGACTACGTTTTTTTTCTAACGAGACAAATTTATTTAATCGTGTTTCGGCGACCACATCCCGATTAAGTATTATGGGAACATTTATTACACATAAAAAAATAAAGTCAATTAACCGTTTTCAAAGGTCTAGTTTTAAATATTCGTGAGGTCGAATCGTCTAATTTGGAGCCCATTTCGCCTTAATACATTTTCACACTCCCCCCTCCCCTCTACACTCTGCCACCCGCTAACCGCAACAAGCACTGAAGTGCCTGCGTAAAAAGGTTGAATATTGCGAGCGCTGTTTGAACACACTATTTAGCTAGGTACTAAATGACGTAAGTCTCAAAAGTTATTTATTTTATTGGCAGGCTAATAATGTAGTTAGGTAAATTTTGTCTTGACAGTGGATAATAAACTATATTTTCTTGCTGTAATATTTATTTTAGAGAAAAAACTTAAGCCGTTGTGTAGAAAAATTAAAATATTACTGGGTTTTTTTTGATAATAAAATGTATCAAATGAAATTCTGTTAAGCACGTTTTTGTCTTGATCACAGAGAGCTAAAGATCTCAAAAACATATATGTGTAGTTTCTCATTAATCAGGTTTGTGGTTGACCACAAAAAAATATCCTTACTTATATTATTTTTTATTATGAAAAAAAATACCTTAAATATTGGAGCCTGGTTTTAAAATGGCTTGCTTTGCTTTGCTAGCTAGTTTTTCTTTGCTTTCTTAGTTTGAGATCCTTTTTCTCATTATTATTTTTGTAATCTGTTCGGACGATCCGTTTTCCGTATTGCTGATGACAGAGGAATGTCATCAGCATACTGTAACAGAATATTGCGGTCAATCTCTAAACACCTTTTTATTAATATAAAACATTACTCCGACATAAAAGGTACTGATTAATATTTCTAAATCGGTAACTAATTCTAATTTTTTTTATTAAAAATAATTAACGATTGCTTTTGTTACCTTGCACAAATTGATTGCTCTTGTTGATTGCTTATCACTAAAATTTAAATACATATGTTATCTTTACATATTTTTCTAATATATACATATAGATAATATTCACAGTACTTATTAATCACGTATTATCGAATTCCAATCATATTATTAGGAGATTTCAGCGTTTCGTCATGGTAATATTATTTATGGAGTATTTACAAGGCTTGCTTTTTGCACGTATGCCCAAAAAAGGGCTGTAATGTTTTTAGGGTTCACGTGTGAGTTTCTATCTTCCACCATAACTTCAGAATAGTTTTCATACCAAACAAAAAAAGGCATTAATGAAAAGAAGAAAAAAACGTTTTTTGGCAGGGCAGTCGAGTTTTTTTCTCTTACATCGATGATGTTATTTCAATACTATTAGCGACCCGCCACCGCTTCGCACGTGTTGCTATGGGTTATCTTAATAATTTATTTGTGCAATATGTAATATAGAGTGCCTGCGTTCTGCCCTCACTCGCCTCAAAGAAAATGTACACTACGCGAACCCGCGTTTCTTGCTGTATTACACTATAGCATAAATAATAATAAAAAATAAAATAAAATAAAAAAACGGTTCACTAGTGGGATCTTTCTGCACAGAGAGACAGAAAGAGGCGATTGAATTTTTAAAATAGCATTATTCGTTTCTATGATCTAATAGCCTGGCCAAAAAGATTCGGCCTTCATTTTTACCCGACTGCGGGCGGAGGGTTATGTTTTTGGACTGCTTGTATATGTGGGTATATTTGTTCAAAAAATGTTCCTTAGGCACGTCCTTCAGCCTAAACAAATTGATGGAATTTGATAAATGAGGTATCATTCGTCTTAATCACGAGAGTGACATAGGATATTGAAGTGTCAAGAAAACTAATGTGGCAGAACAAGCTGTTCCAAAGGAACAAGAAATGTCAAAAACCAAAGACCATTCCAAAAATGTATGATTATTTTACGACTGCGAACAGAACTAAAAAGAGGCAAGAAAGCTTATCTCCTTTGACGGAATCAGCTAGAACCCGGTAGATAGCATTTTTTTTTGCGTTTGTATAATAAAGAGAAGCGTTCGGTGTCGGAGCTTTTAGAATGTCCCAAAAAATCCTTCAATTATTCCGTCCGCTCGCGTGCCTGAATATTTTATATCACGCTATGAATAATCAATCATCGGTTGGAGCAATCTATTTACGTATAAATAAGGACAGCAAAAGCTTCACTAGACTTAATATTTCCTTCATCTCGTAACATCTCATTTACTTTTGAAATAAACGCAGGATTGCGAGCGTGTCACAAAATGTGTGCTATTATTATTTGTGTATTATCTCGAATTATTATACGTTTTCAGCTCTGTCTCTTTTCATTACTTTTTCTTGGGGTAATTCGGTCAGGACTCCATTTGGAAATGATATTACAACTTTCTTGTACATTTAAGCTCTTATTACGATTTTTATTGCCATATCTTACATCACGCAATTAGGTGTCAGCTTTCTATTGAAGAAATAATATGCTCGACAATTTCCTTAGTTCAATTCAAATTTTTTGGAACATTCGTTAATTTTTCTTTTCTGTCTGTTGCAGAAGGTGGACCCCGAGCTGATCTTCACGAAACAAGAGAAGATTGGCAAGGGCTCCTTCGGCGAGGTGTTCAAGGGTGTTGACAACAGGACCCAACAAGTAGTCGCCATCAAAATAATCGACTTGGAAGAAGCTGAAGATGAAATCGAGGACATTCAACAGGAAATCATGGTGCTGTCGCAGTGTGACAGCCCATACGTCACTAAATATTACGGATCTTACTTAAAGGTATGCCTCATCATTTTTAAATATTATTTAACTTCACTTGTATGTCCTGGAATTTTGCAATCATTTCACTCACTTCCACTGAAGCTATCGGGCTGAAATTATGCACACACGTTTGGTTCTCGTGACAATGCACAATTACTTAAATGCCGCCATTTTAATCCAATATGAGCGAAGGAACAAAATGGCGATTCATCTTTTCTATAGTAACCCCTATTATATGGGTATCAAATGAAAGGGTTCTATGTTTCATCGTTACATAAAAGCTTTTTTTTTTAATTTAAATGGTCTAAATTAACTTATTTGATAAACTACTGTAGCAATAACGATAACGCACCACGTATCAGGTCCGCATCATTCCATCTTCCATGCATGTGAACCTACTCCAGTGAAATTACCATACCTTGATGGATACCAAAGATGGACCTATAATTTGCATGCGTATTCATATAATACTGCAGCACATAAGGGATAAATCTCATGGAGTAACATTATGTTTTACCGCGAAGGCCCCGAAGCCTAGCTGTATCAATCAATGTCTGCGAAACGGGCCTTCGTCTTCTTATCTCCTGTTGAGCCTTTGTATAAGAGACAAGGATCACTTGTAATGGACTCCATTATGGACCGTATTCTCGCGTAGATACCCTAGTACCCTGTCGTATAATTTTCTCCCTGGGTCTAGCAGAGTATGTAGCTGAAGTATGTAACTCAAGCGTTTTTAATTTTACCTTCGTAACTCATTACTTTTAAACGGTTTTATAATTAAGGTAATCCTTGCCCTGTTTGTTGTTTATCAAGTTTGTTTATTTGTTTAGGTCAAATCTAGTAATTGAAATTTTACCCCCTTCCTGTTGACCTTTTGATCTGGAATTTGGTACACACCTTTAGTTCTGATGACAATACAATTATGTATATTCAGTATCATTGTAAATTCAAGATGGCCGCCGCTACAAAATTGCGGATTACATATTATTTTCCTCAATATGGGTATCAAATGAAAAGACTTGACAAGTAAACTTTAGAAATAATTAAATAAAAAACTAAAAAAAGTTGTTATTTTTATTTTGTTTATGTGTACTAAAAGCTAAATAACTAGCTTAAAAGCAAAAAAAACACGCCTGCCTACACAAAAAAGAGCTTTTGCCAATAAATTATATACTGTTGAAATGTGCTTACGACCTTCAATTTCATACCCATATTGTAAATATCGAGTTTTTTTTTCGTGTTTGAATATGGTGCCATACTGCCGCCATATTGAATGTTTTCAAAAAAAACAAAGCCTATGTCACTCAGGGGATGTAAAGAATCTCTAAATCTACGTCTAAATCAGTTCAGACATTTAAAAGTTATGGTGGAATAAAGAAACTCACATACATACATACAAACATACATGAATGCTAAAAACATAACACCCCTGTTTTTGGGCAGTCGTGAAAAAATAAAATAAAATCGTGGAGCGTAGCGTAACCTGAGTAATAGAAATTCGACTCGCCCCACGATTTTATTTTATTTTTTAGCTTTCAGTACATATAAAACCGTTTAACTTATATTTGTTTTTTTACTTATTTTATTGTAAGTGGAATTGTGTATTTCTGCAGCGTTTAGTTTCTATGAATGCTTGCCTCGCGTGACATAATTGCCGGCGCCCAACCGCGTGACGCACCGAACCGCTGTACAGTTTCGCGTTATTGTTGCCGTTGCCGCTTACCCAGATCACAGAATAAATAATAGTACAAGTACCCAGATGGAATATCAGAAAGCCGCGCCGCTGCGGAGCGCTGACATCAAATACATACGATAGTTATTACTAGCTGTGCCCGCGGCTTTGCCCAAGTGGTCACTAAAAGTAGTAAAAAAGTAAAAGTTTATTTAAAAGTAGCCCTTAGTAAGTATACATGTTATTCCGGGAACAAAAGTGACTATGAAGTACAATATACAACATTTCTTCAAAATTCGTTTACCCGTTAAATAGTTTTTTGTCATCTTATCATCGGATTAAGATACCAAGTACCCCAGTTTGAAATTCAACCCCTAAGCTATTCTACATTGAAAACCGCATCGCAATCAGTCTAGTAGCTTTTACGTGATGCGCGAACAAACATACAGACAGACATGATTAAAACAAATGTTATATTCTTGTTCAATAGCCTATTTTTTTGTTCAGTTACCTTTTTTTTTTTAATTATCTATTTTGTACAGATTTTTGGTACTTACTGCTTTATTATAAGTATAGAAGATTACCCACCATTTTGCGGTATCGCAGTTGTCTCTGTAAATGTACGCCCGTGGTATCCATACCAATATATAAAAGTGAAACGTTGTCTGTTCGTTTGTTGTTGAGCTTTCACGCGATAACGGCTGGACTGATTTTGATGAAATTTGGTATGGAGATAGCTTATACCTTGGAATAAAACATAGGATACTTTTTATCCCGGAAAATTGCAATTATCCACGGGAAAACTGGAAAAATGTTGATTACTCGCTGTAAGAACGGTTGCCATGGAAACAAAATAAGAAGTATGTCATAAAACATCAAGAACATTGGTGTAATACCTACTTTTGCATTGGTTTTTAATATCTTAAAAGTACATAGGATGATTTTTTCCGCGATAAATTGTAGTCAGCGCGGACGAAGTCGCGGGCGGGAAAGCTAGTCCATTATAATATGCAGGTCTAGGTAATGCGACATTGATAGTGTCGTGACTGCGCGAAATAAGATTTCGCTTTGTAATCTGCGTACATTTTCACTCAACCCATTTAATGCGTTATTGAAATCGACGCCAAACAAATCTCCATTAGTGGTGATTGCGTAATGCCCCAGGTACTTGATTGTCACGATATTTGTAACAAGTTACTATACTATAGAACGTTCACTCGATCGCGTAATTCGTTTGCGTGCCCCGCTTCGATGTAGTTAAAACGAAGCCCGTCACGAAGTGCTCGGGGTCAACCCGAGATCACGGCATAAATACGGAACCGGTTACTTAAAATCTTCTTGCACTTCCATTCAAATCATATTGCTTTCTCAGCGTTTCCAGTAAACAGGACGTACAACTAGAAACTAAATACCTTTCCCACTATCTTGTAGCCCAGCCATGTCAAACTCAAAGCCAGTAGTGCGCCAAAAGCACGAAGACCGTAGACTAGGTGGGCCGCAAAACCTAATCTTATTGAAGACAAACTACTGAAAATCGTAACGAATTACAAACAAACATTAAGTACAATTAAGTACAAACATTAACTTATGTTGCCAGATGACATCTTTTGTCTTTAATTCAGTTTCTATATACGGCGTGAATTTATCGGCGGAAATAACTTTTAAAACTGCGTCCAAGTGTGCGTCCTTCAATCGCGATCTTGCTCCCCGTATTGTTTACACTCATCAAAAAAAAGTGTTCACAATTATAGGTACTTCCAAACATTGACAGGATTTTTCAGGCAAATTTTCTCATTTCTGGTGGTATTGAACAGGCAAGTACTTATAAAATTGGAATGTACCAACACCATATTTTTTTTGATTCGGGCCGCATGTAAATGCTAAGTGGGCCGCATGTTGACATGGCTGTTGTAGCCGAACTGTTTACGAGTGCGAAACAGTCCGTTTCATATTTGCATTGCATAATTGCTCCTGTTACAGCTACGTTTATTTTTACAACGATCAGCTATTATCATTGACTTTAAAACAGTTTTTGATGTGTAACTGATGTGTTTTCTCGCGCTTTCCTGAAATCTATCGGTGTAATGTCGTGAAAATTGAAACTGAGCGCGCGCGGTGCTAGCATCAACACCAATACATAAAAGTGGAACGTTGTTTGTTTGGGGAGCTTTCACGCCAAAATAGCTGATCCGATTTTGATGAAACTTTGTAAATAGGTACTGTACAATATAGAGACCAACATAGATTACTTCCCCCCCCCCCCCCCCCGCCGGAAAATGTTAAGTTTCCACGGGAAAACTGGAAAATGTCGATTACTCGCTGTAAGGAACGGTTGCCATAGAAACGAAATAATAACAAGTCTGTCAAAAAGCACCAAGACCGTTGGTGATATACTTTTGCATTGGTTTTTAATATCCTAGAACAACATAGGATGTTTTTTCGCGATAAATTGTAGACCGCGCGGACGAAGTCGCGAGCAAAAGCTAGTATATGATAAAACAGAGCTTGAATCAGATGTTAAACGTCATAATATATCTCGCTTGTTTTTTTTACATGACTTCCCAAATGAGTTTTATGTTTTTAGCATTCATGTATGTATGTATGTATGTATGTATGTTTGTATGTGAGTTTATTCCCTCATAACTTTTAAATGCCTGAACAGATTTAGACGTATGGGGTTTCTTTAGAATACTTACATCCCCCGAATCAATTATATATATTATGGCGGCAGTAATATGGCACTATTTTCAAACTCGTAAAAAAATTTTTTCTTCTAAATTTACAATATGGGTATCAAATTAAAGGCCTTGATAAGCACATTCCAACAGTGTATAATTTATTGGCAAAAGCCCTTTTTTGGCAGGGCAGGCATGTTATTTTTAGCTTGTAAGCTAGTTATTTTATTTCTAGTACCTTCTCGTGTCAATGATATCTCCTTATTTTTGTGTTGTTGTGTTTTATAAATAGAGGCTTATGATTCAGAAGTAGTACGTTAACACGAAAGGTCGTAAGTCATTAATCACGTCGTGTGCTCGTTTGCCATTCTTTCGATCGATACACGATGAGTAAGTGCCTTGTGGGTGTTTGGAATGTATTTGGGCACAATACCAGGCTAATTGTGTCTAATATTAGACGGGTTTGTAAACTTGTTTGTTCAAACAAAGTTCGTTGGTATTTTCTTTAGGGAAATAAGTAATCAACAGAAAACAAAAAGCATTACATTCTCTATTTTGTATAAAACTGAATATTCACTGTCATATCCTGAATTATTTCAGGCTCTAAAATAGAACTGAAGTGTGAAAAAAAAGGTCCCGCGTTGGCGAGAGGATAATCCCGTATAGTAGAGGTTTACATTCTCATACCACCACTACCATACTACCACCACCACTACCACACTACCACATTCCAACTACCACATTCAGGGCATGTTGTGTTGCACCCGTGAAAACAATCTGCCTGATATGGACATTTCAAATCATACCTCACGTCCCAAATCGTACCTCACGTCTCACGTCATGTCGCTTAGGGTTACACTTAAAATCGTAAGTATAGTAGGATTCGTAGTCGGTCCAGTAGATTTTACGTGATGCGCGAACAAACATACAGACAAATAAACATACAAACTAACAAACAACACACGTCTGTCTGTTAGTAAAAACGATTTAAAAATGTTCAATTCTTGTTTAGTAGTTTATTTAAGTACCCTGGACCATTTTTTTAAATAATCTTCATTGTACAGACTTTTTCGTTCATAGCAATATGAACGAAAAAGTCTATTATAAGTATAGATTAGTAATATTTGGTCTGAGGTATAGATAAAAAATAGAGAGATGATGTTGAGGGATACTAACATTTGGATGAGTTATAGATAGATAGATAACTCTTTATTGAACACAAATAAAAATCTTACGACTAAAAAAACAAAATTAATAATAAAGTGTCACAATGGGCGGTCTTATCGCTCAGAGCGATCTCTTCCAGACAACCGTGCATGGAAAGGAATAACGGAGGTAATAGGGACGGTGGTTTCAACCAATAAATAAATACATAAACCATAAATAAGCACTTAAAAATTACAAAATAATAATGAAATTAATTGGGAAAACACAATAGAAAACTGGAATAAAACATATAAACCTAGTAGATACATACAATTATATAAAATAATAAACATACATACTTACATACTACTATAATACATATACATAAAAACATAGTACATACATAATAATAACAGGATGTAGCAGCTCAGCTAGAGTGATAAATAGAGCATTTTAACACGATGTTTAAAAACGTTGAGCGTATGTTTAAGTTATGCGCCTAACTAAATGCAAAAATTAATATTATGTTAAAATATAGGTAATTTGATGTATAACAATAGTTACTTTGACAACTTATGTTTTCGTTGTATGTTCGAAGTTATACTGTCATGAACATGGCAGATCAAGTTTTTGGCGGGAAAACGAAAATGAAACGTTGATTTTTATTTTATTCGAGTGTTACTTAAAACGAATGTAGAAAATAAATATGTAGATTTTACTTCCGCCGAACTAAAAATACATGTATACATTTCGTTATTTTTAAATATGGATTTCCGCAAAGTAACGCCTGAGTACCTACCTTACTATTTATTTAGTTATTATTTATTTTACTATTGTCCATCAGCCACGCGTATGTACATGACAGTATAACTCCGAACATACAACTATTGTTCTACATGAAATGACCTATTTTTAAACATCAATTTTTGCAATTGGTAAAGCGTGCTCAGGCCCCTTTCATTTCTGCCCATCTTTCTTTTCGAGTTGCGACTACTTCATCTCTACAGGTCCAGGTGTACCTATAGAATTCTCATGATACTCGCATCTCGTATGATAATCTGCATACAAACTGTATAAAATTAATTATAAACAATCTCAATGTACAATTTTTTGGGAAGACCGACAGACCGATGCAGACCGTTTTTGAAGGATTATCGGACAACATCGTCCTATAGAATTGACCCTCGAATGCGTGAACAGAATGGGTGGCTCCCAGCCAGCACAGACAATGATGTCTGCTACGTAATGATCGATTTTTGCATTTTTATTGTTCAGCAGTCCACACTCGATTCCATTTTATTAATGCGTTTTGTTGATAGCCTACGTCGACATTGATAAAACAGGTTATGTAGAGGTTTTTTGAACCGGTAAAGTTACAACACGAACGATTGATTCTTTCTGCGTTGAATGGTATATAGTGGTTGCAAATTCACATCGTTGCGCTTGCCACTTGGCAACAATTGGAAGAATATTTTGAAGCAACGCCGAAGATTTGTCTATTGATCGGTGTTTTGATTGATGTGATGTGCTTCAAAATATCTCATTTCGTGAATACCCATTCAAGAAAATAGATGCGTTGCATTTCCTACTTGGCGCATCGCGTCGACTGCTTGTTGCCTATTGCAATCTTGACACACTTTCCAACGTGTTGTTATGCGTGCCTTGCAAAATACGATGCAATTTATGCACGAATGTAAGCAAACTGCCTGCCGACGGCATTAATCCGCAACACGTCTTTGTCTTCAATCGCAATCGCTTCAATTTAAAACATAACTTTGTTGTCGTGTCGAAATATTTAATATTTTATGTTTTTTCGCTTTCACGTTTCAATTTCGCGCTTGAAACAGACCGCGGCAAAGTTGCAGAATTAGAATGAGTTAAATTTTTGCGTAAACACACGCACGCTTGGCTTTTGAGGTACTCGCTACGCTACAGTAATATATATGAGGGAAGCGTGCACAATTAGCAAATGAACTTGACTATACATGTCAGTGAAATCCTCTTGTTTACAGTAGGTACGAGTAATCGTCGGTAGGTATACGAGTAATGCTTCAGGCCCTTGCGTGGTTATGCTATTGCTTCACCAGCCCTCTGTTGCTTGAGGTATAACTTAATTAGGCTCCACGGCCCTTCTACTTCATTTCCATTTACGTCTATACTCCTGTAGCTGTTTCTGTCTGATACAAAGGCGGTAGAATCTGTCGATTCGGGAGTGTTGCTCATTTGGATAATGAGCAATAATACACGGTGGAATTTAAAGGCCAAGGTGGAGCGAAAGTATCTTAAATATTTATGATAGCGAATTATATTCAAAGTAAACATTCATTTGTTTTTGAAATAAGTTATAACTGCACTCAAAGAATTTTGAAATCTTGCTTCCTTCAGTCGGGAATCGAACCGACAAAAATGACAAAAACTTTATCGTGTAATTGTATGCTATCTATCCACAGGGTCCATTAATAAGAAACGTCGTGTCTCAAATTAAAGAAAGATATAATATATACCGCCTTTACATTCCACCCTGAATAAACATTTTTAAGAAACTTCAGTGACCTCCTAAAAATTGACATTGGAGAAACGCTAACGTAAAAATTGAATTAACATATGTAAAAGCAATTATACGAATCCGTGCAAATTGAATGAAATTATGCAGGTCAGCTTGTGTGTCACCGCGCTGACACGCAAACATGTGCGTGACGGCCGGACCTACGACAGCTCACAGCAAGTTGCTATGTCACTGACCATGAATTCTAATCTACCTTTTAATGAACCACCGTTAAGCTGGTTTCTATTGAGCGTATTTTCTTTAAACATTTTTGAACGTACTTTGGCATCTCTTTTCGTTTCCCTGATTTATCGTTGCGGCGAGATTTCACTTGCATTGTTACATTAGCTTAAGTTATCTTCACGATTTGTTCTACAGAGAAAGTTTCGTAATGTGCATGGCGTGGCGTAATCTCAATGCTTTCTGCTACAACAGTCGTCGTTTTGTCGCCATCACTCATAACTGGTGGCCCTTCGACAATTGTTTGCTCATCGTTTCAACAATAATTACGTACGACTCAATATACTCGTAGAAAGTTGTCTGAGTTGACATTGTTTAACCAAGGCGGTTTCCTAACGACTGTTTTGTATTTGTGGTCACGTTTAGATAACCTTTATTTCTATTACTCACGATCCAGTGGAGACTATTAGAAAGGTCAGCTATTTGAGTCATTTAAGCCCGATGAGCCTCTATTTAGGTACGATCTTGGTGCAATGCTTTAAAATGCCTAAATTTGTGATTCGTCGCATTTGTTTATGAATTTGTTTATTTGCGCTATGAATGAATTCAAATGTATCTATACTTATAATAAAGCAGTAACTACCGAAAAGTCTGTACAATGAAGATGATAAATCTATACTTATAATAAAACTGTAACAGGTCCAATTCTGTACATTGAAGATATTTTTAAATTTTCTTTTGGAGGATACTCTATATTCGATACTAAAGCCAAAACTGTATTTATTTAATTTTTGTATTTCTGTCTGTCTGTCCGTCTGTCTGTCTGTCTGTACCTTGGAAGTGCATCACGCCTAAAATACTCAATGAATTCAAATGAAATTTGGTATGATTTGAGTTCATACTACGAAGTAGGTTATAGGATACTTTTAATCACGAAAAATTAAAGGGTTCCCGCAGGATAGGCGTTGAAAGTTATTTAAAAGAACACGTATCACGCTGAAACTACTGAACGAATTTTGTTGCAACTTGGCATAGTCATCATAGTTTATATAATGGGTAAAAATTGAGGATACTTTTTATCCCGAAAAAGTAAAGAGTTCCTGCGGGTTAATGTCCCAAATTCTGTAAATTGAAGATATTGTGTTTTTTTTTTTTGGAAGCCGTTCTATATTCAATATTAAAGCCAAAACTGTATTTTGTAATTTTTGTCTATATGTCCGTCTGTCTGTCTGTACCTTGGCAGCGCAACACGCCGAAAATACTCACTGAATTCAAATTAAATTTGGTATTATTTGGGTTCATGCTTCGAGGTAGGACATTGGACATTTTTCAGCCCAAAAAATTAAAGAGTTCCTGCAGGATAGGGCTTGAAACTTATTTAAAAGAACACGTACCGCGCTGAAACTAATAGACGGGTTTTGATGTAACTTGGCACCGTCTTAATTTATATGATGGGTTAAAATTGAGGACACGTTTTATCCCGAAAAATTAAAGGGCTTCTGCGGGATATGGGTCCAAAGTTATGGTAATATTTAAGTAATAAATAATATTTTTTGGATGGTTCTCTATATTCGATACTGTTTTACTTTTTATTTGTAGGTCTGTCTGTTTGTCCGTATCTTAAACGCGCATCGCACAGGAACTACTAAATGAATTCAAATGAAACTTGGTATGATTTCAGTTCATACTACGAGGTAGGACATTGGAAACTTTTCATCCCGAAAAATTAAAGGGTTTCCGCATTATAGGGGTTGAAAGTTATTAAAAAGAACACATCTCACGCTGAAACTACTAGACGGTTTTTTTTATGCAAATTGACACAGTCATATATCTATACTTATAATAAAGCAATAGGTACGAAAAAGGCTGTAAAAAAAGAAGATAAATAAAAAAAAACTCTTGGGTGCTTAAAAAGGGTATTAACACGTTTTTTTTATCGTGTCTTTCCGTCTGTTTGTTTGTTCACGCATCACGTAAAAACTATTGGGCCGATTGCAATGCGGTTTTCATTGTTAGGTAGCTTAGGGTTTGATTTAAAAACTGGTGTAATTGGTATCTCAATCTGGTCAGTTAGAAGCCGAGCAGTGGATAAAAGTATTTTTCAAGGCTAAAGAAATTTTGATCAAATGTTGGTATATTGGAATAGCACATTATGGTACTTTGAACCTAAAAAAAAGACCACGCGTGCGAAGCCGCGGGTACAGCTAGTACTGAATAAGAATATAACATTTTTTTGAACCGTGTATGTCTGTTTGCGTGTTTGTTCGCGCATCACGTAAAAACTACTGCACCGATTGCGATGCGGTTTTCACTGTTAGATAGCTTAGGGTTTGACTTAAAAACTGGTGTCAGTATCTCAATGAGTAAAAGCCGAGCAATCTATAAAAAACTATTTGATGGCGGAGTAAAAGAACAATGGAGAACTCCCATATTTAGTTTTATGTCAGTAAAATTCACGGCGTCTTTAGGCCAAAAATATCGCTAGTAATTCAGCATCATTTCCTGAAATTGTTAGTCTAAGTTTTTTTTATTGGGGAGGCCAGGAGTAATTGTTGTTAGGCTTCAAAGTTTTGTAGGTAATGTTACTGTTAACTACTTTTGAAACAAGTCTTAGTGATTTTAATCATTTTATCTGCATAACTAGGTAGGCAATTAAGTACTTACCTATGCGTGATAAATATAATGTTAAAAGATATTGTAGTTTAACAGACTAGCCTTTTGAATAATAATTATTATGAAGCTGTTACTGCCTAGCAAGATCACAAAACAGTATGTTTAGATATGTTGCTGTTGTTTCACTGTGCAGGGAAACAGTCGTCTGATATTAGCACAAATATTTCGCAACAAATCCTAAGTAACAACCATAACCTAGCAGCAATTCCTTACTTCCTCCATAAACTATAATGCATAGTATTCTCTTTGCTAAAATGTTTTGTTTATAGGTTTTATACGTTTTATATTGATGTATCATTTTGTTTAGAGTATTATTCTATTTAACGCAAGGAGGCTGAATTACGTTTTCTGATAAAAGGTAAGTAAGTGTAATTCAACCTCCTTTGCCTTAATAAACCAGGTGGAAAGTAAGCGTAATTCAACCTCCTTTGGTTTAAAAGACCGGGCGGGAAGTATACTATTTTGATGATTTTGACGTCCGAACCGGAAACGTCATTGTATTATCTTTTTTTTCACCCATTCGGCAGGCAACAAAGCCGATAAAACCCGTAGACAGAGAAACCAATAGACAACTAGATAGCTTCCATCGCAGTGATACAAGAAAGACAACAACATATGCATAGGTCTTGTAAAGAAATGAGACAGAACGATATGATCTTTTGTTGCAGGTCGCGTGCCGATATTTTAAAGGTCAGCACACCTCTGTGCTAAAAAAAATTGTCAGTTCGCCATAGTGTTGTATGGATTGTAAGAAAAATTATTCTGCTTGGTGTGTTGCTTGCATTCGAAAAGAAAGTTCTCTTGACCCTTTTAGTATTTTGTGCCCAAACTACACATTTTTATTATTAAAATAATTTAATTACATTGGTTCTCATAATATCAATATTAAATTCAATTTAATGTAATATCGTACGATGTTGTTAATATGTATACATAATAGAAAGTTTATTCAAGAGAGCAATGGTAGGTACCATTGCTCTCTTGAATAAACTTTCTATTAAACAACTACTTAAATGCCCTAACCATTAGAGCTACATACATCAAAACTGTGTAAGCCATGTCAGAGGTCCTCAGGCAGCCTGACAAACTTTGACACCAGAGGCCCAGCATTACCTCATACGACAAACAAACAAACAAACTATGTGAGAAGACCATCTGTGGATTTTAGAGACAGTATGATTAAAATTTAAGGATTTTGGAAAAAAAGTACAGACTGCAAGAAAAATTATAATTTTAACAAAAAATGAGAATTCCTTTTCCTTTTGTGGAACTAAAGTCTAAATTATGAGATTAATATAGGTTAGAGTCTAAAAAAGTTCAATGATATTGAAAGGTTATTCCCATACATTTGAGTCTGGGGGTAAATGATTGCAGAAATTCAAAGTGTGACAAATAAAGATAGTAAAAAGAAAAACTGATCACTCTCAAGGAGACCGACCAGCTATCTTCCTGTCTAAATTATTGCAGTTAGACAAGAAGAGAGGTCGGTCGGGAAATAATGATTTTCATTATGGGCGTATTTTGACTTTGTGTTCCGCGACGCCGCGTTTTTATGTTGAAACGCACTATTTTAGACCATGGTCACCATAACAGGTCAGGTTATAATATACCAAAATAAATAATTATTTTATGAAGCATCATGGTCCATCATGGATGACCATGGTATACATATAATAGTGCATGTCACCAGTATGTATGTATCGCTTTTCATGCATGATACACCATATTTAATATATTTATTTTACGCTGAGGATGGCCCACCATAAAGGTATATAAATATAAATAAATATATTCCGGACAATTCCACACCAATTACCTAGCTCCAAACTAGGATACCCTGTAATATGGGCACTAGATAACGGATAAACAAACATAAATACGATATTCGTATTTATATACGAATATCAACATCCATGACTCGGAAACAAACATTTCTGCTCATCACACAAATGATTGCCCCTTGCAGGATTTGAACCCGCGACCGTTTGATTTGGTTTCTAGGGTTACTAGCCACTAGACCAACCAGCCGTCAAATATACTACTATATATATATTATTATACTGTAAGCATGTTCAAGACAAAATATTTGTAGAAATTGTAAATAAAGCTTTCTGAAGTTTCTATTACCCTTATCCACATTAGTTCCATAAAGATACGATATTTTTATGTAACGAGATCGTACAACACCTAGAATTATTCAAAATCTCAATTTTTCTTTCTGACCGTACATTTTTCGTAAATCTGTAATGTCTCTATAAACCATCAATAGTCTATAATATACTTAATCTTGAATCTGGGATTGCTTAAACTCCGGGTAAAAGTTTTGAAATGGCAGCACACCCACTTATCGTTCTATCTCACAAGTGGCACAACAACCAAGTGTCTATTGGTTTCTCTGTCAACGGTAAAACCAATGCTGCCTAAATTCTAGAATCTATGGGTAAAACATTGTAGGAAAGAAATGAAGTTTCAATTTAATGTTTCTTTTAATTGATTTGTTAACCTGTATTTTACTAGCTTACATGCTATGTTGAAAAAATGTAGAAAAATAATTACTTAAGTTCTGTAGAAATGATATTTCAAGACGCTGCAATATTTCTCGCATAAAATTTCACCCTTGTTCTTTGACATTTTGTATATTGGTATATAAACTAAAGTGAGCGTGTTTCATTATATATAGATATGTTACGACTGTCACTCACGAGTTATTTCGTCGAACAATTCGACCGGTGTTCGGACGTTAAAGACGTCCATCCTCAGGAGTTAGCGCAGCGAGGAGTTGTTCGACGAAATAACTCGTGGGTGACGACAGTCGTAACATATCTATATACTCGTATATTAAAATTTAAATATATTGGTATTTTGTACTTAATAGGTACTTCTACTTATTGTCCTGGAATAACACATAGGAATAACCACGCGGGCAAAGCCGCGGGCACAGCTAGTCGTGAATAAGAGGCGCTCGTGGCACTGTATAAATAATAGTACAACTAGTCGTGGTTCGAGCGAGGGTTTTACTTTTAGCGAGTAAAATTCTGAATGCGGATGTCGGAAGAGGTGAAGGACGCTGGTGACTCACCCGTGTTGCCGGCCTCAAGAGGAAAATGTCAGGAATCTGTTCATTTACATATGCATATAAAATAGTATATGTTTAATTTGAAGCCTGTTGAACTTTGAATGAAAATATGTTCAACCATTCTAAATTTTACCAAATGTAGATATAAATTCTTTTTTTAAAAGACTTATTTTATATGTGTACAAAAATTACCTACGTATAGACTTTGATTAATTTATTTATTAAGTTATTCCAGGACCAAAAGTATCTATAAGGTACAATGTATAAAATTTCGTTCATACTTCAAATAGTTTTTTAAAGATTGAGATTGAGATTCCAAGTACACCAGTTTTTATATCAAACCCTAGGCTATTCAACAGTGAAAACCGTATCGCAATCGGCGCACATGTTTTACGCGATGCGCGAACAAACAGCCAGACACGAAATAAAAAAATGTTATATTCTATTCAGTAGTAGCTTATTTTAAGTAACCTAGACCATTTTTTTTAATTATCTTCATTGTACATACTTTTTGGTACATAATGCTTTATTATAAGTATAGATAGATATGCCCTTGCTTTTAGACGTTTTAAGTGTTGAAAAGAAACTGCCGTCAAATAAATTTTCATAAAATATTATATTTGTTCGGTCAAAGATAAACAGGAGTTCGTATCCGGAAACTTGGTAAATCTTACATCGAAGCGAACTCTCAGTTCGGTTATTTCATTAGGCGTTTATTTTTAGGATATCAAAAGTAACGACTGTGTTGAGCCATACGATGACTATAAAGTGCGCTATAACCGCATTAGAGCTACCTTGCCCCTGCCCAAATAGCGGGTAGAGTCAAGGCCCTGACAATCTTATGGATGCTCCTCGCAGCTATTCCATTAGAACTGTCCCCAGCTCCTCGCCGCTAAATAGGCAATTGTCTCGCCATTCAGAGCTGTCTCTCGGTTATTGCCTCCCAAATTAGTATTTTCTCCCTGGACTGTTGTAATATCCCGAATGAAGAACTGCTGTTTAAATGGTCATCGACTTTAATACTAAGCGAGTGTCGATCTTGAATCTCAGTACAGATATTTCAGACTTTGTTTTGGGCTCTGGTATCTGGTTCTTATTTTGAGTCGTCCTTCAGTTTGACTGCAATGCGGCGGGGCGCGGCGTCGTCGGTGAGGTCGAAGGGGTGAGGGGTAGCCTGCTTCTGAACTTGGAAGGTCAAGTTCCGAAACTTCGCAATTTGTCCAATTGGGATGGTGTCTGAATTCGACGACTCGATTACTAGCTTAAAAGTTGCTCGTTATTGATTATGATTTGTTTTCCTCAATTTGATTGAGTTTATGTTATCTTTGTGGCGGAGCGAGTTTGTTAGTTAAATATTTAACATGAAATGTAATTTGATTCAGAGATTGTATTGAGTCTCGAAATGCGGCTTGTTTTTTGTAACAGTACGTTCAACCGCTTGTATATTTTATTTTTCACAAAGTTCAATAACTCTTATTTTGCTAGAATCTTTGAAGATAGATTCGTTTTATTTTTGACTAGACGCTACGTCTGTGCGCTGTGTAAACAAGTTCAGCGTTAAGAAATTCGATAAGAGAATTACACTTACGAATAAACTTTGACTCAAGTAGTCGTTTCTTTAGTTTATTTTAGTCTAATTGTTTTATTATTTTCTCTTGAGATATAATGTTTGCAATTCATCCTTGTCATGTCTGTCATAATAAATTAATTCAATTACCGTGTTTACCATCATCAGGTTTGCCACAATTTGTCGAGACGGCGCTGGTCGGATCGCCGCTTTGTACCAAATTACATTTTGATTCCCCTCGCCTTCCTTCACGAGTGGTTTACAATAGATGCTAATGCCTTCTTTAATTTTATACGACCTTCTTCAAATCAAATTGTGCGTTGAGTGTCAGGTAGGCTTTATCATTATTTGCGCAGTGAATATAATTATGAAGATCTACAAAAACATGTAAAATACTTATAATAAAGCAATAACTAGGAAAAAGTCTGAACAACGAAGATATTTAAAAAAAAACTAGTGTACTTAAAATAAGCTACTGAACAAGAATATAACTTATTTTTAAATCATGTCTGTCTGTTTGTTTGCTCGCGCATCACGTAAAAACTACTGAACCGATTGCGATGCGTTCATATGGATAGCATATGGTTTGACTTAAAAACTGACGTACTTTGGTATCTCAATCTAATGAGTAGAAGCCGAGCATTCGGTAAAAACTGTTTGACAGCTGAAGGAAATTTGATCATAAATGTTCGTATATTGGTCTTAAATAAATAGTACATAGAGTACTTTTAACCTAGAGAAATGACAGCTAGTTTTATGTATGACTTGATTTCCTTGTATAGTTTTTTATACAGTTATAACTTTGAACTTTGAGGTTTTACAAGTTCTAGTGTCGAAACGAAGTGAAACCTAGGATTGCTCATATTTTGACGCAATTGCTTACGAATTTCCAAAATAATTGATAGCTTGTCATGAAGATGACACACCCAAGCACAGGCGAGCCTCATCTGCAAGATTACGCTGTTTGATTTGTGGAACGCTTTTAAGAACTTGAATTAATTTATTGTCTTTAATTAACCGAATTAATCCGAATTGATTAAAGCTGTCGCGAGCTATTCAGGACTGTTTAGACAATATTTACTGCAAGTGATTGCCTCTTCAGTACGGTGAAGTGTAATGGTAAATAAAATGGTCCCATTACTCCCATTCCATTATTTTAGCACAATGGCGTCGTCAAAATGTTGATATTTGATTTCAACACATAAAAAGGTTAAACGTTGCTCTGAGGGTCTGGGAATAAATACACTCACGAGCAATAAAAACGGGTCAAAAAAAACTTGACTTCAACTGCGCAGTTGTGTTTATAGGGTTATGTAGCACGACAAGGAGCCGTATACTTTCTCCGTATCCGTCTGTGCGTCTGTCTGTATGTCAGGTTGAAAGACTATCTAACATTTTTGAATGGAGTCTGGAATACCTAATCTTCCGCTATCCACACCAATATATAAAAGTGAAACGTTGTCTGTTAGTTTGTTTGTTTGGGGGAGCTTTCACGGCAAAAACACTCACGAGCAATAAAAACGGGTCAAAAAAAAAACTTTACTTCAACTGCGCAGTTGTGTTTATAGGCTTATGTAGCACGACAAGGAGCCGTATAGTTTCTCCGTATCCGTCTGTGCGTCTGTCTGTATGTCAGGTTGAAAGACTATCTAACATTTTTGAATGGAGTCTGGAATACCTAATCTTCCGCTATCCACACCAATATATAAAAGTGAAACGTTGTCTGTTTGTTTGTTTGGGGGAGCTTTCACGGCAAAACGGCTTATCCGATTTTGATGAAACTTTGTAAATAAGTACTGTACAATATAGAGACCAACATAGGATACTTTTTATCCCGGAAAATGGTAAGTTGCCACGGGAAAAATTGGAAAATGACGATTACTCGCTGTAAGGAACGGTTGCTGTGGAAACGAAATGACAACATGTCT
This sequence comes from Alsophila aescularia, assembly GCA_946251855.1. Taxonomy (NCBI): domain Eukaryota; kingdom Metazoa; phylum Arthropoda; class Insecta; order Lepidoptera; family Geometridae; genus Alsophila; species Alsophila aescularia. The sequence goes on along the minus strand of OX276375.1, from coordinate 43,902,711 downwards.
GCCAAAAAGCACCAAAAGCGTTAGTGCTATACTGTTGCATTAGTATTATCCTAGAAAAACATAGGATGTTTTTTTCGCAACTGTAATCCGCGTGTAAGTCGCGGGCGAAAGCTAGTTTTTATATAAACATGATTTCTTGGCCTTATGTTTAGGGTTACCATCCGTCCGTTTTTGTCCGGTTTTTATTTGTCCTGATTTCTTGGCCTATATGAAATACTAGCGATCCGCCCCGGCTTCGCACGGGTAGATATATAGAAAGATAAAATTAGTAGGTACTTTATTTGGAAAAATAGAACAACAACAATTTCTTACACAAAATGTTTATGTTTATAGGTTTTATACTCAAGTACCATTTCGTCTATAGTATTATACTGTTTAACGCAAGGAGGTTGAATTACGGCCAATATTTCGTGTAATATTAGCATTAAGCATTTCCTACGTCAATGATTATTAGATGTTTTGTGATTTGGTTTCCATGGCAACGTTCCATATACAAAGACCCGTATCTCCTTCTTAGTTTGTGATCTTACGTAGTATATACTCTTTGGTTTGTGATACAAAGTAATCGAGATATTTTGCAAAATTTAATACCTCGGGTTTCATTATTGCAAATTTCGAAGGAAACTAATTTTTTGAAAAATAAAATCCTGCTAGTGTTAAAAAAAGGAAAGTTAAATTATCAGCGAGTATGATAATTTAACTTTCCTTACGTGAAAGAATTTTTAAAATCAGGTCTTTATTTTTCCCGTTTAAATATATAACTAAATAAGTCTTTAATCTTTTATTAACCTCTCATTCATCTCAAAAAATAAACTTTGAACAATTAACTTAACAATATCAAACATTCATTCCTCTATTGCAAACAGCAAACAACAAACAATATCAAACATTAAAGCATGTACTACCATACCACTGTAACTACGTGCACAATGTTTGCATTTTGTGACTAAAATGTCCGGACTTTTATTGAAGTGTCAGGGTTTTTGTCTGGACTTTTCAAATGTCGAAATGGTGGAATGTAAATCCCTACTTATGTGAAGATAATGTCAATCGATAGAGAAAATTATAATTAGAAATCGGATTATATAGCAGTAACAAAATGCTAAATTATGCATGCAGACATTATGCTCAAAAAACCTCAAATTTACACAATACATAATCAATAAATATATCATAGTCAAAATCAATTATAGTTATTGTTAGACTAAGGCATACAATTTCATTGAATTCATGATTGGTAAAATCACACATAATTCTTGTGACTATATACACTATAACATATTTTTATACATTTTCTAGTGCAAAATTATGATGTTTGTCACTAAGTATTAATTTGCAGGCCGAAAACGACCTCTCTACGTCAATCAAAGTCAATAAACACTCTCGACAGAATTTAAAATTTGGCAATTTCTGGAGATAGTTTGTCTTGAGCTTTGATGAATCTCGAGTTTTTTTTTCCAGTATAGCATCCAGCTTACAAATTATCTTTTCCGATATTACGAGCATATTTGGGAGAGCGTGATCAGTCTATTCAATCACTTTCTCATGAAGTTTTTTTTTCTAATTTTTCTTTAGCTAACGCTACTTTTATTTATTCTGTGCTACTAGCACCGTCCATCTCCTCGTGAGAATTTTTACCGAAATATACACGATTGGCAAAAAAAGTAAAAGATTATGCAAAAACCCTCATAATATCAAGTTATATGTATTCGCATATATAGGTAACATGCAAATGCATAGAATCCGATGTCTAATTATAATAAACAAAAGTGTTCTATAAAAAATCGCCTAAGTGATATACTTTCCGAGATATTTTGGTTCAAAACAAAGCTGTCTGATGAAAGTAATGACACAGACAACTATTCTAACCAGCGCCATCACTTGCACGACAAATTAATATAATCGTAAAGTTTGACGAATACTACGAATTTACTAACAAAACTGTCATGAGTATCTTCGATTTACTACACGACATAAAGCCGATCAAGTTAGCGAGTAGTTCAGAAGGTCAGTTCAGTATTATTCGGTCAGAGTTGACGCGGGCAGAAACCCGCGTTAACTCTGGCTGATCAAATTCCGTTGTGCGAGGCCGAAACCAACCATAAAAACAACTTTGTTCGCGCATAACGTAAATACTACTGGACCAATAATTGCAATGCTGTTTTCAGTGTTAGTATTAGTTGTTGGCATGGCTACGGAATCCTAAGTCTATGCGTGTGCGTCAAGCACTTGGCCGGTTTTTTATACTAAAATACATTATACTCGTATATTTTTAGGGTTCAATTTCGATTTTCGATTTCTAAGGATTGAACTAAATTATACGGCATTTTGTACATATTTAAAAACAGCTTTAAATTCATTTATATATATTTACTTTTTTTTTTGTCATGGAACACGAATAGTACGAATTAAGCATTAAATACAATTCAAACAATACAACAACATTCATTCATTCATTTCATTTCGTACAATATAACACAATTTCTTTATTGTTATCGATTGTACGAAATGCTGATTTTGTACAAATCGATAAGCTGAGCGAATTTGATAAACAAAGAAACAGCACAACAGTTTTGTACCAATTGATAATATGCCAAACAACATTTTGCATAAACTACTAAATAAACACGAATTGTACGAATTGAGCACTTGTCTGGATTGCGATGCTTTCATGATTTCAATATGATAGGTTGGAGTTTTTGTACGTTGTAGCGGCGCGCAACAACTGGCCTTAACGAGACTGAGAATATCGATTTTGATCAATATATTTTAATGTGCTTTTTTCATTAATAAGTTTGAGGTTTTTATGGTTATTCAATGAATGAAGTTTTCAAATAATTGGTCATCATTTTAATTACTTTTGAAAAGAAAATGCTTCTCATTGCACGCTTAACACCTGACCCTTGTTAATTTCTCGCGAGTGTATTTCAATAAAGATATTTGTTAATCCTAATCGTAGATTGTTTAGCAAGCATCCCACCTAGTAAGGATAAGATCGTGGGTAAAAATGTTTTGTGTATAACCTTAAAATTATCTCTCCGTATTTACATGCAGAAAGAGACATATTTAACAAACAGCATGAAGAGACATTTTATGATAGAGCTGTCACAAACACTATCACAAAATGTCTCTTCATACCGCTATTGTTATTGATGTGAAATTACATGTCTATTACAAGGGTAGGATCCTGATAAGCCCGTGTCCAGACGGGCCGTTATATTATAATCTTAATTGTTATGTCCCTTGTAGCGCTCCACTGTAATAATCCCCTTAATCCCTGCATTCAGGCAGGATGGACTTAGCAATGAATGCTAACGACTCCGCAGAGACTGTATGTCCAGTTCGCGCAAAACGTCATTGAGTTTGGGGCCATTACTATTAACGGCGATATCCTGTGTTTGTCATATTTGCCACACCATCGTCTGTAGAAGTCGTTCCAGGAATTTAATAGCGACAAGAACACTCGAGTGTGGATTGGCAATTTGGCACGGAAGGAATATGTTTACCTTGGCCACATTTTGCAAATTAGGTAAGAACAACTTTGCGAAGGAAGCCAACAGAAGAATTCAGCTAGGTTGGGCAGACTCGGCAAGCTTCTCGTCGTCATCAGTCCTGAAGACAAAAGTCTTCAATCAGTTCGTCCTACTAGCCGGACCTACGGAGCCGAAACGTGGACACTCACGGTCGGACTACTCCACAAGTATAAAGACGCTATGCTGTGCTTGGAGTATCTCTGAAGAACAAGATTCGTAATGAAGTGATCTGACAGAGAACCAAGGTAATCGACATAGCTCTATAGATAAGCAAGCTGAAGTGACAGTGGGCTGGTCATATTTCCCGAACAACCGACAACTTTGCGGTAGATGAGTTCTCGAGTGGAGACCGCGCTTAGGCAAACGTAGTGTAGAACGCCCTGTGGCTCGGTGGAGGGACGATCTGCGTAAAGCGTCTGGCAGAAACTGGATGCAGAGAGCTGAAGACTGGGCTCTGTGGCTTGCATAAGGAGAGTGGGTACAGCATTGGACAAATATAGGCTGATGATGACTTATAATGAAACATTAAAGTAAACTGTCAGGGTTGCATTATTTTTGCAAGTAATAAATTGAACAAGCTTCTATCAAGACTAGGAACGACAGATAAGTTCTGCGACAAAATTCCTAGTAGTAGGTTAGCTCAGGTCCCCGGTGCGTTTATATAGACAAAATACGCGTCTGCCTATGGGGAGTGGAATAGTGAGGGTACGGGAAGGGCATGCCACGAGCTGACCGCCCAGAGCGCGACGTGGGTGGTCAGCTTCCAAGCCCAGCGCGTCGCTTCCGTGTCGGTCAGGGATGATGGCGAACCGGTGGCATGCGGCGTGTGCCACGGGCCCACAGGTTGCACGCGAGCAAAATGTGGGCACGAAAAAGGAAACAGAACTGCATGTACTCTATTATAAATTTAACATAACCAGTTTGGCAAAAAATAAGTTACCTTAAAATATTTTAATAACCTTTATGTAGTAGCAATGTTATGGTGAAACTTGAACGGGCTATCACAATTAAATGCGTACACAACAATCCGTGTCTGTGTTGTAGACCGTTGAAGAGTTCCTTTATCTGGGCTACTCCTGGATGTCGATTCAGGTCAAGCTTACCATGAAAATGCTTAGTCTTTGGAACTGAACCAACATATAAAAATTCAACTCCTTAGGGTAAGAGCAAGTGGTTTTAATTCAGCTTGCAAGATTCCACCTCAACAAACTAAAATGCATTGAAAAGAGCAGTAGGGACATTTGTTTCTGTGACACTAATGCAAGGCCGTCGCGCTTTCCGCGATGTGTACAGCGCATAGACTCCAGATTCAGAGACGCCGCGAGGCTAATTCACTTCTCTAACGCCTTTGTTTGTAGTTATAATACCACTGGCTTCGCCCCGCGGTTTCACCCGCGTGAGGGATGATGATGATGAAAGTATCCAATGTGTTATTCCAGGTTATAAGCTATCTACTTTCCAAATGTCATCAAAATCCGTTCAGACGTTTGAGAGTGAAGTATGATGATGATAATGAAAATTATCCTATGTGTCATTCCTGGATATGTTATCTCCATTCCAAATTTCATCAAAATCCGTCCAGCCGTTATCGCTTTAAAACTTCCCAAACAAACAAACAAACAGACAACGTTTCATTTTTATACATTGGTATGGATTTCATGACATAAGAGAGTCACGTTCATTGCTCTACACTTCTGACTTCTTCTCTGACTGCTAGAAATACATTAGCCACTACTATTAATTTTGGTACCAATATTTTTTTAATATATCCGATTAAAATTTATTTGTGGCTCGATTATAAAAACCATGATTGCCATGATTTATTAAAACAACATATCAGATTTCAGTAATCAAATGGCACAGCAACAAAAGAGCTGATTTAATTAATTAATTTTACACCATTTCTAAACAGGCTTGGATTGCAGCCGCCTTGTAGTGGAAATCTAACCGTAAGCTTAATCCATAATCACTTGCATTGAATTACTGCCTGTCTCGTAGTTGGATTGGATTGCTCGATCGGATTAGACCCGATGCGACGTTCGGTTTAGTGCGGGTAGGTCGTTAATTTTAAGGCGCTGTAGGTTTCTAAATTTTGGACCCGCTTTTTGCCCACAGAGAGCAAAAAGCTGCTGCAGGAAATTTAGCCGGAGAGGTGAAAACAGCTCGGGGGTTGGTTTTTGTTCACTTGTACGGGTGTATCCAAAAGTACATTTCATAATACTTATTAGGATATTTCACTTGAAGAGCGTTAGAGTGCATTCAAAAAATTAAAAAATACTTCCGTATCATTACATTTTTCATTTAAAAATAATACTTTGGACAGTGCCTTATCAGGCTGCTGCTTTGTTGTTGGCTTAGTAAGCTATTATATCATTAACTTAGAAAAATCCCGGACTGCAATATTACTACGTTTTATTCGAATTATTCCCACCAACACATTGACCACAGCTCGTTTCCAAAATTGCTCAATGTTCATTCGGCAATATCCTGCCAGATGTAGGCTGTAAAACAGGCCATAAAATGGCAAGGGCGCGGTGTTGGCGTGATGACATCTACGCCGATAACGAGAATACTGCCGTGTACTGACTGGGAACCTGCTGGAATCAGTCCTTGTCGCTACAATCCGAATCAATTTGGACAAGTTAAAACTAGAGCGCACTATTGACGGTTTTACTATGCATCAGAGTTCATCCAATTCACAAAGACCAACCAACTATAGCTTGGTTTAAATACTCTTCCAGCGAATAGCTTAATATTTCAACCTCCAGTTTTAAACACATAAATCGCATTTAAAAGTCGTAACCTCATACGTAAAATTAAATTGCTCTCGGTATCCTCCGAGGAGCGCCAAATGAAATTGAAACTAATCACGTTTGAAATGAACACTCCACTCCATCGCGAATCCGCTTTCATCCTTTGGGAAATAATAACAAGTATTTCCACTGATCACTTAGCAAATGGAAAAATAATAAGGAAGGAATAACACACTTAACGTAATTGAGGTCTAAGGAGTCAACTGCACGTTGAATGGGTCACGTGAAAACTTGATCGAGAAACTCGGTGTCATACTACCTTCTATCTGAGTACTTACACGAGTGTAGGGTACGCCGTGAAATTTTGAAAAATGTGGAGTAGAAAAGGCTGAAGACATTCTATATTGTAAATAATTAAACACACTTCTGAAGCACAACCTCTTATCTGCTTATTGGTTTTTCATATTGGAGAAATTGATCAACAACACCTATAATGACGAAACCAGACCAGATGACCAAGATATACTACCTATCCGATAACATTAAGGCGGGCTTCTCGCACATTTGAAGGTTTTAAAACCTCTGTAAATCGACTAAAATATAAGAAAAAAAAATTTTTTTTTTAAATTTGAATATACACTCTAGAAATTGTAAATTATAGAAACGTGATTGAGAATTGTTGGCTCGATAAAAAATAATTCCAAAGATGACTCTAAATCGGTATTTAAAAAGTGTCCTGTTAAGTGATACTATCATAAAGCCATGTGAAAGTTATTCCAATAGACGTGGCTTTTTATTCTTCAGGAGCTGCATAAAAAAAATATTCTAATTTCGTTCTTATTTTTTTCCAAGAAGGAAAAACAACCAAAATTTTGCATTTCGAGCACTAGTCGTCGTCCGTCAGTGTCCGCCGAGGCTTCTCCGAGGAAGGACCTGTGTCGTTTGTCTCCGCAAAAATACCCCTCGCGTTTACATGTATGATCATTGTAGCGTAGAACTGTAAATAAATGTTTGGCGTAGTAAAGTTATCGTATAGGTAAAAATTGTGAGTAACGTATTTTTATTCATTGACGTTGATTTATATTTTCAAAAATGGCAAATAATAATAAA